>VMKM01000862.1:0-220862 GCA_008360985.2 Macquaria ambigua
GGCTGAATTTTTCTATTATTAGTCACCTTGTCTGACATACTGTATGTCTGCTAGTAATCTCTTACCTGCTTTATTTGTCCACTGGAAGTTGTTTTCTTTATTTTCAACTTTCAGCAAGTTACTCAATGTGTCAATATGCTTTGGAAAGATGTAGAACAGATCAACCATTAGTGCAAGATAAAGGCACAGACAGTCACATATTGGAGGAAGCAGCTAAACGTTAATTAATGACAGACTCGACGTCATGATCCCACTGTGACTTTATTAATGATGTCCAGGGACAGCCTGTCAGACTAGTTGAATCTTTTTCGCAAATCTTGTCAAATCTCTGTCAGCTGACAAATTCACGTCAAGATGCAGCCCACCTGGCCTCTGTTGCTCGAGACATCTGCCCTTTCCCAAACTACAACCCCAATCCTCTTTTCATCAACATGCTGTCCATCAACTCCTCACTTCACCTGAAGAACCACTACACAGCAGTGCAGTCCTCCCTGACCCCCAAGCAGCTGGAGGACTTCACCCAGGGCCTGAGGACCACTTTTGGCAGGGAGGGCAAGGTCACCCTTGGCGGGGTTGGGGTAGTGGCTCTGTCCCTGGCTGGGCTGTTTGACACACTTGCCAGACAGGTCAGAGGAGAGTGGGTGTCAGACTCAGGGCCCATATGTGTATATGTGTACATGTGCCCAATGAAATCAGTTTGCCACTATTGAATGTGTGCACTCCATGTCAGCTTGTGTGATTTTATTCTCTGTTTATCTCACCAAGGTACCTCAAGCAGTTAATAAATGATGGCCAGTCTTTGGACAAATTGGGAGAAAACCACATGTTACCGAAAATGGAAGACATCACAGCAGTAAATGTGAAGCTGGGACTTTTTTTTGCAGTCACTTTGAACATTCACCTCCACGGCATCAAGGCTACAGTTGATAGGTTTGGCAACGCTGGTAGAAGACCACTAGATGATATTATCTTTAATCTCAACTGTGACCCAGAGGCTGACAGCCGCACCCTTGAAGCTTTTGATAGATACAGGTCAAACAGTGTACCAAAGACATGGTTGGAACATGCCCAGTTACAACTGGGAAATTTCTCGTTCCACCTCGCATGTGTAGTTGGAACTTCTTTTGATTTAAGGATAGCTCGAAGTGAAGATTTTGACCTGAAGGCCAATGCACTTGGAAAATGGGCAGAGTAGTTCACTTGCCAATTTTCCAAACACAGCTGGGTAAAAAATCACTCAAAAAAACTAAAATAGATCAAGATCAGATCAGCCAGATTAGCTATTGATAAAATGTGTTTAGACATCATGCAGGCATAACCAGGCAACATGGGACAAAGGAGTCAGAATGTGATGGTTGGTTTTGACGTCTGTAGTGTTCTTTTTTTTTTCTTACTTAATTATCTGCTTGAAATAATGGGAGTCTATTTTGCTTCCACTCTTGATTCTAAATTGCAGTGTAGTCTATGGCTGCCACTTTTTCAAAATTACAAATAAATCATAATATGTAATGTCATTTTTTCACAATCTCAAATAAATTCATGTTTAAAGTTATTCAATCATTACCCTCAATTTGTTGGTTCCTGTTAGGATAGCCGTGTAGCGGCTGGACGTAAGCAGTAGGAAACATACCAACCAGGTGTTTATTTCACCCACAATAAATACATCACAAGAACAGTCATCTTCACATAAAAATACTGTGGACCACGGGACGCACGTGGTCCTGACAGCAGCAGCGCTTGATGGAAAGTGGCAGCCTTATATGGCCTCGCTACGACCTCGACCACTACCACAGTATAGGGACCCCCATCCCTCCCCGGACATCAAAAATACAAAAACACAACCACTACATTAAAACACATGTACACCACACTACTGTCAGATAGTGTATATCATCCTCCTGCATACTCATTACAATACCACCACAGAAACTAAAACAGCAGATTAAAATACCTCCACACCCCTACACTAATTACCACGTGGTATCTCCCGGAACCTTCAAATTGGCGCTCAGATACCCTGGGGACTCTTTTAACCCGAACACCCTGAAGAGGAGACACAACAGAGGTGAGTGACCTGAACACAACAATGCACATTATACCACTGCACACCTAAACAGTGAACAGTAAATTTAATCCAGAGATTTGGCCAAGGTACTACCCCATGAGCAGATTATGCTAAGATACCCAGCTAGCTACACTAAATGTGTGCTTGTCTTCCCAGGGCCGGCCTTCAGTCACGTCCAGCTGTGAGGCAACTACACTATCTGCAACACACATCATGCAACAATTTCAATAAAAGCCTTCAATCATTTAGGTGTGTGTGTGTATTTATTTCTTATATATATATATATATATACACACACACACTACATTTTAGATTATGATTTTGTAATCTAAAATGTATAATGTAATAACAATGTAATAATGTGCAAAATGTAGTGACCTATTAAATTATATCCAAGAAAATTAACATTTTGCACTCAATATTTTTACTACATTATAGGCAGTGATTATATAGTTACTACATTATAGGCTGTCATTACATTACGAGTTTCTTCACATTATATTCTCAGCATGAAAGCGCATTGTAGCATGAAATGCTGCCCATGTGTTGCCAAATTGGTGACAGAGCCTCCATTTCACTCCAAGCTAAAACTACTAATTCAAGCGTATGCAGACACTGTGCATACAGTATATCTTTTTAAAAAACAATGACACCGCAGCAGTGAAAAAACATAAGCTGGAGTGGGAAAAAATGCTTATTGAGTCATTGCAACACTATCAAGTTTTATTCAGCTTGGTCCACTTATGCATATCTGACCAGACTTTATACAACCTGTGTGCTACAGAAAAGACACACAAATCTAGGTTTATACACTTGAATACACACCCCTGAATGACTAAGGTTTTACAGATCTGGTAGCCAAAATTATATTATTAATTATAATTATATTATAATTAAATTATATATTTTGGAACTAAAATATCGACTTCTGTAATTAGTGTTGTTGTTACTTATCTGTTATTATTTCACTTTTTGAACAGAACAGACGTAATGACTTCAAATTTATTGACACATTGAAAATCCCACTGAGCATACAGTGTATACGTACACATATCACATGCATAGACTACACTAGTCATTCCCACATTTTACAACCACTGAAATTCCAAATGCCACCTTGATAGTGAGTAGTAGCTGGTGTTGCAGAACTGTTACTCCCAATGCACACTTTTACAAAATTGAACAGTAAGTAGCAATAAATCAAAACAAAATGGTTCTCAAGGGGTCTCACAAACAAGAAGATTAAAAAGTAAGCAAAATGTACAGTAGATCAGACAATCATCTAGCAACTTCAAAACCACATTCTGGGTACTTTGTCCTTTGCTGCCTGGTTCTTCCTGCTTCTTGTCTACAAACCTTTTATTAATAACTAATATGGCTTTATTTCAACCCTTCAACTAGTTTCCACTTGAGTTAGCCTTTATCTTGATTTTGCAAAATGTCTCTTTTAGTTTTGCTCATCTTTGGTTCTTTTGTCAAAAACTGTGAATACTTTTTAAGTTTGTTTTAAATTGTCTCTTTTTGGCTAGCATGACAACAACTGCAGTGTGATGAATTTCAACTTCTTTTCTTTTTAATTTTTTTGGACAGTTGACCAGTGAACTACTCAGCCCATTTTCTGAGTGCATTGGCCTTCAGGTCAAAATCTACTCTTTGAGCTCTCAGTAATTCACTGTCTCGTTCAAAATCAAAGAGGGGGCTGTTGATGACATCTAGCCAGACTAGCCTGGCAATATAATGCAACCATGTCTTTGGTATGTGCTCATTGAATGGCTGACATTGTTTAAAAGCTTCTTGCGTGTCGTTTGATTTCTGCACTTCAGCCAAAAAATCTTTACTAGCTGCCTCTGGATCACAGTTGAGATTGAAGATAACAGAGTTTTCAGGGGGAGGAATGCGTCTTTTTCTGGTTTTACTGACATGAGCTGCATCAATCCCAGTTCCAGTGGTGCTTTCTGTAGGGACTGGATTTCCTTTTGTTTTCTGCACCGCCTTATCTACAACCGTAGAGTTGGTAATATGGAGTAGGTGAATGCGCAAACTGCTTCTAAATAACTCCCCAAGCATGACGTTGACCCATGTGGTGTCATCATCGTGCCAGCTCTTTTCCACAGTTTGCTCGTCAGTCATGAGCTGCTTGAAGTACCTTGGTAAGAAAAACACACACACATGCACACATGAAAACTTAAAAATTTAAAAATGCACAAGCTGACAGAGTATTGTACATGCATTCAAGCTAATTTTGTTTTTCTATTTGTGGAGTGTCTATTTGCATCCGGGTGCTAATAGTCACACGGCAGCTAATTGGCTATTTACACCCAGCCGCGTGTTGTTCAGCATCAGCTGTGGGTATTGAGCGCTGGTCGCGGTTGTCTGTTTCCTAAACCTAAGGCTTTCTAACATGTGGTTAATGTTGTGCGATTGCAGTTTGGTTAGGTTTAGGCACTTCTCAGGGCTAACTGAACTCCCACGTGCAACAGAGGCAGGTGCAAATAGCATTGTTGGCTACTGACACCTGGGTGCTAGTTAGCATCTGCCAACTTTTTATTTAAAATTCAACTATGTAGGAAAATTAAATATTAGATCTGAAATCAGCTGTATAAACTCCAAAGGGAACCCCTCTCTCAGAATGGCTGGATGCCTCACAATTTAGCATGTCACAGCTGGCCTACACACTTTCACTCGTTCCTCTCATGTTAACGGAACAGATTTGCTTCTGTTTTAATCAATACAACTGTCTACACAGGCCTTGTAACTGCTCGCATTTCATGTGCGTAGCTGCAACCAAAAGTGTATTGTTACACTTCCAAGTCCATCCTCTGTTTCTTCCATTTTTTCCCTGTTAAAAGGTTTTTTTTTTTCTCATTTGAATTGAGGGTAAGAATAGAAGGTGTATGCTGTTCAGATTGTAAAGCCTCTTGAGGCAAATTGTGATTTGTTATGAGGACTGAAGCTGCTGCTGCTCTGCTAACATGCAGCTTTCACTCCGCAGCCTGTGTAGATGTGACAAAGTTTGATCTGATTCAACTCTGCGCAAAGGAAACATGTCATACAGGCATGTCTTGCAGGATTCCTTACAGAAATAAATGAGGAGCAAGCTGCAACATATTTTAGGCTACATGGGCCAGTTCAAAGATTACGTGTTGAATTTATTTGAATTTCTTTTGTTTTTTTAAGTGACAACCCTACAACACACATTGCAGTACCTACCTCTCTGACTCCTCTCTCATCCTGGTGGGGTTGTTTGCAATGTGGGGTACCAGCCTCAGGTACTCACTGATCGTGAAGACATTTGGTGGGTAGTACCCTCTCAGGTCTTTGAGAAATAAACCTGGAATGGGCCCTGAGTCTGACACCCACTCTCCCCTGACCTGTCTGGCAAGGGTGTCAAACAGCACAGCCAGGGACAGAGCCACTACCCCAACCCCGCCAAGGGTGACCTTGCCCTCCCTGCCAAAAGTGGTCCTCAGGCCCTGGGTGAAGTCCTCCAGCTGCTTGGGGGTCAGGGAGGACTGCACTGCTGTGTAGTGGTTCTTCAGGTTAAATGAGGAGTTGATGGACAGCAAGTTGCTGAAAAGAGGATTGGGGTTGTAGTTTGGGAAAGGGCAGATGTCTCGAGCAACAGAGGCCAGGTGGGCTGCGTCCTCAGCAGGGCACTGCATGTTCCCCATCTTGACGTGAATTTGCGAAAAAGATTCAACTAGTCTGACAGGCTGTCCCTGGACATCATTAATAAAGTCACAGTGGGATCATGACGTCAAGTCTGTCATTAATTAACGTTTAGCTGCTTCCTCCAATATGTGTCTGTCTGTGCCTTTATCTTGCACTAATGGTTGATCTGTTCTACATCTTTCCAAAGCATATTGACACATTGAGTAACTGGCTGAAAGTTGAAAATAAAGAAAACAACTTCCAGTGGACAAATAAAGCAGGTAAGAGATTACTAGCAGACATACAATATGTCAGATAAGGTGACTAATAGAAAAATTCAGCCATACATAAACAGGTAGTACAGTAGTCTGTATGTATAGAGATAATACACAACTTAACTGAAGTAGTGGTTTTATTACTTACCTTTTACTACTTTATTTCTTACATTTATTATATTCATTTATTTTATTTTTTTATCAAACAACAGACAGACATGTTAACAACTAGCTGGTGAAGAAAGTCAAACATCTAGCAGCTCAAGTGTCAGATGTTTTCTGAGTAGATGGTGGAGACCAAAACTGAGCTAAAAGGAGAGTAAACATGTGACTTACATTCATGGTGCCCAGACGATGTATCCTAATGACTTTTCCACTTGCACCACCACTGACATTGGTTGTTTTAAGTGATGTCTTAAAAACTGTTGGTTTGTCATGACATTTATACATATATTCATATTTGACCAGTTCCTTGATATATGCTTGATTTTTAAATACTTGCAAAAGTGACATTCCCATCAGCCTCAGCTGTACTTTGTGTTTAGTGCTAATAATCAAATGTTAGCATGCTAAAAATATAAACTAAGATAGAGAACATGGTAAACATTGTACTTGCATATCACTGTTGATTACATCTGAATAAAAATGATGTAGCGTCTTCTGGACTTTAATTCTACGTAGAGAGGATGTCACTTTAGGACGTCTGCTCATGACCATTTTTGTATGGAAAAATACACAGCAAAACATGCGTCCATGTATTCCACAGCACAACTCTGACAAGTTTTCTAAGGGTTTTTGAATGAAAAAACCATTACTGGACTTGGAATGAACAAGGAAAGTGAAAAGTGACCATCAACCATTTCACAACCAAAAACGGAAACCTAATATTCTACAGAAGGAGACATTGACACTTACAAATGCAAAATCTGTTTTCCAAAGATGTTCACACATGCGTTACAGTAAATAGTGGTTTCTAATTGTTTTTCATCATTTCAGTTTTCTGTGCAGGTCACAATTTTTGCCTTCTGACCAGGACCACTTTTGGCCGGTTGCACAACTTCACCATTTGATCAATGTTTGCCGGGAAAGCAAGTGCATCTATGTATGCACAACCCTGTTTTTGTCAATAACACTTACGGCTAACAGTGATAAGGGCATGTGATCGAGCACAACAAACATAATGGCAATTTACTTTTAGTGTGACTTAAGGACAAATGGTTGGAAGGTACATAAAAGATTCCCAGAAAGAAAGATGCATAGCTGTAATGAGGCATAGTAGTTAAAATCACTACGTGTTTTTCTGATTTTTTCCCCCGGTATGAATGCACATAGAGTGTATGTTTGCTCTTGTCCTTAACTCATTTAAGATTGCAAGGAGATGGACATGACTACTGGCTTGCATGGCTCAGCTCAGACATCACTGATGCTTGGATGGCTTGCTTAAGGCTCAAGACTGAAAATCTCTTCTATGTCCAAGAGGGGGCAGCAGATGCTTGTAGAAGAGATCAAACAAATATTGTGGGGTCATTATCAGTAATGTTGAAAATATCCTTGAATCATACTATATAACCACCAAAGCATATACATGTTATCTGGCATTTAAGGGTGCATAGTAATCACTAATAATCATTTAAAACTTTTGTTATATTTTATTTTGCATACAACAAAATAATGACAAATATACTGTATAAGATAAGAATAATAATAAATAAAACTCAGCTGGCCAGACTATGGCTAGAGAGGGGCACCCAGCGATGCATCAGCACTGCAGGCTGCCTGTCAGGCTGAGCCAGAAACCCTGCTGATGCTGTTTATGCACCCATGACATCTACATTTACCAAGATGTTATTTAAAAAAACATCTTTCATTCTTTCATTCATTCTATTTTTTTGTGTCAGCCGATTGAATATATATTCATCATTCATTCATATTCATCATATTTGCAGACCTTTTTATATTTATGTCATTGGCAAATCACTGTTAGCATTTAATATTAGCTTTTATTTGCATTGTTTTATATATTTTCCCCTTCGTCTTGCTTTGCCTTTGTACCTCTGTGACACTTTAAAAGAAACTGTCTCCTGTGTGTGACAGAACAGAGCATGTTGGAGTTGAGGAAGCAGAGAGAGAGAGGGGGGAGAGAGCGCACATACACACACACACACATACAGCCCACAAACTTTCACAAATGTTCTAGTGTGTGTAAAGGCAGATGAATCAGTGCTTTGTGGTCGTGTCGCAGGAGAATACTGGCCACCCTGCTGGCTGCTGCTGGCTGCTGCTGCTGCCATTCTCACACACAGCACAAAACCTGATGTGATCTCAGACAAGTTAAGCCCTCAAGAAAAGGAACACACCACTCACAGATGCTTATGAATGGGATGTTTGATGCATTTGTGCAAAGCGTGTAATAACTATTACTAGCCTATATAATGACTATTTTCTACTGTTTTTGCAAGGACACTGTACAGATATGACTGCAAACTGTGTTCCTGTAGAATACATACAGTGACCCCATAAGAGATGACTATGAGACTAAAAGAAATGTCTTAACTGCAAGTTAACTAGGCATGGTGGGTTTTCCTTGGGAGGCCTTACATGGCCTCATAGTTCCTTGGACATGTATACTGTATCTTCAGACTGTAGACTATTTTCAGCTACCAATAACTAGTTTTGACCGTGTCTTCCTGTCAAACAAAAAACCTGGAAAAAGCAAAATGTGCAGTATTTGTAACAGGAGTGGGCTGCTCTCATAACATCCACAAGTTTACCTTCACGTCACTTCTAGTGCGATCAGGTGCCTCCTCAAATAGATCAACCCTGGAGTTCCACCAGATCCCTGCCGGCCTATGTGTGTGTGTGTGTGTGTGTGTCAGATGGGGGTGCGGTAAGGGGGGAGCAGGAGGGTTTGTGGAGGCGTGGCCCTCTGCGTTGCGCGTTGCTAAGCGCAAATTTGGCATATAAGCGCAAAATGAGCAGCGGTCCCATGCAGCCAGTAGCGCACTGAGCGACCTGAGGAATTCAACAGCTGCCTATAGACAGTTCTGAGCTCTCTGTCTCCCAGCGTGGATGTACAGTCTGAAAGAGAACCGACTGCCTGCACTCATTTTGTGTGATGGATGGATTTAAAGGCTCCCTGGATTGGAAAACTGTCAGTCTGCAATAATCTCAAGGCGTTCTAGCATCTGGAATATTGCACCTGGGAGATATTTTGATCAGTTTGGCGGAATTTAAAGGTAAACTTGCACTATACATTACTGCCCAATAAATATTACTATAATATTATTTAGGACCCGTGCGTGCGTTTTCCTCAAAAGTGAGTTTATAGCGACCTTATGTCATTTTGTCTTTTAAAAGTGTTCCTATGGAATAATTAGAATAACATTATCTAGAGTGGAACTTGTTGAATATATTGGAACTAGTTTTTGTGTAAAACAAAAAATATAACTGGAGTATTTTAGCTCTTGAAGGGATCGTTAAAAGAAAAGGTCAAGTGCGTGGAATAATTTAATCTGTGTTTTTATAAAACTTAAAATGCTGCAAGCCTCCCTGCAGTGCATGCTAGCACATACAGTACTGTAACTCACGCATGCGCACTGAATCTCCTGTTCTGTAACATAACGTGTGAAAAGTCCGTTTACACTGGTCCTACAGTGTGTAGTGATGCAGTGACCTGCAGATGCACTCAAGACTGCTGAAAGGTGTATTAGACTTACTGTTTGAAGTGAAGTCCCCCTATAATTACAGCATTATTAAACTGACACAGAGGATAGATTCAAGGTGCCTTTGGGTTCTTTTACAAAGATGCTGTAGTGTAGGTAAAAAGGAAGAAAATGAATCTGTACACTGATGTAAATGGTAATGTTTATCCTGGATTTGCAAGGTCCATGTTCTTGTTTTTTGCCAAATAATGATCATGATCAATGAGTTGGTGCAACATCGCATATGAAATAGCTGCCAGTAAACAGTCTGAATGAATAAAGCTGAAATTCAAACTCAAGCTATTCTACTACATGCACTCTCTGTTTTGCAGACAACAAAAAGTATTCTTCATCCAGCAGCAGTATTTCCCACGTCATGAAGACATCTCTTCCTTTCCCGGGCTGGGTTAGAGTGGCGAGCTTGTTCCTGTGTTTGACCCAGACCGTCCTGGCCATGGTCCTCACCAACTCCACGCGACTCGAGTCCATCCTGGACAAGTACAGGGACAAGGATGAGGAGTGGTGGAGGGCCAGGTCGAGGGGGAAGAGAGCCATCAGCGAGGGAGACATGCACCTAATCCTGGACTTGCACAACAAGCTGCGGGGTCAGGTCTACCCTCCTGCCTCCAACATGGAGTACATGGTAAGTGCTGAGGACACAATATCTAATGAATCTTGCCAAATCAGGGATGACTGACACTAAAGTCACACGTTTTTCTCAGGGGAAAGCACTTTCCTGACTCTGCTAGTCTAGCTCTGTCAGGTAGGGAAGGGAAGGAAAGACAGAGGGAATGAGATCTGCAAACCAAAGCCACCATCTGGCAAGCTCTAGCTCCTGCCTCCTGCTTGCCCGCCCTCAATGACCCTGGCTCATATCCAGCATTCACCCCCGCAGTGTTGTCCTGCCCTCTACCTCAACCATCCTGCCCTCCCTCCCTTCCTGCCCTGCGCCTCCTTACTCTATCCCTCCGTTTCTCCTCCTGCTGACTCTCTTTCTCCCTGCCTTGCTCTTTTGCCTTCTTGATCTTCAGCCTCGCAAGTCTTTCCCCTCAGGCTTTTTCTTCACCCTCCTCCACTTTCACTCTCTCCCTTCGCCTCCTCTCGCCCCATCCATCGCGGCTCACTCAAAAGCTGGCCGAGGCCGATGTTATCTTTTATTTGATCCGCCACGCATCTCATTTTGGGTGCCACAGTGGTGAATCTATTTCAAACATGTCGAGCCTCGCCGTTTGAAGTGCAGGGCACGGTAGTGTAAATGTATGTTATGTACACTAATCCAGTGTTTCTTTAGCAAGGGATACTATTACTGATGATAATGATGTGGTAAGGCCGGGGACTGATGAGGGCCAAGTATTTGGTTTTCAGATTGCAGGATTTGGGGGCCAAAGGGGTTGCACTTTCATTACAGCTTTGACTCCTTAATTTCATACAAAAGCCATTCAGCAAATGCCTTTAAAGCACTGTTGCGTCCGTTAATCTAAAGCACGTCACTTCTTGCCCAGCAGATTTTCCTGTGAAATAGAGACCTCTTTAAAGGTTCCCATAATCGCAACCACTTTTTATACTGTAGGTTGAATTACAAGCATTTACGTGAAGCATTTTGCATACTTTGAATTCCAAAAGCAAAGTACGGCTTCTTGTTTTCTTCCTCTATATTTTTTTTTTTTGCAAAAATCTACCTTGACGTTCGCCCTAAATCTACTGCTGTAAGACTGCACATCTTGCACTTAGCTCTGTAGCAGAGGTGGTCCTGGCAGATGGCTGAAAACAGCTTTGTATTTTGGGAACTTAATGCTCTTTGGAATGCAAAAGGAGATTGGTAGTTGTTAGCGTGACCTTTCTCCAAAGGCTGGCGGGCAGTCCATCTTCCTCTCTGCTGGATAATTGAGGTTGAAGAATAATAAGAACACGGCGCGAATAATGAGCAGGCAGAGATCATTAGTATCCACTGTAGATTGTTTGCAGTGAAAGCTTCGTGCTGACCTCGAATTTCATTATAACCTGTAAAAGTAGTGACACATGGGCTGTGCAGTCGGGCAGTATTGCCTTATAATTAGGGTTAAGGGTTCAGTATGCTTAAAACAAACTATAGGTTCTACGAAGTGTTGTCCGAACACATCTAAAGGCAAAAGTGTTTTTACCTGTTCCGAACAGCCACACATAAAAGCGGGTGAAAACTCTGGGGATAAAGACACACACTTCCTCAAAGGCATTCATGGTGTTGCGCTCGGTTGTACACACGAAAGGTGACTCGAATTCAGTTCACTTCCCGCATACACTTTCTCACCTCCACACACCTGGCCATTTGCTACGTAAAGTGGAAGTGCTTGTCGATTTGTTGATTTCAGAAAGCTGTCAGAAATTGTCAGACGCATCTCTGCCTAATTTCGGAAAGATGTAAAGGAGGGGGATTTCAAATGTTGTTTGACAATCCGACAAAGGACTCCTTCAGGAATTGAAACAAAAGTGCGGTTTTAAGGAATCAAACAATGACCTTTCCAAAAGATGACCTACATGAGATTTTTCTGAGCTGCTCTCCCTTAAGTTTATGTTTGGTTTGGGTTAACAAAGTAAAACTACTTGGTTAGATTGGGGCGGCTGTGGCTCAGGAGGCAGAGCCTCCATTTATCCCAGGGTTGGCGGTTAGATCCCCTGCTCCACATGTCAAAGTGTCCTTGGGCAAGACACTGAACCCTAAGTTGCTACCGATGGAGGCCAGCACCTTGCATGTCAGCTCCGTCGCTGTCGGTATGTGAATGTGTATGCGAATGGGTGAATGAAACCAATCTGTAAAGCGCTTTGGGAACCGTTAAGGTTGAAATGTGCTATATAAGAAGAATTTACCATTGTCGTTGGTAAGATCGTCTTCATAGTTAAAAGAAACCAACATTGACTTTTGGGCCAAGACAGAAGATGAACTGCAGTCTCCAGTGTCAAAGTCACACAGTTTTTACATTACACAATCCACCACCCATCAACCACCTAAGGCCGTGTTCAGGTAATTCTACTACTAAAACTTAATGGATTTTTTTACTTGAACCTGCCTTCCTAGATCATATCTCTTTGTATGTGTTTATTGTTTTTGAACAAATTACCTTCACTGTCATTTTTCTGGTAAGGACAGTCTGTTTTCCATGCAATATTTGAACTAAAGTTAAATAAAGACCAAAATTGTAATGAAGAATTCTACCTAACAACTACAAAAATATGTAATTATCATGGAAGAATACAGTATCACATGGCAACCATGCAGGAGGTTAGAAAATCTCAGCCACAGCTGGATTATGGCCAAAGAAGTCAAGAGCCAAAATATCACTTCTCCAATCAGGCCTGAACAGTAAGCAGCACCACAGTGAATGGGCAACAGTGTGCACAGTGTGTTAGCCTTACCAAACATATGGAACACATTATGGTGGTCAATCAAAACAGTTACACCTCCACACTAAAGCATTATCCTATTAGTTTTGACGTGTGATAGCCGTAATGCAACCAAACAGTATGCCCACAGCAGAGCACACTGCACCTATTCTTCTCCCTCCCCAACAAAGTCAACAGTAAATTTGCAGCAACATTTGAATTGCTCAATCCTATACCCATGGTCTGCCTTCCTGCTTTGTTCAAAGCAAGAGGTGTGTGACTAGTTTTCACGTATTTTGACTTCAATTAAGTTCAATTTTGTCAAGTGTTTACTGTAAAGATGGCATCAACCCCCAAAAAGAGACTCATTGTTTTGGTAGCTTTTTTTTGTTGTCAGCTTTTTCCCCTCTCAGCTTGTTTTATGGGACTAAAACTTACTGGAAACAAGCTATGAAACAACCACATTGAATAGTAGCACAAAGCTGCAAGTTGATGTGGTGGTGGTGATACTCTCTCTGTGTCCCTTCTCTCTCACGTATGTGTCTGTGTGTAAGAGAGTGAACGTGTGTGTTTAATAGGAGAGGCCTAGTTTTGACTATGCTGTGTTAAATTTGCGAGGGGCATGTGTATAGCCACTGTACTTTAAAGCAGGTTCATCTTCCAGGTACACTTTGCCTCAAGTATGTAAGGTTACTTTCAGATTATAGTTTCAATGGAATTTATGGGTAGTTTAGTTTCCTCAAAGAGGATGATGAGATATCTGAAAAACGTAGTAGCAATTAAAGCCGCAATTACGGTAAGTAACCACTTAGCCCACTTCAGTCATGAGGGTAATCCAGAGTGGAGTTTCAGGTCTGCAAACATCTGTCGGGGGCAAAGCTGCTCTGGAAAAAACTTGTTGAGTGTAACCTGGAGCCCAAGAGAAAACCAATATTACCAAACCTAATGCTTTAGCTGCCAGCTGAAAAAAATATTAGCTACTTACCCTAGCTGACCTTCAGAGTTGACCTTCTAAGTTCATCTTTCCAGAGGCAGAGAACCTTTTAACCAATAACCTGTGTGTTGTTCTGTGTTTGTGTTGCTCTGTGTGTGTGTGTGTGTGTGTGTGCTCCAGGTATGGGATTATGAGTTAGAGAGGAGCGCAGAGCACTGGGCACACACCTGCCGATGGGAACATGGGCCGAGCCACATGCTGACGCAAATAGGCCAAAACCTTGGAGCGCACTGGGGCAGGTGTGTATGTACAAAGAAGCGGAGGGAAGTGTGTCAGTTACAGTTACAATAGTATTATGATTAGAATACAAGTGTTTTCTTACAACATGCACCATCCTTTGCCACATCAGACTAATACTAAATACATTTTAACCACAAACAAACCTACCTTTTGTTAAGACTGCTTCCAAACCTCACAACTCCGAATGGATGTATTCTGTTGTTCTTTGTCTAAATGTAATGTATTCATAGTGTTGTGTGTACCGTTGAAGCTGCTCTAATCAATCTTTTTACATCTGTGAAAAGGAAAATTAAAACTGTAGGTGTGTTCTGATTATGCTTGTCATAGCAGGCATAAAGGGTCATCTAAATTGATTGCGGTCATCATTAATGTTATCAATTACAACTGTGCTTTTCCGGTTATGACGTTTTAAAATGTCTGCTGTGAAAAAGGTCTATTAAAAAGGGAACACTTTTTGCCTTTATTGGTCCATGGTAAGTTTTCTAATGTTTTACTCTGGAACAGCCTCAGGTGAAGTGTCTTACTCATGGAAACTTCAGTAAGGCAGGTTAGCTGCTTATATATAGACATTACGAACAAATTAGATGAGATTGCATTCAGTATATCTTTTGCCACATGTTTTTTGGTGATATAATGAAAGGATACAGTATAACACCTTTTCTGTGACCTTAGGGACCGCCCCCCTACCTACCATGTCCAGGCCTGGTATGATGAGGTGAGGTACTACACCTATCCCTACTCCCAGGAATGTAACCCACACTGCCCATTCAGATGTTCAGGACCTGTTTGTACTCACTACACTCAGGTAAGGGCTTTTTTTATTTATGTCTCAAAGGGTTAACAATACCTTGGGATCATTTTAGGCTTTTACTTGAAAAAAATTGACATTTAAATGTTTGAAGAAATCTGTTATGGAACGGTAATGTCCCTGCATATCCACACAGGCTGATTAGGCCTCAAATAAGAGATCCAAATACGCTACAATGAGTAAAACCACCTGTGTGGATGTACTGAGGGTGTTCAGTGGCTTTTAGACATATTTTTCTGTGAATATATTTTCTGTCTTTATCAGATCAGTTTGATAAAAACAAGGTCCATCTTGCGAATGTATCATTATTGCTTATGTTACTGTGAAAGCCGCATGTTTTGAAATCATGTAAAATTATGCTGTACTGCAGTTAGTACAATACAGTAATAACACACAGCCTTTTGAAAATTCAGGTACAAGCTCCAACAAATGTGAGAGATATGAGAGGACCACTGAACGCTTTACTTTGTGTGTGTATTTCAATTTTCAGTTGGTGTGGGCGACTAGCAATCATATTGGCTGTGCCATCAATGTGTGTTACAACATGAACGTGTGGGGAATGATCTGGGCTAAAGCTGTCTATCTGGTCTGCAACTACTCTCCACCGTACGTTTTTGCTTGTTTCAATACCATGTGATACAACTTCCTCAAAATGACAGAGATCATAACTAAAATCATTATTGTATTTATCTCAGAATCAGTTATTTTTTACTTGGTAATAACCAAGGCAAACCAAAATAAGAGATACAAACAATACACAAGACATGAACAGTACTTAAAGGGGAACTCCACTGATTTTACACAAAGTCTGTTTACAGGTCTTTGGGAGTACATATGTGAAAAAAGTTGTATAAAGCCCTCCAGAGGGAGCTGTGTGAAGTCTGATAAATTGCCTCAAATGATGTCACTTGAGTCAGCGTCATTTGGGGCTGAAGACTACAAGTTTGAAAATGAAAGAAATCTGGGGGTGTGAAGTTAGAAGGAAGTGAGTCCTCATCTCTGCTTGAGTCTACATTAGCCGCTGATAGCACAACACACCCAAAATGGCAGTCGAGTTGCATTTATATACCGCTATTCTACCTTACTGGAAAAAGCGCTTTACAATTTTGCCTCTTATTCACACACGCACACATCAATGGCGGTGGAGCCTGCCCATCGAGAACAACTTGGGGTTCAGTGTGCCGGGGATCAAACCGCCAACCTTGTGATCAATGGACTCGACCTCCTAAGCCACAGCCGCCCTATTGTAGGCACCAGGTTTTGACAAGGAAGAAGAAAGTGTGGGAATAAAAAGACGATATCTCTGGTTCTGCTGCATCGATTTTGATCTGTTTTTTAAACTGTCCATCATGAGTCTGACAATGTTAAAGGAGTGTAATGCTAAATCGGTGGAGTTCTCTTTTAAGATCATTAAATAATTTGCCAAAAATACACACACAAATCAGGTACTTAGTGAGGTTTCTGCAGAGGGCAGTTTAAACCAAAAAATACACAACAACAGGAACTTATTTATTTCCATTCATGGATTCAACATTCAAAAAAATGTGATTGTCTTGCCAAAATCCTTGAACATTGTTTATTTTAAAACACCTGTTTTTTCAGGGGCAACTGGTGGGGTCATGCGCCATACAAATATGGAACTCCCTGTTCTGCCTGTCCAGCTAGCTATGCTGGAGGCTGCAGGGACAATCTCTGCTACAAAGGTAGGTTTGAGACAGAGTTGTGGTTTTCTGTCATCTTTTATCTCAAGTTTAAGTTTATTTGTCACATATAATCATACAGGGCACAATCATAGTGAAATGTATGTCTGCAAGCTCCTACAATTGTGCAATAAAAAATAAGTGTAAAATATAATAAGAATAAAGAATAGAAATAGAAATATCTAATAAATAACAATGGTAACTACGGTAAGTAACTTTGAGTAATAATTATGTAAAAATATTCTTGAAGAGTAGTGTGTGTGTGTGTTGGGGGGGGCCTAGAAGCTCTTTCTGAGCCTCTCAGTGCTGGCCTGGTGTATCCGGTACCTTCCACTCGACCGCAGCAGGGAGAAAAGGCCGTTATCCGGGTGATTAAGATCCTTAACAATTCGCCTAGCCTTAGTCTTACACTGCCTGATGTAAATGTCCTTTAGGCAGGGTAGAGCACCACCTATGATACGTTTAGCCTAACGAACCACTCTTTGCAGGCAGTGGTGTTCTCCGTCAGGACGCCCTCAATGGTGCAGGAGTAGAAATTCCTCAGTATCTGAGGGGATACCCAGAATTTCCTCAAGCGTTTGAGGTGAAACAGTCTCTGCCTTGCCTTTCTCACCGCAGAGTCCATGTGCAATGCCCAGGTCAGGTCCTCGGTGATGTGAACGCCAAGATATTTTAAGCTGTCCAACCTCTCCACCGAGGACCCATTGATGTTAAGGGTGGGGACGTAGTTCCTCCCCTGCTTCTTCACAAAGTGCACTATCAGCTCCTTAATTTTGTTGACGTTCAGGAGGAGGTTGTTGTCCTGACACCAGCGGGTCAGGCCCTCTACCTGCTTCAGATAGGCCTTTTCATTCTTATCAGTGATCAGGCCCACCACAGCTGTGTCGTCAGCAAACAATGGTGACAATGGTGTTGGAGCCGACAGTGGCTCGTGTGTGTACATGGAGTACAGCAGGGTGCTCACAATGCAGCCCTGGGGTGCTCCAGTGTTACGGATAAGGGTGGATGAGGTGTGTCTACCCACCCTCACCACCTGGGATCTGCCTGTCAGGAAGTCAAGGACCCACCTGCACAGCAAGATGTTTAATCCCAGGTCCTTGAGCTTTGTGACGAGCCTGGAGGGGACTATGGTGTTAAATGCTGAACTGTATGAACAGTAATCTCACATAGCTCCCTCTCTTGTCCAGATGGGATAGGGCGGTGTGGAGGATGTGTGCTAAGGTGTCTTCCGTTGATCAGTTGGGACGGTAGGCAAACTGTAGTGGGTCCAGTGTGCTGAGCAGTGAGGAGCAGATGTAGTCCTTGACCAGCCGCTCAAAGCACTTCATCATCACAGAGGTGAGTGCTGTGGGTGGTAGTCATTCAGGCAGGCTGGTCTTGGTTTCTTGGGCATGGGAATGATGTTGGACTTCTTGAAGCACATGGGTATCACAGACTGAGCAAGGGATAGGTTGAATATCATGGTGAACACCGGCGCTAGTTGGTCAGTGCAAAGTTTGAGGACCTGCCCACTGATACCGTCTCGTCCTGCTGCCTTCCTAGTGTTCACACGCTTGAAAGCCCTCCTGATGTCAGGAAAGGGCGATAGGTGCGGAAGGTGCCCCCTTCCATCCAGCAACTTCTGCTTCAGATGTTTTGACTTGTTGGCTGCCGATGGCCTTAAAGCTTTGTAGTCTGTCATTGTTCCTAATCCTTGCCACATGCTTCTGGGATTGCCTTCGTGGAATTGTAGTTGTACTTTCTTCCCAAAGTCTTTTTTCCCCTCTCCTGACATACCTTTGTACCTACCCGAAATTGTCGAAGTTATTAGTAGTTTTACTGAAAGAAAATGGCATGCCCTGTGTTTTTAATACATTCAGCTACACCATGGATATTTCTCTTCACTATCCTGCCTTGATTTTGTCATGGCAAGATTGTTTTTTATATGTAGAATTTCCATATCAAGAACTATTGCCATATTAATTTTTCAGACATAAGTACAATTTGTATCAATATAAGAGAAAGATAGAATCTAGTGAAACAATTCAATGACAATCTAGTGTCCATTTTTTTCAGATGGGGGTGTTGACAGGCGTCCAGCTCCTGAGATTGAGGAGACCAACTACATTGAACCTGAACCGGAACCAGTAAGGGACAGGGAGCCCCAACCCAGGGCCCAAACACCAGACCCCTCGCCCAATGACAACCTAGAGAGAAACCAGGTTGTCAGCACAGAGCAGATGTGTAAGGAATGCTCCCACAATACTACACCTCTCTGAATGGTGCAGAGAGTATACATTATCACTATTATTAAAATAAGGTTGTGAAAAGCTCTTGTTTGTTTGTTATTTTAGGCCAACAGGTCGACTGTGAGACTAAGCTGAGAGATCAGTGCAAGGGAACGACCTGTAACAGGTAAATTCTAAGGAATATGGTGATGCTGCAACAGACGAATGTCAAATCATATATGCAAATTCTGGTAAATGTTTGATGTACCAAAATGGGTTGGAATTATCAGGACAGTTCAGATAGCATTGGATAATTTATTATTTTCAGAAAAAAACACAGAATTATACTAATATTAGTATATGTGCTTATATTAAAAGCAAAGCAATATGTTCACTTTACTGTTGTTCCTGTCCATAGATATGAGTGTCCACCTGGCTGCCTTGACAGCCCTGGAAAAGTAGTTGGGACTGGATATTATGACATGGTAAATGATCACCAATAACAGTTATATATTTATTGTATTGTATGGTATACTGTATAATAAGACCCTGTAATAATGAGAGCATAGAAAGTCAGTTATAGTCTTTTTTTTTAAGCTATACCTTGCTGTACGTTAACATTCATGTCATTGTCTTTTACTGCAGCAATCCAGTGTGTGTGGAGTTGGGTTACACTTTGGTGTTATTGACAATGATGGAGGATGGCTGGATGTGACCAGACTGGGCAGGAAACAACAGTTCACCAAGTCATACAAGAATGGTATTCAATCAATTGGGTATGAATCAGTCTCTGTATTTAGTTTTTATGAAAAAGTGTTTAGTTTAATACAGTCAAGATATATATTTACTCCCTTTATGGGGGCTGTTGAACTAATGATGCATGGCTATGCAGCACACACCATAACTTCATGCAGTTTTCTTTCAATTCACAGGAAAAACAGGAGTGCAAATTCCTTCAAAGTGGAGTCGGTGCCTGGTAAGGAGCGTACAATCATTTTCATTTTGAGGATACAGATATAGTAACCCGTTGTCTGTATATAGAACGACTGTAGGGTCATTTTGCTGTGCTTTTTTCTCCCAGTCAAGGCAGTAACATGTGATACCACCGTGGCACTTTTCTGCCCTTTCAAGAAACCTGTACGACACTGTCCCAGGTAACATTCTGCTTTAGATTCACTGAGGACAGCTGGAGCTTTAATGTAGACTGAAAGCATCTCACTGTTTGAATTACACCACAATGGGCTGAGCCAATGAGCCACAGTCATTCTAAGTAATAGAGGTTAGCTATTTGGCCCATGTGACCTTCCAAATTCAAAGTAAAGTAACAACACTAGAGTAAGCTACCCTGCTAACCTTTCAACATAATCATAAATGAAAATTAGCATTTACAGATTTTTATATTTGCCATGTGTATATTGACAAAGGTTACCTGCTTTACCATTTATAGTTTTTCTTTTATTTACAATCCAACAACCTGTGGTTCTTTAACTCTGCCTAAATAGTTTTAACTCAACCAATGAGATTATATCGGCCTCCAGATAGCTCTGCCTTTAAAACAGAAAGAACATTCTGTTGTTCCAGTGTATGCACAGAAAATATCCTATGACCTAAAGTGAGCTCTGGCTTTTTCTTCAGGTTGTACTGTCCCAGGAACTGTCTACGTGACAGTCGAGCCCGAGTCATTGGGACAAAATACTACTCAGATGTGAGTTCATTGTCATAAATTGACCATTACAATCTTTCATTGATTTTATTGGAAACAACAGACCTCTTTCACAGCAAACATTTTGACTTATCATAGCTAGTAAAGCATACGATCAATGCCGCATGCCAAATCAGCATGCACATTATCAGGGACTTTCTTATTATGACACGACTAAATGTCTGCTGTGGCCCACATGGTCCTTTTTCAAAGCGGATATTACAGGTGTAACTAATAACATTAATTAATAACATACCAATGAGCCAGCATGCGTAATACCAGCACCCTGAAACATGGAATGTAGCCTTTATTAAGATTATTATTAACAACTGCCTTTTCAGCTACAACATTTCAAAATGTCTGCTGTAAAAAGGTCTTTATTATTGCTTCAAGGAGCAAAATTGTGTGCTGGGATTAAGTAATTGCACCATAATACTTACATACATACTGTACAATAAGTAATTCTCAAAAAGGCATCGTCTTCTCTGTTTATTATGTCACTACAAGTAGAGGGAGCATTTGAATCCAATCAGACTCTGCATTTATTTATCAGTTTGTTCTTAGGATTTTTTTTCATGAATGAATGAATGAATGCTGTAACACCATGTTAACACGAATTGGTCTGTTTTTTGTTTGTTTTTTTCCCCCAGAAATCCAGTATCTGCCGGGCAGCCATTCATGCTGGAGTGATCCAGAATGAGTCAGGAGGGTACCTCGATGTGATGCCTGTGGACAAAAGGAAGCAGTACAGTGGCAGTTACCAGAATGGCATCACCTCAGAGAAGTATGGTTAAAAAAATATGAAGTACATATGTACAGTGTATATATAGATGAAGAAATGTGCATATATGAAAAATATACACTGGGCTAATGTCATGAATTTCAGTGAAGAGAACCGGCAAAAAATATACCGTTTTCAATTTATGTACATTTTATTTGATATGGAGTTGGACCTTGTTTTGAGCTCAAATTCTTTTCTGTAGTTACCTCGGTCAGTGTGATGAGCAAATTTCAGTGACTAGTCAATATTGAAATAGATCTTTCAAAACCTGTCATTGCTGTGAAAAACACATACATATACCACATCTCTGTTTTCTCCCTGCTCTTCCTCTTCCAGCCTACTGAACCCAACAGGTGGAAAAGCCTTCAGAGTGTTTGCAGTCATCTGAAAAACCACTCTCAAAGGACAGAGTACCATCAAACATGGCCACTTCACATCCGGCAAACTCATCTTCCAACCTGTAATTACATTCATTCCTACAGTAAATAATTCAGCTTTTCAGCCTCGGACACTAAAAAACATGACTTTACTCAAGGCTTCCCCTCTAAGTTTAGCCATGAGTGAATCAGTGTCCAATAATAGCTTAGCAAAGGATGCTTGGTGAATGATGATCTTGGATATTTTTTGCCTTACGTCTTTTCTAAATTTTTGGGGCTGACCATAATAATCACATTGGGCTGCCATGCATCTTTTGCTGACATGACATCATGTTTTTTAATACTTAAAGTTCAATATACGCCACCAGATTTAGCACCACTCCAAATGCCTCCCACAATTTCAGAACGTGAAGGTTAAAATGTAACATCAGAGGTTTAACCAAAGTAATTTATGATGTAGTATGCATCAGCTGTACGTAGAGATACACCAGGTAAATAACAGGGCAGGCAGATACAGAGTCATAAAATCTGTTCATATGTTTTATGGGAATAAGACTACTACTTAGTCAGACCATTCATGCTGAAATTAACTCTGTGGGCATTTTCACACTTGCCCAATACACCGTCTTTGTATTTCTATTAACAGGATTGTTTCCATGTGTGACCTGATTTATTTTATCTTCAGTATGTAAAACAATTTATTTTCCCTCAAGTATACAAACTAAGGAGGCTTCTAACCATCCCATATTCCTGCTTGGCCATCTATGTCATGACATCTGTACACAGTTTTCCATTTTATAGGTTCAGAAACATCTGGGCCAGTTTTCAAAAGTATGATAATATATAATTATAATGTTTTTTTTTTTTTTACAATAATACAGGATTATATAATAATACAACAGCAATAACATTGAACCACCACTGTAATTAACATGTATTGACATGAATTGTATGTAGAAAAGGTCTATATGCCCAATCCTATTGCCAGACAGAAGCTGCAATTGGATGATTCTGCAAAATCCGGATTATGTTCACTGACAACATTTAAAAAAAAGTTCAGTTCCATTATCCATGCATGGCAACTACAGTCTGGTTACGGTAAAGAAAAGATCATGGTTATTGTAAATAAACTCTGGTTAAGGTATGGTTAAGGTTAGGCAATTAAAACCTTTGGTCAAGGTTAGAGAAATATCAAGTTTAGATTCATTATTGTTCTGTGATGGGCCGCAAACTCAGGTCTCTTGTGTGAAAGTCAGGCAAGCCACGCACCAATCAGTCACCTCAACCTCCACACTCTCACTTTTTATCCTCACTGTATAAAGGGCACACTAATTCTTGAATTGACACCAAACGTTGGTATTGGACCTAAATCACAAGCTGCAGAATTGTTCAATATGAACATTCACTATCCCCTGTCCCCTTAGTTGCTGTTGCAACACCTATCAGGCTTTCCATTCTTGCACAGCATATGCAGTTTACAACCATGACGGTGGTAGATTTACCTTTTAAGTCTAGTTTGGGCCTCCATATATCACTTATTTCCATCATAGTGGTAATATACACTAAAATTATATACAGTAAAATACAGATTGTATATTTTTGTACATAATAATGTTGTAAATAATATTGAACACTATGCTATGAAATGCTTGCTACTGCTGCCTTTTTCATTTACATTTCTAACACAGCCAAATAAAGCCAAATAAGCAATAAACAGTAGATGCTGAAACAGATTCTGCATGCAAAACATATTTGTCACTCAAGCTTTTATTTTCATAAAATATACCATCATTTTAGTATATTCATATGTTTGTAAATAATGTGTATGTAACATATGGTTTTATTTTATGCTGCATTTCCCAGCTTTTGTTTATAGAATTATATAAATGGACCCTGGCTGGCCAGGAATGTGCATGGCAGAATCACAATTAAAATACTTGGAGATAAAAAATTTTCTTTTTGTGTGTGTGTGTCCGTTCTCATTGTATTAAAGAGTCAGTGTAATAAAATCAGTAAAATTATATTCTCCTGCTCAGGATCAATGTCTCAGAAAATACTAAACCTAAATTCTGCAAACCCCAAGTTACAGGCCTGATTCTGCTCCTCAGTTTACATTGTATTACATTACTTGTTTCCAGTTTTTGCAGACATATGGTTGAGTGGCCACACTATTTTAATATCAGTCCCTACAGTACTCCAGATAGCCTGAGGAATCTGTGCATTAACATTTCAACAACGTCTCAAATTCAGCTGCGGATCAAACTTTCAAGTGAAATTTCTTTCTAGAAAGCTGTGGGTGTTTCCAGGAACTGTGGGGAACACAGAGGAAGAGAAAACTGCTTGTTTCAGGTCCAGGGAGGAGATCTTATCTACCAGCTGGCTTCGCATGTTTCAAGTAAAGGGCAAAGAAGTTGTCAGTTCAGTCAAAACAGTAGACGTCATTACAGTTTACCAACTAAACTAAACACATAAACTATCCACGGCCTGTCATTCCAACATAAGATTTCATTTTTGTTAATGCTATACCCAAATGCCTAAAATAATACCACTCAGTTCAGGGATGCTGATTTTGGATTCAAGATTCACAACATTTTGCATTCTAGGAATAAAAAAAGTCTTAAGAAACGTCATAGCTCCAAAGTCCATTGAGGAAAATAAGCAATTTTACACCACCACCAGCCTGACCTGCACTCTGCATTAAAGGTTTCATCTTTCATTTTTCACCTCATTTTGGATCAATCAACATAATCCTTCAAGTCATTACCATGTACCATGAGTATGTCCCTGCAATGTTTTATATCACTTCTCATTTTTCAGTTCACTCTCAGTAAAGAGTGTTAACTGATGTGAAGTGCTCAGGACCACTGGCTGTGCCAGCGGCCAGAGAGACAAAGACCAACTTTGTGTTTTGTTGATCTCACACTCTCAACTTCCCAGGATGCATTTCCGTTCCTTCATCCAGACGGGCAAAGATGTGGTTGGGCTCCAGCTAAAAAGTCCCCATCAGTCACCCCTTAACACACATGAAGAGCCACTTACTTGCCACACATACAGTAGACACACATCCACATTAAGCAGACGCACAAAAACATGCTCACTTTTACTTTGCAAAGCTTTTAAATTAAGTAAATTGGGTTTGGCACATTCTGAAAAGGAGATCGTACCAAAATAAACAATTTCGTTTGTAGATATTGATATTTTACTTGTTATATTGTGCTAATATTCCAAACCTTTGACCATTTTACCAACTAAAACATACAAAATTGTGAACATTTTACCAAGAGTTGGGTATTGACATGGTAGAACATCTTCCGAAAGCATTCAGGCAACAGGAAACTAAAGTATCAATTAAAAAAACAACAGGAAAAGGCCAATATAACCTAAACTTGCCAGTATTTCCATCACATGAGATAAGTGATATGGCTCTGAAGTGACCCTTTTACCTGAATGTATATCACATAAAGAAACTATGAACCAAGATTAAATATGCTAACTGGGTTTGGGCCACGTCTCCTGGAGAAAAAAGGCAAGCATCGCAGTGCTGTCAAAATTCACAGGACCCTGTTGCAGAGGCGGCCATTGGCAAAGGACCCCTGTGAACTGCTCCGGTCAGTTAGCCAGCCTGTCAGTCAGAAAATAGTCAGCCAGCCATCGTGCCAGTCAATTAGAGGCTTATCCAAGCATTTAGAGTAGGCAGGCAGCACTTTATTGGCATAAAATTAATTCTGTTCGTCATACTGTAACTCTATCAGTTAGACAGGCAGCTAGTTTGTAGCCTAAAAGATAGGAGTGTGTGTCTTTGCCTCCTTTTTCCTAAAATCAATGATCAGCTTCTTGGTTTTGCTGACAGTGAGCAGTAGGTTGTTCTCTGTGCACAAAATTGTTGAGTTCCTCCCGATATGAATTCTCATCATTGCTTGTAATCCGGCCGATGATGGTGGTGTCGTCCACAAACTTCACTACAGGGTTCTCTCCATGTCGGGGATTGCAGTCATTGGTGTACAGTGTGAACAGGAGGGGGCTGAGCACACAGCCCTGGGGGGCTCCGGTGTTGAGCACATTGGAGGAGGTACAACCGCCAATCCGAACTGTTTGTTTGTGAGTAAGTCAAATATCCAGTTGCAGAGTTGCAAGCCCAGAGTGCTAAGTTTGCCAATCAATTTCATGGGGGAGATTGTGTTGAATGCTGAGCTGAAATCAAACAGCATTCTGGTGTAGGTGTTGCTATTTTCAAGGTGTGTGAAGACTGAGTGGAGGGCAATGGAAATGGCATCCTCTGTGGATCTGTTGGTTCTGTATGCCAACTGGCGCGGGTCCAGGCTAGCTGGGATGTTGTTTTTGATGTGCTGGATAACTAGTCTCTGAACGTACTTCATAAGAATGGAGGTGAGTGTCACAGGGCAGTAGTCGTTTAAACTAGACACTGCAGACCTTTTTGGTGCAGGGACGATGTTGGTTGTCTTAAAGCAGGTGGGAACAAACTCCTGTGTTAAAAATGTCAGTAATGACATCAACTAACTATAGCTGGCTCTTTGTTGAGGAGATCAAAGCGAGCATTAAATGTGTTAAGCTCATCTGGCGACGTGGCCTCAGATGATGATTTTGTAGCCTGTGATGGTCTGGATCACTTGCTACATATCTTTGGTGTTGTTGGTGTTGAGGTCTCTCTCCAGTCTTTCCTGATATCTTCGCTTTGCCTCCTTGATGCCAGTTTTCAGTCTCACTCTAGCTGTGCTGTAAGCTTCCTTGTCACCTGACCGAAGGCAGCTTTTTTGGCTCTTTATAGGGCCCTCACCTCTCCATTCATCCAGACGTTTTGGTTTGGGAAATCATTCTTTTATTGTCTTTGGGATCACCACATCATCAACACATTTGCTGATGTATGATGTCACTGTTGATGCATATTCCTCAAGGTTGATGTGGTTCTCCTGACTGGTGGCATTTTGGTACTTTAGGGATATTTTGATGCTAATACCTTTGTACTAACTATTTTTGTACTAAAAAATTGGAGTACTTGATTGCTAGAGTACCAGTAGTTTTATAGTAGAGTAGAGTCGTTTTTTTTTTTTGTAATTCGAGTGAACTGGCCCTCTAATTTGCATATAATAAGAGGAAGGAAAAATCTTTGTTTGAACAATCTTGCTGTATCTTTGAGCATGAAAGTTCATTCTTGACCATGGGAAAAGCAATTTGATAAATAAGAAATTTCATAGATTCAGCTCCACAATCATCATCACACAGGTCAATATCTCAATTTTAACTCTTAACTATCACTTACAACATAAAAGATCAGTGGGTAGGACCTTCTTACATAGAGCAAAACATCTTGTAAGTGAGGAGGAGGATAGAGAGCCGAAGTCATGACGTCACGTCCGGGCTAGCCGGAAGAGTGTTCCTGGGCTTTACTTTCCATATTCTAAGACAAATCAGGATCCACTACAGCAGTTGCAATTAGAAACTGAAACCTTTGTGATTTTAACAAAGTTAAACAATGATTACATTGTGAGCAAAGTAAAAACTACAGCTCCCATGAAAAACTACAAGCGTGGCAGCTCGGGTACTTATGTCATCGTTACTTGGTTTCGTCCATATCCACAAAACTCACCAACACTCTCTTCTAAAGTCAGTTTTTAACAATAACTTTGCAGTGAATGGTGGTAAAGTGGATGATCAATAGTACTGTATTAATAGCTAATACAACACATACATTGAAAAGCAGTATCAAACAATCCACAACACTTCCAAGATGTTTCTGTCTTCTGCGAAACATGGCAGAGTATGCAGTATTCAAAGGGACCCAGGTGCACTGCAAGGAATTCTGGGCCCCCTGACAAGAAAGGAAACCTGGCCCCTTGACCTTGATGTGTTGAACTTAGCACTGTATAACCTGGCATCTTTGAGTGGGCCCCCACTGAGTTCGAGGACATACTCTCCCCTCCACGAGCCACACTTCTCAGCAAGCCACTGCATACACTGAATGCTTCAGTAAATCTGCGTCAGGGCCAAAGCCCTCAATGTTCACTCTCAAACCAAACTAAACTGAGTCACCCTACTTTGGTTCTATATTTTGCACTTATAGTCATAACCGTCATCTCATGATTCTTTAAATAATTCTAGTTACAGACCTTGAACACTTAATCCATAACATTTAGCTGTAAGGGAAAGTATGAGTCTTTTCATAGCAAATGAATAAATAGTCATGGCTGGGATTTGTGTAAGTCTAACAACACACTCCTGTGTTGCCAGTTTTAGCAATAAAACCTTCTTGATTGTGTGTGTTGGTCAGTAAAATACAGAAACGTCAAATGGACATAGCAATTATGAGGGTTTTTGAGATATGTTTGAAATTTGGACACAGCTGGCCATGCCTGAAACACACCGGTGTGCGTGCGTATGTGTGTGTGTTTATGTATGAATACACCTCTGTGGATGAATGTGTAGTTTTGCACGTGTCCAGGATGTGTAGAAGTGAGACACTTTCTATATATGACTCGTGCAATCACTCTCATGCTTTATAGCCGGCTCCTCAGGCGGTTAACTTCTGGGCGGACACACACCGTGCATGTGGGCTAACAATCACTGCGGACAGGATGAGAAGCAATGTGTGTGTGGTTGCACTTCCTCCTCTTAGCCCTCCACCACTCATAGATTTAGACATTGTTATTATTTTAACATAGTTAGCAGCTGTGTTTTGGTGGCGAAACATGGCAATCATCTCCCCATTGCTGGGTTTTCTGCGGGTTGAGGTGTATTTATAACTGTGGACTGTTTCACTCCACTTTCTCATGACACAACACAGATCTGGCAGCTTCTCAAAGTCAAAAAATCATATTTGGTTAGCCTTTGTGTCAGCACATCTACCCTGATAGAATCATTTGGTAAAACTCATTCTGTTTGAGTGACTAGATCTAGGAGGGGGTTTTTTGAGTTTACTCATAAACATAGTTTAATATAAAGACAATATAGACAATCAAAAGATATACTGTTTAAACCTGCAATTCACAAACCAGATTAAAGTAGATATAGGTCTATGCTGGTGCCAAATAAAAAAGCATATAGAAAAGGTCATATGTAGGCAATTAAGTTTTTTCCTCCTATTGTCATTCAGAAATAACTATATATTATCAATTCAACTTTAGAAACTGAATTCATATTAGCATCTTATGATTAAACAAGGCTAAAGGCCTTTACACACCAGGGGTGGTTTTTTGTGCATCAATACTTTCACATAGAATGCAAATATTACATGGCAAAAAAGTGACGTTATTTTTTTTCCGGGTCGATTTTTCAGAGCTTTCGCATGCCGGATAAAGGCATCAACCAATCATGCTGAGCAGAACGGACATCACGTCTCAATTGCGGACCTGTTGATTGTTTATGTTTCTCATCACCCTGTATTATATGACAAAGGACACAAAAATTATAAAGATGGTGCTTTGAGCTACATGCTAACTTCAGCATGCTAACATGCTCACAGTGAGAAACAGTTAACGTTTACTACACCCACCATTTTAGTTTATTATTGCTAATTAGCACTAAACACAAAGTACAGCTGAGGCTGATGGGAATGTTATTCATTTTACAGGTATTAGGGTCATAAACTATAGATAAAAAGATAAAAAGTTTGTACTAAATTTCAATGCAATCGATCCAGTAATTGCTGCAATATTTCACTTTTTACAAAAAAAACCTGCTGGTGGTGCTAGAGGAAAAAGTAAGGGGATTACCGAAGTCATTAGGATACACCATCTGGGAATCATGAATGTCTGTACAAAATTTTATGCCAATCCATCTTGTAGATGTCAAGCTATTTCACTGGATAGGTTTAACTTTAACTTGCTGATGACGCTACAGGAAAAGTCAGAGGATCACCAAAGTCATCAGGATTCATCATCTAGGGACCTTAAATGTCTGGACCAGATTTTATGCCAATCTATCCAATAGTTGTTGAGGTATTTCAGTTTGGACCAAAGTGGTGGACCAAACAGCCAAACTGCATACTCACCAGCATTAGCCAAAGAGTGCTCAAACCATGGACGTCGTTAGGTCCATTTTAGGGGGGCTTTAGCCCCCCTATAATTTTGGGTAGAATTTTTTTTTTTTCAATATTTAAAATTAGTACAGACAGGCACTTAACACGAACCAGCAAGAAAACGAGTCAAACTATAATAAGCATAAAAGTTCGTTTATTGAATAAAATTATCGTTATGATTCCCAGCCCTCATTGGCTACTAGCTAGGTAGGCGGGCATATGGTTCCAAGCTGGATCAAATGTTATTGCTCACTTTAACGTTCTTGGGGGGTATTCCAAGTAGGTGGTTAAATCATAAACCTGGGTAAATTAAGCTAGTGGGAGTGGTAAACCTCCTAATAGAGTAGCCTGCTTGCTTTGTGTAGTTAGGAGAATGAGGACTCCAGGCTCTTCTATTACCAGGTTTACCGCTACCTCCGTCTTAACTTACCCAGGTTTGCCACTTAACCACCTACTTGGAATACCCCCCTGAGGCCGGCAGAGTTGTTCGCAGTGAATAATAGCCTACACGAGATTGTAAGTTGATGTCATTGTTAATTGCTTAACATTACCTACGTTTACCTATGGGGGAGAAAAGGCGATATTGTACTTGATTAACATTGATTTTGGCAGCTAAATGGAACGTTATGGAAAATGCAACCATCGTGAACAACCAAATTTAGGCTATATTAGGCTAACAGCTGTCCATATTCTGTCCCATTTCTCTAGTAGGCTATTTGAACACAACATCAGTAGCCTAATGTTAATTATTGTGAGTGAAAACTAAATGGCATAGTAGAATTAGTTTTGGCATGAGAAAATTTAAACTGTCTTTCAATTCATTGGCTAGATGGACATAAGAAGATTTTTTAAGAGAGTGAGTGAGGAGCAGGAGCAGGGAGCTGATGCTGAGGAGGTCTGCGTGATCGAGGTCAGTAAGGTCTACAGAGAAAACAGGAGCGAGTCCAATGCACTGTTATGCACGAGGTGTTTGGCCGCAACATAGTGCAACCCTTTCCTCGAGTGAAAAATGATAAAATGTTGCAAATGTTACATATAAGCTGAATCGGAACCGTAGGAAAAGTTTCAAAATGTTGTGACCACTGAACTTGGCGGAGTGAAAGAGTGAAAAGTCGAAAAGAAAGTAATCCCCATATGTATATGCATTTAATCAAGCTTGGATAAAAACACAAAACAAACAGCAAGTGATGGCCCACGTGTAATGCATCTCAAACTCGACCTAGGTGTTTTTTTCCCCTAAGGAGTTGTCTTATATTCATGCCCTTATTTCATATTTAATTCTGGCAATCTTGACTTGCATTGACTGTGTAGGCTTAGCCTATAGCCTATACTAAATGTAGTCTCTGTGGATGTAAAGATAGGCCAGGTTACATACAGTACACAACAAAATATTTAATTAATTCATGAGATTTTCATTAATTTGTGTTTTAACTCATCCCGTAGCAAGCAATTAAATAATGAAGGCTGGTTTTGAAATAGCACAGAAATGTTAAACTTCACTATCAGTTTAAGCCCATTTGTTTGTTTGATATGTGCTCTGAAAAGTAAGTGTCCCCCAAAAGGTTAACGTATCTTGTATACTCATTTGGCAGAATAAATGTTTGATAAATATTCATTTGTTCTTTATTGTCAGATTTCACGAGGATTTTGAACTAAGCTAGTTGTAATTAAACATTTCCTCCTGTTCAGTGCATTAGACTGAAATAAATAGCTTTATTTGGAAATATAACATATTTAATTTTTAATGGATATATTTGGAAACATCTTTCTTCATAAACATAAGACGCCTCTAATGAACTGATTTAGGCTTATTTTTAATAAAAAGAAGATATTCTGAAGGGAAAGAAAGTGATCCATATAACAGGTTGCGATAAATGTTCTTCAAATAATGAATTAATTGACGAAGCCTTTGTAGGTGCGATGAAAATTTTTCGGCGCGCGCATAGCGCGTGCATTCTAATACACACTCCTGGGGCTAAGCCCCTCCTATCTCTCAATCCTAGTGACGGCCCTGGCTCAAACTTGATTGGATGACAATGCCTACCCCTCAGTACAGCACAGACGCACGCTACATACAGATTGTAATTCATTTAGCTAAACCTGGTGTAATATTGGCTTAACATGGTACATTATTTTCTGCTACCTTTCCATGTAGCATTTTTTTTTTCATTTTGACTCATAACAAGATGTGTTGGCCACTTCTCATTTTGAAAGTATAACTACCATATACTGCTAATAAACCATGAACTTCCATGCTGTAAGTCTCAGCGTTATTACCTTAGATTTTTCACTTCATTGATTTTACCAAATTTGTTTCCTTCCCCCTCTGTGACATTACCCAAGTTAATCCGTTTCTATCAGTGAGATGCAGAAACTTTAATTTCTGACTTTTGTAATGTCCTGTTCTCAGGCTTTCCATATTGTAGCATTAAAAATGCTGCCACCCATCTATTGGTGGATGTGTTCCACTCCAGTGGAATAAATTACTGCACTCCATCAGAGAGGCACCATATAAATCGAGCCTGAAAACCTATAAATTATGTTATATATATATATATGTTATATATATTATATAGTTCTTTGTTCCTGATTTACAGATTACATGATGACTTGTTGTATGATTGTTTTAATATATTATATTATATATTTTTTGCATTTGTATAAGTCTATTGAGACACCCACTCACTTTAGTTAAAACAGTCTCCAAAACACCATGAGTGTGTTCATTTTTGCGCCTACAGGTCGTACCAGTAGGAAACAGGGTTACTGCCAATGCTCTGCCCACTCTGCCAGAAAGTGAGTGGGTGATGACAGGTGACAGAAATATATCCAAGATAGATATCTCACTCACTTGTACTGTTTCTAAACTCCCTTAACAAATACTTCTATTGGACTGCATACAGTAACCGGTTCAGGGTTCAGTGCAGGTAATCCGTACATCTCAAACCTTACTGCTTGGTACAATCTCCCCCATCCTGCTTGTCCTGCTTAAAAATACAACTGCTTGGCTTCTTCTTTGGCCTCTAATCTGCCCTCCTGCACGAAAGTACTTCCATTTACCCACCGGGCTGATTACAGTATCCTTACAGATGGAATAAGCCTTTGACAGATTGAGGTGTGAGGTGTTTTAATTCTCAAATCGTGCTCCCAAATTTCTGATATTCTGTCATTTTTTGTCATACTAGTGCTTGTTTGTCTTATATGAAGAACTGGAGGTAAGTTCACCCACCTTTTTATCCATACTCCTTATACTTTACTCTCCTCATTTCTCATTTTTTTCACCTATAGACTTCCTCTGCCTCCATCCTTCATTCCCTTTGCCAGCAACCCCTGTCTTTTCTCTTCTTTCCATCCCTTCTACACTTCTCAAGGGACAGTCTTTGACATGAGGAGTGGTCTGTCATGTCTGCTTTAATTCAAGAAGCCGCCATAAAGAAGATCAATGACATGACTTTACCCCTCGCAGATTGTACTGCTTGTTTGATCAAAAACAAAATATGAAGACTTATTTTTTACAGCTTGAAAGCATTCTGAGGATGGTGAATTTTGGCTCCACACCTCCTACCCACCAAACACACTCACACACACACAGCTGACCCCAAACTCAAATTATGGGCTTGGCAGCTCTCCCTCTCCTCCTGTTTTGTTGGTAACCCATATGCAGACCCTCAGTGCCAGCAGAGTGTGGCAGGGTCACTGTTTCCCACAGTCCCACAAGATTCACAGACTTTCTCCTTACCCCCTGATCCTCTGCTGTTGGTCCCCACCACCATAGAATCCCCGTCAAAATTTTCCGCTTGTACCAGAAATAGTTGTCTGACTGCTGGCCACGCTCTCCTGGTGCCCTCCTGTCGCTTATGGCAGGCTGAGTACACACACCAACGATGAGACTATTTTCATCTTAATAGTTATGAAATTCATTAATTTGTTGTTTTTGTGAGACTGCGTATGTGTGTGTGAAAAGGATTGAGAGTTTGAGAAAGTGGGAGATGAAATAAACAAAAATACTACTGGGTGTTCTGGGCATTGCTGTATGTAGAGTGGGCATGTCCCTAAATAAAGATGAGGGATAGGGACAAGGTAGGTACTGTATATGATCTTCAATGCTACTATACAGTATACCATTTGGCAAAAATACCCAATTTTATATTTAATGAAAAGCTAAAATTGTAAAATAATATGGTTTAAGGATTATATTCCCACACTGGTGTCTTTATAGCACTGTTCGCAAATACTACACTAAAAATGCTCTCGTAAAAAGGTTCAATAACGAACCCCAGCTATGTTCCCCAAATCAAAGAATCTTTTGCCATAAAAAGGTTCAACTAAAGATTTTTAGAGAAAACAGAGCCTTTTCTGTTTAAGGGGGTTTCTGACTTGCTGGCTACTGGTGGAGAGCCACAGGGCTCCCCAGTCTGAAAATTACAAATTTCGGCTGGTAGCACTCTTTTTTATTTTAACCTTTAGAAAAAAAAACATTCATTGACATTTCTCTGGCACTTAAACCTTCTTTGTTGTTTGTCTTTGTTTCTTTAGCATTTTAACATAAGATTCGTGCACAAATCAAATTATGCTACAACATGTCAGTTAGCTGTCAGTTAAGGCTAACTAGCCAATTAGCTAAACTGCTAGCTCACCAATAGTTACCATAAAATAAAAAATGTCAAGCTTCTTGTAACTTTAATGTAATTTAACTTGGTGGTTCACCAAGCAGCACATGGTAAGTAATGTAGAATTGGCTCCATGGGTATGTCCTCTCAGTTTTTGTAAATAATAATAAAAAGTATTTGAATCCAAGAAAGTATAGCTTGGCTAACATGAATGCTAGCTAACATTATTATTTTAAAAAGGTAAAGTAAAAAATTAAAGGTATTAAATTAGGTGTATTTGGCTAATACTGCTTTAAATAGCCTACTTAAAGAACTGTTAAAATTGTCGAGCTTGTTCAAATTATTATTTATTTGCATGTAATTAGTTTAGTATTATTAATTTATTTGTCGTGATCTGTGTGTGTGCCTGTGTTTCACTGCTGTTGTTAACCAAAGGTATCTTGCTGTGTTAGCTCTCTCTCTGCTGCCTCGTATCACTCCGCTAAGTCCCTCCCACCAAACCCACAATGTCGACCGGCAGCAGGAGGAGTCGGTTCCTCTGCGAAACCGCCGCGAGTTGTCTTCTCAAAGATGGCCTTTCTTAAAGCGCCCCAGGCTTCAGAGGCAGCTGCAACGCCGTACAGCAGTGGGATGAGAGGCTAGTACACCACACACGCCACCGTCCCCCCGCAAAAGTTATTCCCCACTGTTTGTCATCATGCCTTTTTGCCACTCGTTGTTACGAGCACCATGGTATCGAAAATAATGAGTCTGAAGCTCCGTGTGGAGCCGGGACACCACTGCAGGCAAAGAGGTATTGGAAATTTATCACAAGTTGCAAGATTTTCTGCAAGATTTTCCACCATTGAATCAGCCTTTCACCATCTGAAGGGACGTGCACGTGCATTTGCATTTGTAGAACAGCCAATAGGAATGCACCGTCTCTCTGAAATGACCTGTGATTGGCCAAAGTCTCCCGTCACGGGCTAGATTTTCTAAAGCCTGAAAACAGAGCCAAGAGGAGGTGCAGATGTAGAGGTTTTCTCTCAGACCACTTGAAATACAATATGCTGCACGGTTATTATAGAATTTCTGCCCAATGACGGCAAAAAAATACTGCCTACCCCTGCTTTATCTAGAAGGAAACTGCAATTCATTTATTAGCATTCAAAATAAGAAACTGTATTCTCATATCAGATGATTACAGATATGAAGATACTGAAGCCAATCCTCCGAGTGAATAAAAAGTGCACCCTGGCCCTGATAAACATGAGTCCTTTCACCCTGATATTGCGTTTTGCGGTCTGACAGCACAGTGCAGGCAGTTGAAATTTATCCCCAGTGTGATGACACAAGAGGTCGTCCAAACCCTCCAGTATGTTTGCGCAGCTACCTGGTTTTGGAGTGGGGGAGTCAGTAAACAGGTAAAAATGCTACAAATAGAATCTAGCCACTTAAGAATATAGTCTTGAGGGAGGGCAGCCTGTTCCTGGGTCTGCGTCAGCACTGACCTTTTTGCTGTTTGCTAAAGGGATTTGATTTCACCTCTAACTCTCTTGCTTTCCCTTTTTTTCAACATTCACACTTGAGCCATGTGAGCAGTATAAAATGGCAGTTTTGTCCGTGAAGGAGAAGCCGTGGTAGTTCAGTCATGGGCCAAGTGATATCACACCAACGATTAGCTGATTCCAGCGAAAAAAATGTTTGTCATTTTTAAGCAAGGTGGTTGGAGGTTTTGCATCGCCCCAAACACCTCTATAAGCAAGCATGCATACTTGTAAATATACATGCATTTATGCATACATTTCACAGTCAGAGGTCAGCGCCAGCACAAAACAGTGACTGAGTGTCTTGCTGAAGGAGAGTTCAAAGTGCAGATACTTGTTATTGCAAGTCCTCAAGCCACTGAAAAATATATCTCTGCTTATTACTACCTCCTGCTGTGAGCCATTGCTAAAACCTATTTGCAGTCACTCCCCCACTGGTTGCTTACAAATTATAAATATCTGTCCCTGTAAGTTGAACATGGACCGAACATCTCTCAGTTTCTACTATTCATTGTTTTGCCCTCATGAACCTACAGCGCCCTCTGCTGGCATTACATGGGCAGACCTGAGGGCATGTCACTAACACTTGACGCTGTTAGTATGTGATAAAATAGATGTATATTTTCTTTAAAAACCTAAAGAGCTGGATTAGAATACGAGTCCTAACAGCATGAGGCACTTACACACGGAAAAATTAATGTGAAGGTCAGAGGGTCAACAAGAATAAACACTGAAAGCAGACATAAAGTTCAGCTCTTTTTTTGCCTTTTTCGGTAGAGCGGGTAAGAAAAAGAGAAGGAAAAACAGTACAGCTCCATTATACACCGCTTTTTGTAAACTAAGCTGAACAAATAGCAGTTTTCTTTTGTGGTATCCAGTGTGGCTTTTGTGGCTGGGAGATTATCTGATATCAGGCCAGGTGTAGGGTGTCCGCAGGTTAAACATGAGCCATGTTTGCTTTCACTACTGTTCCAATCCAGTTCTGTCTATTGCATTTCATGGCCCACTAAATTTCATATCAACTATTACACATGGTTCAGCAGTTTTGAAATAGGCCTTCAAAGACAAAGACATCTGGTCAAACATCTGGGCAGTCTGTATTTTAATGTGATGTGTGCAGGAGATGGTCTGCTACATTCCAGTTTTTCAAGATCACTCTACTCAGTAGTGTTTAGTTAAATTTAGTTGATATACATACATATGATACAGTTTTTAAACTGTGTCAAACATATAGACAAAAAACACTAAAGAAAGTCATCAGTGTTTGGGTTAAGTCAAGTGGGAGAGTTTTCAGATCCAAAGTAAAGTACGTGTCATGGGCCAAGGAAAGCTAACACTAATTCTGAGCCAAGTATACTGTACACCTTCCCACACACAGACACACACAGCTTTGTCCCCAATTGGACAAGCCATCCCTAATTAACTGGTCTTTAGTCTGAAATGTGTCCCCAAAAGTAGCATGAGTCAGAAACACACACACACACACAGAAAGTCATTCCTCTGTGAGGTATGTGAAGAGACGACAACAGCATCAACCACAGTAAATATGCAGGAATGTGACATGGGGACACTAATTTAGAAATATAAGGCTTGGAGTTCACACTGACAAACTGTGTGCAAAATGGCAAAACAATTGCCTAAAGTTATGCCACATAAAATTACTGTGTTTCTTTGCTTTCACATATAATAATCAACTAAGCTAATTTGGGATGTTGCTATTACCAGTTTAACACCAACGTAAAGCTCCGAACCACAAAAACACAGCATTTTAATAATTCCTTATTCTGCAGTATTTAAGGGAATGTTTAGCTAAACCATTCTAAACTAAACTGAGCCGAGCTACAATAATATAAACTAAGCTAAACTAAGCTAAGCTAAGGTAGAGTATCATAAACTAACCTAAGCTAAGGTTACGGTTTTGTGAAACTCAAATACATACTGTATGTCTATGTTCAAGGCTAAGCTATGGTGAGGTATGGTAGAATAAGCTAAGCTAAGCTAAACAAGAGTATCATAAACTAAGCTAAGTTAAGGTTACGGTTTTGCGAAACTCAAATACATACTGTATGTCTATGTCCAAGGCTAAGAAAAGCAATGGTGAGTTAAGGCAGAATAAGCGAAGCTAAGCTAAACAAAGCTAAGAAAAGTTAGCTAAGGTGGGAAGTTAAGGTATTTGTCTGCCTGGGGAGCAGGGAGCAAAACAAAACAATGATTTGTTTGTTAATGTAGCCACCTTTTTTGGGGAAAAATCCATGGATCACTAAGAGTGATATTGCAACTGTGGAATAAATAACATAATTATGAATAACAAAATGTAACAAATAGCTTCAGGCTAAGTATAACCACCTACAGAAGAACCTAGCAGCAAAGTTGCCTGTTACTTTCTTGCACCTCAGGGTCTAATAGCTTTACTATTATCCTAAATATGTGTTAGATTTGCCATTGTGTTAAATGAAAAGCATTTCAATGTAAAACACTTTTTACATTTTCAATGTAAAACATTTACATTTTCAATGTAAAAAAAAGTGTCCAACAGAAATGCAACAAAAATAGTGACTGAAGACACTCAGCTCATACATGCAAAAATACACATTCATACTGTATACAGCTCTCACTTTCTATTACTTGCATTATTGTATATCCTTTTAAAAGATGTTTTACTGTACATCAAGATAAATGTCCCAACTTTTTAAGAAAACCTTGCATAAGAGTGCCAATAAAATGATCATTCCCACAAACCGACAACAACAATGTGTCCATTGTTTTTCAAAGCTCAATCTTTTACCCTGTGACTATCCATTGTAATCTACGTATGCTGGTACTTGGAGGAAAGTTAGTGCCCAAGGACAAGGTTTTCAAGGTGTTTCCTTTGCTGGCACAATGCATGTGAGCATGTGGCGCAGTTCTATGCTGAACATAAGCACATCCCTGCTACCCATAATGCAATGTGGGAAAGGTAACACCCATTTTGCTTACCTGGAGGAAACTAGAGAGGGAAACTACCAGCCTAAAGAGAGAAGAGGAAACAAAACCAAAGCCAAAAGAACAAAAAAGAAGAGAGTTGGTGTTTAGATTATCCTCGTTTGATATGAGCCAGTTGTTGTTTTTCTTCAGTCAAAGTGGATTTTATAGATACTTTGGATACTTTTATAGATACTTTAGAGTTCGTTTCCCTACCTTTTGGCATTACAAAGGTGTGAGTGAGAGAAGTGGGGCCGTCGGAGTAATGGGAGGAGCTGCAGTTTTCTCCATGTATGGACTCTAACGCTGTTCATATGGTAAATAGGGGGTCACATGGGGCAATAGTCTTGGAGCAGTGGGGGGAAAAAGGGAGGGAAAGGAACAAGGAGAGAGAGTGAAGAGATACACTGCAGGACTTTGGCCTGCCTCACGTGAAGGAGGCGGCACTTTCACCCTGAGTTTAGAGGACAGTGGATCACATTACAAAGAGAAAGGAAACAAAAGAGTTGGAGTGAGTGCCATGCTGGGGTTAAACTGAATCCCTAGCTTTCTTCAGTGGGGCTGGATACTTTTTTTCTCTTCCCCGTGGGGGTGGAAGTTCAACAGCTTGTTCCTTCCTGGTTGTCGTCACTGGACACCTCTTCACACTTTCTTCTGGACAACTGAAGAGCCAAGATGCCCACCAACTTCACTGTAGTGCCGGTGGAGGATGGGGAGGGTGACAGCAACAATGCGTCTGCAGCTGGAGGCAGCAAACCTGTCAGTTTGGGCAACATTTTTGGGGAGGAAGAGGATGAGGACAACTTAGAAGGACCCCACTCAGGTAGGAATACAGCGTACAAGACAAAACCTTCTTTGGCTTGTAGACATGCTCATACACTTAAGGAGGTCCGTTTTTTAATACCCTCTTATTCCTGTTCGAGTTCATGAGGGAGCTGGAGCCTATCCCAGCATGCAATGGGGCGAATGCTAGATGTTAAAACTTGTGAGTTTGGTAAACTGTATGTATCATTGCATAATTGAACATGTGCAAACGGAAGCATGCTGACATAGTCAGATACATGTTATGGCAGGCACATTCTGTACACACACACACACACACACACACACACAGTTAAGTGTGACGTTGTTTAACTAGTTTGAACTTGCAGCTTTATTGGTGTGGTAGGAAGGTGGGACTGTGTGTTGTTACTTAAGTCTGTGCAACCCTGAATGATGGTATGGGCTTTTTGCTTTATCGTGGCTGTAGTGTGACAGAGAGCTGTAACTACAGAAGTAGTCGGAAAAAGGGTTTAAAGGGTAACGACACACTCAAATTCTGCTAGAACCCTCTCTCCCAGAATGGTTAAAAAAACGCAACAGGAGTGAGGGAACAACAACTGTAGGAGGCGTGGCCTCGTGGCTATGTAGCCTGTGAGTCAGGGGAGACTGACACTGATTAGAGGGAGTTCTTTTTTTATATAACTTTTATTGCATAGATAAAGTCCCAGCTGGTCTATGTCAGCATTTGCCTTGCAAGGTTCAGGGCTGATTTAAAACAGTAGATGGCGTGTTGAGCCATTTTTCAAATTTGGTAAGAAATGTCAATATTAACACCAGTACTGATGTGTTACATCACAGTACAGTCATATCATTTAGTTTACAGCTCAAAAAACATGTTTAAGTGTGCAGTACCTCTTTTTTTTCAGGCTGGCAACCTGTGTGACAAATAGAAAGGTAGAAATGTTGTAATATGTGTATTTTATACCTTATAAGGCAGATTATTTCACCTCCAAAAATGATTGCCATAGAACCTATAGTGCATAATATCTAAACTGCACACTGCCTTTAGATAATCTTCACAGAATGCACAGAGAAATCTTCCATCAAAATCTCAGCTGTCTTGTCCATTCTAATTTGTTTGCCTGAAAAAATAAACTTAATGTTGATTATTTACAGACCATTTTATAGGAATTACATGTAGCCTATCTCTGTTTTGCTAGGTGTCTGCAATTAGTATTTATCTTTAGACCAAGATAATGAATTCATTTACAATTCATTACATTTAAATATGTGTTACTGAAAGTTAGCACCTTTGTAGAGCAACTTTTATAAAACACTGGTATCAATCAAAATTCTCTTGAACGCTTGCAGTTGTGTTATGGTCATTTTGTGCACAGATTACTAAACCAGGGAGCTGTTAAAGCAGTGTGCCTTGGTTTTTAGCTCTGTCTGCAAATACATTTCTATGCCATCAGTTTTAACTAAATGATTTGCTACCTTTTGCCTTTGTATTTTGCAGTATAATCCACCATAATATGTGAGACCAATAGGGCACTTTTCCTATAAACTACCTACAGTATATGGTCAGGACAGTAGTACCAAGAGATATAAGCATAAACGAGAGATGCAAAACTATAGGGAAGTGGAAACACGATGAGGGAAGAGGTGTTTTGGTTGGAAAACATTTCTTCCTGTTAGTCAGCTAGTGATAGTTTTTTTCCCCCACATTTGGTTGGAAAACACATTTGTAATTTTTGTAATTATGTTTGTTTGTTGACCCAAAGTCATATAACTAATGCTATCTATTGCAGGCCATTTACCTTGATTCATTTTTAGTCAAGATTTCATATACTATATCATATTCTTGTAGAAAGCATCAAAAATTCAAAATGCAAATGCACAACGTATCTTACATACACAAATGCCCAAAAAACATGTTTATTATTTCACTATCACACGTACAATCTACTGTCAACAGACTGGAAAACCAAAAAATGAGCTGAAAGACACTAAAAGGCTCCATAGAGCTGAGGGAACCTGCAGAGTTGGGTGATAATTCTCTGTGCGTTTGTCACTACGGACAATCCCTTTTTGATCTGTTTATATCTATTGATATAAAAATACTGATTAGCACAGCTTTAAGGTTTAAGGTTAATGTCCAGAGAATAGATTAAATTAAGCAGCCCTGTCAACTTACAATGACTAGTCAGGTATTAACAAGAGTTTATAACCTATAAGAATATTGCAGGCTTGACGCTTGGCTCTAGTAATGAGGTGTTCCCATTTGTTATAATTGTTGATAGATTTTCAAACACTTGGAAGGGGAAGCAATGAAGTCAAACTTGATGATTATATGACGTTGTGGTGTCTTGTCTCCTTGCCATTATCTAATATTTCTGTATTTGTGTCTGCGTGTGTTGATAGGCTTAGTCACTGTCAGATGCCAGGTCAGATTTCCTAGAAGGCTTGCGTTTGCCTTTATTAGTGGCAGGACTCGTGATGTCTTTCATTGTAAAGGCAGAAGTCACGAACATGCCGTGTGTGCTCAAAAGGACACGTACACACACACACACACACACACACACACACACACACAGTGCTGATTAGATAAGATGCCATCTGTATAAACAATAACTTGTCAGTGCCATCATTTTCCAAAGCAGTATCATATGACCGCTGTCATGTTTCGTATTGTTCAACTTTCTGCTTGTAGTATCAATCCTTTAGGCTGCACACAACGCAGGTGTTTTTAGGTTTTGCAGATCTTGAAGACACCTTTATTTCTTTATTTATAGATTTTAATTAAAGCTAGGATTTGACATCGGGTAAAATTATGTACAATCCAAAATTTCTTACCTCAAGATACATGTCTTGGACTTAGATAGCTGTAGCAGAATCATTCTTTTCCCTGGGTTTTCAATACATTAATATTTGTTAATAAATAATGGTTGAAATGGTTGAATCACGAGATCAAATATTAATTTAAAAATTTGGACATGTAGACAAACATATATGGCTGAAGAAAGTTTAAATTAAAAACTTGATGTTAGCTTGACTGGAAACAGGGGGAAACAGCTAGCTTAGCTCTGTCCAATGGAAACAGACTTTGCGGTGCTGGTATGCAAATATTGTTACCGTTGATGGAGCTTGGCTTGCCGTTTCCCTCTGTTTTGGAGGCTTTGTGCTAAGCTAACTGGCTGCTTGCGGTAGCTTCATATTTACTGTACAGACATGAGAGTGGTATTGATCTTCTCATCTGACCACCACCAGACACCACCAGAAAGCGAATAAGCATCTTTCCCAAAATGTCAAACAACTCCATTAACTCTTTGTTTAAAGTCCCTAGAGACCTATTTATATTCTGCCTCTGTTGAAATGGCTTAACATTAAAATCAATGAGATAAACTTCCAAAAATCTGGGTAAAAGTCTTGATTGTGTTTGTTAAGGACTATCAGTTTCATTCCTTGATCATCACGTCCTTTCTCCTGGGCATTTTCCACTGAACACTTCCAAGCACTTCTAGCAAATGTTGTGCGGAAAAGGATGTTAATCACATGTAGAATTGTTTCCTGTGTGTCAGCCTGGCGTGTTGGGCTAACTGCCAACAGAGGCTGCCATCCTGATTTAAAAACATTTCCTACGAGGATGCAGTGATTCTTAAGGAAATTTATTTTTAGTTGAGTCCCTTGTGAAGTTTGTTTAGTTGCATTGTCACTTGTGTAATCCCTCAACAAGCCAGTCTGCCACTCAGTCACTCACTGGGTGTGCACGGTTAGGGTATGGGTTGGTCACAGGGTACATCAACTCTATAACCTTTTGACTTAATTCTATTACTTCTCTTAGACCCATTATACAACTTAGACTATAGCTAATCGTTGCAACATAGTTTTGGCACTCCACCACTCTGATCATTCAAAATAACAGCAGTAAAGAACTTCAATACCCAGACATCCTGTAAGGTATCCTCAATAGACTGATCATGTTTACCAACCCAACTGGTCTCTCACACTTTATAACAAAGGAAACTAAAATATCTAACTTTTATGACTCAGCTTTATCTGGAGGGAAACACCTTCAGCGCTTTTAGCAGATTGCTAGGATATTAGTTAGATTCATCACTTCATGTGGGCAGTAAGATGAAGATATGCATCTCTCACCTGGGCAAATACGACCAGTCTGCAGAAAATCAATATGGGGGAAACATTCAGTGATAACATACACATCAATCAAATTCATCTTAGTACCCTGTATTGATGTATGTTAATCATTTAGCAGCATGTTGTACAATTCTGTATTGTACATATTGTGATGTACTTGATGAACTGAGCCTCTAGGACACCCTGCTGTTGTACATTAAGAAATATGGACATCTGCTGGTTAACATGAATACTGCATGGGAAGCTCTTCAAAATTTGGGATTTTGTGTAAGCAAATGACAGAACTGTGTGAGAGTATGACAGAATTGTGAATTCATTTAATTACCACATTCACTGATAAAGGAAGATCTCTTTCTTTGTGGTTATCACAAATAAGGCTTTCTGTGCACACCTGAGGTCTCTGGTGTGTGCTTGTACGTATATGTTTTAAAACCTCTTTAATTTCTAGATGTCATCCTTCATAATTCTCTCTGCCATTTTCCGTCTCTTTTCTTCTCTTTAAGACTGCAGTAACAGTGGCAGTAACAATTAATAGCTTTAAATCAGAATTTAATTTTGTTAAGGTAAGAGTTTAGGTTAAGTAGTTAGTTTTGAAGGTCAGTGTTAGCGTTAGCGAATGAATGTTAAATGACGTCAACACGCATTTGTTTGTGTGTTAGTCTGACTCCAGAGTCAGTCATACAGCTCAGCAATACTGTGACATTGTTACAAGGGGCCATGCTGAAGGACCCAGCTGTGTGTGCACTTTACTGCTAAACATGAGCGCACAGTGTTTATTGGAAAAAAAAAAGAAAGAGAGGAAGGAGACAGAGAGAGTCTGAACAGAGGAGACGGACAGACAGTACAACCAACAGAGATTTACTGTATACTTCATGCCACCAGTCTGCCAAGTCACTCATGGCCGTTATGAGTGGTTTAAGTGTGTGTGTGTGTGTGTGTGTGTGTGTCCTGAGAGCTCAAAATTGCAAAACAAAAAAAAATACAGTACAGTATTCTGGTGAGTTTGACATATTTGTGTGCGTGTGTGTCTGTGTGCACGCCAGTATCCATGTGTCCATTGTTATGAAATTGAGTGTGTGTGTGTGTGTGTGTGTGTGTGTGAGTGTGAGTGTGTGAGAGAGCCCTTCAGTCAGCCTATGATGCACAGTAGTGCTTAACTATCTATTAATAGCAAGTTAGCTTCTGTGTAATTACTATGTTATTGTTGTTTTCACGCCACATCCTGCCTGCTGGTGGCTTTACAGCACCGAGGTGAACATTCAAAGGTAATGTTCAAAGGTATTTGCTACCTTTTAAGTATATTAGCTACCGTATGAGTTATGAAATATGCATCAATGTGACAGTTTATTACAGCTGACTTAATGTTGCCCAGGTGTTTCTTTGTTTATTTCTATTGCATTACCAATATGTTGTTGTTTAGTGTACAGTCATATATTCATGTAAAAATGTCCCACACAATCATTCTGATGACTCTCAGTGAGACATATTTCTGAATATGCAGACGATCACAAGAGTTATGCTGCCATCTTCCTGACACTGTCAGACATAGTCTGTCAAGATAAATATTCATCCATTACGTATGCAAATGAAGTCGGAGAAGCCGTCCTTCTTCCCTATTTCCTTTGTTCAGTCTAATGTATTCACTTGCGACGTTCATATTCATCAAATCAACTGTTTAGGATGGATACAAAGTGGCTGCAGAATGCTGCAAAGCTAACACTGATTACAGATCCAACCCTGACCTTAACCTCTGCACACTGGGGTTTTAGATTTTTCAGAAAGATCCTTTCAGTTTGTTTAAAGGAGAGAGGTTCTGGCTCAGAGCCCACTGTGGGCATGAATGCAAGAAAAACCAGCTGTCGTCATACTCAAATAATCGTCCCAGCTCATCATTGCATGTTAGATTTGGTTACAATCCTCACCATGTCATGTGCATCCACAGTGCGCTGTTCTTCTTATTAATTGCTCTTCAGTTATCTCTGAACCACTATTAGGCCTTGGGCTCTTCAAGGCAATAAAGTCAACTGAGACCACTGCGTGACAACCAGGGGCAAGAGAAACCAAATTTGCGAAGCAGCTTGAAAGGCACATCTTAATGCTGCTTTGTCTTTTCAAGGGTGCACAAAAGCTGATTGTGGCAAAAGGCTAAACTGTGGGCAGAGCCTCTGCCAGAGTCTGCCAAAAACTGGAACCTTCGACCCTGATTCTTTATAAACAGTATTGGACCCTATTATGAGGCTGATAACAGGTGTAGCCAAATGTTGGATGGTTCACTGGTCCCATACCTAATGCTGCTTTTAAGCGGGCAAAAACAAAACAAATCAGATAAATGACTAACACAGGCAAGTTAAACAGTATCTTTTGACAGCACCGTATGAATTTTCCTTATTCCTTAAGCTCAATATTCTGTTAAAGATAAAATGAAATAAAAATGATGCTGTTATCTCTGTTTTCTTTTACCATTATATCATACAATTACATTTTTCTCCATAAGTGTACTTCCACACAGCAGCATGACAAAATAATGGCTAATGTGGGCTCCCCGGTGGCTCACCTGGTAGAGCGCGTACCATTTACTAAGGCTGAGTCCTTACCGCAGCGACCAAGGTCGATTCCTTCCTGGGCCCTTTGCTGAATGTTATTCCCTTTCTCTCCTGCCTTTCCTGTCTCTCTCTCTCTAAATGTCACCGTCTAATTAAGGCAAAATGCCTGAAAAAATAATCGTAAAAAAAAAAAAAAGAGGCTAATACAAGGACAAATATGACGGTGAGGACACCAGCCAGTTTCACCTAACACTCCTCAAAACAGACATTTGTCGACTTAAAATAAAATATACCATGACATTTTCATTTATTCAAATAATTAAAATTATAAAAAATACTGATAACATTTCTTTTGATAACACTGACAAATTACAAGTCATGTCTGACACAAGCTAACTAATGATATCTGACTAATGACCATTGTAGCAGTTTAAGCTAATGTTAACGTTAGCTTCACAGGGTGTGCTGCCTCGCAGCTCTTGGTTCTGGAGGACCAGATTTGATTCGCTTTGGTTAATTTACAGCATTGTCTGATGCGTTTTTAAAAAGGTTCATCAGGGAGTATCCGATTAGCTTGTTAATGTAATTATTTATCTGCTGCCAGTCATTTGCATTTGAAATATTAAGTAACTGCCTGGCTAACCGCTAAACAGCTTACCTCATGACTCATCACTCTGTTGGTCTTTCTGAACCTGTCCACAGTACTGATTACTACGACACTACCAGGACTACGGCTATAGTACATCACTGCTACTAATACAGTATTGCTGCTGTTACCGATACTAACGCTACACAAGAACAGTACCTGGTGATCCTGCTGCCTCTGTTCTCTTGCTGCTCTATCAATAGTGTGCATCTGACAGTATGGGTGTTTTTCCTGTGTATCCCACTAGGAAATGAAAGTCAGAGAGAGTCCAGTCCATTCATCAACTCAGACAATGACGGAGGACACTATTATGAAGGCAAAAACATGGCCCTGTTTGAGGTAAGACAAAAATGATGTTTATCACATGCACAAATCTGGATTGTCCACTGAGCTGATATATTTAAAGCAAATTCATGTTGCATCTATGGTACAGGAAGATTATGTCATTATATTGTGTGATATGACATTTATGAATAACTAGTAACAAGTACGTTCTTTCAAGTTGCTGACACAAAAGTTAAAGACACAGGTATATGATCAGAAGGTTGCTGGTTCCAAACCTCCAGATGGAAAAATGTGGATAATAGTAATGATGATAATAAACATATGTATTTATATAAAACAAAGTTACAGAGTGCTTCACACAAGGCAGCAAATTCAAATCAACACATTTTAAAAACATTAGATTTTGTTATAAAATAGATAAAACCAATTCCAGCAATGAATACTATTAAAAAAAATAAAATTAATCCAAGTAAAATCAGGATAAAAGCATGTGAAAAAAGTATGTAAAACAACCATTTTACTGGGCAGGTTGTTCCAGACCCTGCAAAGGCTCGGTCCCCTCTGTTTTTAAGCTGGGACTCTGCAGCAGATACAAGACCTCTGCATGAGGACCTCAAACTATGTAGACTCATAAGGTACTAGAGGCCAGAAATATAACAAGGAGCAAAGCCATGAAGAGCCTTAAACGCAATCAGTAAGATCTTAAAATTAATTCTAAACATACTGGGAGCCAGTGTATGGAGGCCAAAACAGGAGTGATGTGGTCACGCCTCTTGGTTCTGGTTAAAAGCCTGGTTATGTGCACCTGCTATCTGTGGAACTGCAGAGTGCTAATGTAACCAGGGTCTATCTACTCTTGATTACAGTTTATAAAACAACAAATACATTTCTTATATCGCTGATAGTGATAACGCAGAGACTATTGGCTGTTGTGTTTTGTGATGTTGGTGGACTAACAGCTGACAGCTACAGTAGTTAACTCCAACGCTGAGACACAAACGGCTCCGATGTCGATTCACAGATGATTTATTGCTTACAAGCACTTCGGGATCTGGGGGATACAAACCTGGTCTCAGTAAAACTATTCAGCATAAAAGAAAATCATAAACAATGGAAACTTTGAATACTAATGAATGATTTCTGTAGCCAATCTAAATAAACATTAACTGACAAATTATAGAGCCAACGGTCCAAGACTTCTTAAAAATTTCACATTACACAAAGACACTACCGATACAGATAAATTAGTACACATAGATAATTACTCTGGATGTCAATTTAATTACCGTCTCTCTCTCTGATAGGCTATACATTAATATTTACAGGTTTTCATTTAACAGTCAAACACTCACCTGGGGGATACAAGCCCGGTCTGACTTGGTTCCCCGGTGTTGGACTTTATAACTGCATTGTTACCATGGATACTGTGTAGCTTAGTAATAAATACAAAATATAAAATAGTCATCATAAAAATATGAAAATAACACAAATGTACAACTTACAACTATCAAATAAAGGTAAAATTACTGACAAAATTAAATTCTATATTACAAGATTTTGCTATTAGACAGTAACAATTTAAACCTCAAATTATGTATTTAATGTAACGTGCAAGAAGCATATGTTACACTAACAGCACCGTGGTTATACTGTACAGATGTATTAAGGTGTTGATAGAACACAATGTGCATGCTTCATTTTATTCATGCATTTGTCATCGGCCTCTCTGCAGGAGGAAATGGACAGTAACCCTATGGTATCATCTCTTCTCAACAAGCTGGCCAACTACACCAACCTGACCCAGGGTGTCCGCGAGCACGAGGAGGCCGAGAATGAGGATGGGGTCAGGAGGGTCGCTGTCGTGGTACGGACCTCTTTTTTGAGCCGGTGGAAATTTTGATAATGATAGTTACAGATGCAAGTTTTAAGCCTACATGATCTTTAGCAGGGATTGTCACTTTTCATTTTTAAAAATCCCGTCCAGACATGTCGTAACATGTGTATAAATGGCTCTACTTTGAATAATAATTTGTATCTGATTTGTTCTTTTCACAAAAAAAGTTCAAGTATCTTGTTAAAATCTTTGAAATGACATCTACACCTTCTGCATCATTAAAAATCCAGAATCTATAAACATAAGTTGAACTACTGGGCAACAGCTGTCTCCTACTTCACTGTTGCTTGTAGCCCCGCCCCTTACAATCAGATTTTCAATTAGCACATACTGTAGAAACTTTCCACTTTCAGCAGATGAATGTGAAAACATCCTTCTAGTGTCAAACTCTGCACAGACGTCATTCTGTACAGTGAAGCTCAAGCATTCGACTGTAGGAACAAGAAACACGTTTTTGAGTGGAGGGGAACTTTAAGAAGCCAACATACTTACTGTAGAAACCAATTCTGGCAGGTTTCTTAACATCTAAAAGGACACTTCGGCATAGAAAATGGAGTCCTGCATTGGCAGAGGAATCTTTAAGGCTGCATTCATTCAGACCGACTGCATTGTGTTGGCATCCGATAAGCCTTTAAAAGTTTTCCGTCACTCCAGCTAGACTTCCTGGATCAGACCCAAAAACTGTTTTAAAGTTTTCACATGTGTCCTTGTTCTGAGTTGTTTCCTTTTCCACCCCAGGTTCATTGTCCTTGTTTACATCAACACAGCTGTATACTTGGTTAAATATTACCATCTGTCTTTATGAAATCCATTCAGTTTTTCTATAAAATGATTTAGTAAAACCGCATTGGAACAGAGATAGTAATTCGTTATTGGTTATCTAATTCAATTTTCAGGAATCTTTTTTTAAAAAAAAGGCATGATAATAAACGGCAGTGTATAACCTTCTGATTTTAGGTGTAGGCTGTAGAATGAGTTTCAACCAAAATAATACCTGCTTTTCAGTTTTGGAGTCTATCAAGCTTTAAACACAGTTTAAATACAGTTTACTGTAGACTTTGTACTTTGATATCACGAGGAGATAAAGGAGCTCATAAACATATCTAAAGAATGGACTGTATTGTGTTGTGAGAAAGATGAGCCATTTTCTAAAAGTGTTTCATCTTTTGAGATTTATTATGAAGTTTTATTGCCTGTAGTAAAAAAGACGAGGGGCTCGAATATCTCACTGGGTAATCTTGTTGGTTCAGATTTGGGTTTTGGAGACGGGTGCTGTGTCATTGCTGTATGGCAAAACGGCACCATATGTGATGACATGGGTGTTACCGCTGAGACAACTTTGACAATTTTTAAATTTTTTTGATTTACTTTCTTTTTGCAGATTTGTTCCTTTATCATTTTTTTGTATCCTTTACTATGTAACGCGATACAGTGTAGTCAGAAAATATTAGCACAGTGACACATTTTTGTGCGTGTTTGGCTCTGTATGTCAGTAGATTGAGATTCAGAACCACTGAATTTTTGTCTAAGAGGAAGTGGGTCAGATCGCAAGAGAAAGGGGAGGACATAGGTGTTTTTAAGCAGATGGTGACAGATAAGATATTCTGACCTTTCAAATTGATCCATATTAAATCACTTGAGGTTCATGTGACACAATTTAGGATCTTTCGGAAAGCGGAGTGGGCAGCCCATTTAAAGAAAAACAGCTAACACCCTGTAAATGCTGAATACATTACTAGTAAAACCAACTGATTAATGACCTAACACCTGCTGCGGGCCCATAGAACAGTAGTGTTGCTCACACATCATCGCTTTTCAAACAAGCTAATGTTGTTTCTGTGATAGCATCTTGATAACTGTAGTTATCAGCCTTTGAACAAAGTCACATCTCTTAGCCTGGTGTGTGGTGTAAATGGCCTGAAATCACAAACACTTGACTAGTAACGTTCATGTTAAAGTCATGGTCAGAAAGGACCCTTTTTCTTCTCGCTCAGATACAAAGCACAGCTGTGCACCTCCACATTCTTACTGCTGGTTGGCTACACTGAAAAACAGCACTTCGACTTCCCCTCAGCCCTCATAGAGAGGAGAACTATGCCTGTGGTGTGGGAGGCTGTGTTTGAGCGCCAGCTGGAGGTGGACAGTGGAGGTGTTCCCTTCCTTTTGTGCCAGCTGGCGCACCTGTGCTGCTGATAGTGTTAAAACTGATGTACAGAAAGATAGAGCTGCATGTTTATATGCACATAAAGCCACTCATCACAGTTTTCTTTTCCCAGTCTGAGCTGATGTGCAAAGTTTATATGTATGCGAGGATGCGGAGTGAGTTGTGTAAAATTTAGAAAGACCATCTGGGCCGTAAAATCAGTTGTGTGTGGGAATAAATGGATTGTCTCCATGTATCATCGGTCTCCGAGAGCTTTGCAAAAGCAAGTCTCTCTCTGCTGTTGGTCATAAAGGATAAGAATGAAAAAACAATTAAAGGAATAGTTTCACATTTTGGGAAATATGCTTATTCACTTTCTTCCTGAGGGTTAGATAAGACGATTGACACCACTCCCATATCTGTCTATTGAATATGATATATCACCAGACACCAAAAAGAGAATCTGTAAAAGTATAGTCTTCTTCACACTGCTAGGAATAAAATTCTGTTGGGGAAATACAGAATCTTGTAGTTTGTTTGTAGGTAGTTCAATTTAAACTACTAGAATCAGCCTGTAAAATACCCACTATGTATAAATTCCAGTTGTATGTAAACTCCCCCAGCGTCCCCCCAAATTCACAGGAAATAGGACTAAACCTCATTGCTCTCAATAGCCACATTACTGGTGGCAATAATACATGCTGCAGACAGTAGGATTTAGACGAGTCAAATCAAATGTATTAATTGACAATACTTGCCTCCTTGGTAGTCTTGCTGACACCCAACATCCAGAGTCTATGGGTGAAGCAAAGCAGGACCTTGGACTGTGTAGCTTTGTGTAGAAGCACTGATTACTGGAACCCGCCCCCTGAACGATAGCTGTGGTGTTGTTTTTTTCGTTAGGAGTGCACATGAAGGGGGAGATCCGAAGCTTGAGACTAAAAAGGACAAGGCAGATAATGCAGGGAGAGTGAGGGGTTGGGGGGGCGTAGGGGGGTGTAGAAAAACAGACGAGAGAGAAAGACAGTAGCACAAGAGGGAAGATGTGGGACATCTGGAAATCAACATCAGGCACTTCACAGCGTTTAGACAGACGACTGAGCGCGGTGGAGACAGCACAGGACAAAGTGTTTGTAACTCGAAAAATGGTACGTACACTTGGTTTCTGGGAGAGGGAAGTAGTAAAGGGGTGCATGTTTGTGCAGTGTGATGCATACTGTAATTATTATAGTATACTTTGGACAATATTTTACATGAATATCCTGCACTATGTTATGTTTCTTTTTTTGTGGTGCACTTTGATTTATTCAAAAATCTTTTTCTTCTGGAAAGGAGATAAAATGTCCAACATGATTTTTCCACAACTTGAAAGACACTTCAAAGATACTCAGTGTGGATCTTTGCGATTTAACGTTCTAATAAAATTAAATAGCATGTAATCATTACTAATATTGTAAGAAAATCCTGTATCTGAAATGACTGGTCAAGTAATTTCTTCATGTTGTAATTACACCAGGAGTCAAATAAAAAATGTTCCTTTCTATTTGGACTGTTTTTAGGTGCATTCCCTAAAACTGAAAAACTAAGTAAATCATTTTTGATAATCCTTTTTAAATCCAATTAGCACAGAAAGCAACCCCATAAACACTCAGTTCAATTTGTAAGGTACAGTAGGGCCCCTCCACTCGAAAATGTGTTTTGCTTATTGCTCCTTCACCTGGATGTTTGAGCTTCACTGTTCAGGGGCAAAGTTTCTCTGTGCGGTTTAAGACGTGGATGTACGAGCTGACTTTGAATGTGGGAGTTTGAAACCTCCAGCACACACATATTTATGCTGAGAACTGACTTTTCAATGAAGTAGGAGACATCCTGCGTCAGTTAAACCTTTAAAAATGAGCAACTTTTGCATATGTGATTTTTCAGTGAGGGAGAGGGAATTGATTTTCTTTTACTAGATGATTTAAATTTTTTTTTTGGGGGGGGGGGGCATATCAGACCCAAATTATATATTATTATTATTATTATTATATATTATAGTATTTCTATATATCGTGAAACATGTCAGGAGGGGATCTTTAACATTCTGAAATAAGTTCTCACAGAGCAGTTTATAAATGAAATGCTCAGTTCTTTCATTCAAGCCAATGTGCTAAATAAGACCCCGCTACATAAAGCCTAGCTATATCGGAAGCTAGATTTTACAGCAGCTTTAAATTGTTGAATGTTAGACTAAGTTGCAATATTTAGTATTATTTGCTAGTTTTAAAATATTAAACATGATAAACAAAATTACTTCAATACCTCATAACATGTCAAAAACACTGAATAACAATCCTCAGTAATGCAAAATTAAGGAAATGAGGAAAATCATGCTGGAATTGTATTTAACCCTCTGTGCTTTACAACTGCCCTAAATAAAAAGAATCCGAAGATCCTAGACTTTGTGTCACTATCAAAAAACACGTCATAGTTGTTAAGGTCTTGCCAACTAGGCAGCAGGGAAAAGGACCCAAACGGAGAAACGCAGGAGCACAGGAAACTGACAAACAGGAAACAATACAAAAAACACAAAGATTGTACACAAGTCCTTGGGATCATGACAGTAGTATAGGTTTGACTTGCATTAACACACTTCTCACATATCACAAAAGGATAATCAAGGATCAGTTTCATTATTGACATTTTGGGTTTCATTGGAATCAACTGTCTAACCTGTTGATTCTGTATTTGTGTTTATCCAATCCCCAGGTGCCCCAAATGGGAACCTTTATTGGAGTTTACCTGCCCTGCATGCAGAACATCCTGGGTGTGATCCTCTTTCTGCGTCTCACCTGGATCGTGGGTACGGCAGGAATTCTGGGATCCTTCGCCATCGTCTCCATGTGCTGCATCTGTGTGAGTAAATCCAACATAAGTAGGAAGAAATATAGCACAGTAGTTAGCACAGTTTAGAAAAAATAAATCGGTCTTATCAAAGTGTCACTAGTGGCATCAATGATACTGTGAAGGAAGGAAAGACAAACAGAGTTCCTCTTGGCCATTCTTTATCATTCCATAAATTCCTGAACGGAACGATGATGTGTCTGAGACTGAGCCTGAGATTTACGGCATGGCACACAAACTGGAGGCCAATCAATACACATCCTCCTCTGAATTTACGGCTGTATTAATCTCCAAGCCTGAGCTCAGAGGAGGGTCCCTCACAACAAGCAGAAAATGTATCTTATTTACAACCGCGGCTCGTACGTCAGTAGCTCCACGCGGCCAAACAGAGAGCCGGCTGTTTGAACTCAACTGCACAACACTCATGTGATGTGGTGCGAACAATCTGCACACACACGCCCTCGTCCGATATATACCCACCCCGTTTGATGCTGTAGACCAAAGACATGACAGAGGCTGAAGATGTGATGTTGGTGGTGCTGTTTAGGAGACCGCTGGGTTTGATTGGGCATTCCACTAGGTCCAATGTGAGTAGTAGGGCTGGGTATTAAACTACAATAATTTTACAAGTTATGCCTAAAATGTATTAATAGCACTGGATATCCTAGTGACATCTAATATCTGGTGAGATTCTTTGTTGTGTAAGCTTATTCGCTGATAAATGAATACCTATTTATTCTCGAAGGTTTGTGCTTATCTTTGATTTAAATATGTATTCAAATTGTTTTGTAACTATGAAGCACAATGAAACCCTGATTTTGAAAAGTGTTATACAAATAAAGTTTTATTGAATGACTTGCTTACTTTGATCGGGTAGTTCCCGTCTAAACCGAAATTTTGCCATTTTAGATCATTTTAATTAAACAAACATTCTCGTACAGCAACACTGTCTCTCCTCCACCCCTTGGTCATCTCTTATCAAGGGCTATAAATAAGGTCAGAGGTCATTTTTGGTTGCAAAATACTCAGATTAACAAGGAAGTTTAAGGACTACAGTAGTTAGGTTTACCCTCCCTTGACAAGCTGAAGGATTTGGATTTGGTGGGCTGACTTGGTAGATGCTAGATGGTAAGCTTAGATTTGCGAAACTTGCAAGATTTGGCATTTAGGTCACAGTTTGGTTAGTTATGCACCAAAACTCTGTAAACTCTGTATACCATGTCCTCTTCCCTTTGGTGTCAGTATCGAAACTCAAGTATGTGCACACAAAACATTTCAAATGATATGCAGACTTATACACTAATGAGTGATAATAATACACTTTAAAATTAGCAAAAAGCAATATGTGACTCAACAAGCAAGCTGGAATAAAACACTGACAGTGTGAATCACAGCTTTTTGAAATAATATTCTTCTGCCTGCACTCTTCTCACCTCTCTTTTCTTCCGTCCAGAACTTAACATCTGTCCTCTTTCTCTCCACACAGACCTTGCTCACAGCCATATCAATGAGCGCCATAGCAACCAATGGAGTTGTCCCAGGTACATTATGAAATGTTGCATTCATTATGTTTTTCTATTCCACTAGCAACATTTAAATGCAATGACTTGAAACTGCAGTTGCAACTGAGATACAGTGTAGTGTTTTCATTTATGACTGCAAAGTGATTCATACTGACCAACAGCCTTATGTAGATCTATTATGGTGATTGCATCATGACACAGCAAAGACACTGCAGAAAAAGAAAATGGTGATTCCTTATTTTACGGCCCTGTAATTTCTTAAAAAGCTCTCAGGAAGAATCCCAGAAAAAACTACTGAAGTAAATATAGGGAGACAGTACACATAGTAAGTACGCACTCATTTATGAACTATTTATAAAAGAACCAGGATATGGGAGTTACATTGTTGTGTAGAGCAGTGGTTTTCAACCTGGGGTCACAGGATAAATCTAGGGGGTTGTGAGGTGATGAACAACATAGGAGAGCAGATGAAAACATATTTCTGCTACACAAAATGATGTTTCTTTTTTCAAACTTTCTAATCTTTGCATTTTGTCTTTGGTTGTTGATTATTTGATAATATTACCTATAGTCAGGCCTCTGAAAGTATTCAAATGCAGCAATCTAAGAAGGAATATGTTGATATATGCAACCTAAGACAAGGGGTCACAAATAGGCAGAGCTTCATTTCAAGGGGTCACAAGCTAAAGTAATTGTAGAGTTTATATGCAGCAGCTGTTGATGTCCAGATTCAGGATTTACAAAAAAAAATGAAAATGTTATTTTCTTCATTTATATAAATGTATATAATCTAGCAGATAACAAATTATTAAGTTGTTTATCATGCTTTCTATAATAATGGAAGTATACCCTGAAAAATGCCACGTAAATTGCTGCATTTTAACATTTTAATGCACTAACCCTAAAATCATGATGATACTTTATGATAAATAATGTTAAATAAAAACATTCAAACCACTATTTCTAATGTCAACAATGAACCTTTAAATTCAATAGATAATGTTACAAAGAGCACTGCCTTTTGCTGCATTATCTTTTTCCAGCCCTGAGTAGTGTCTGCAGTCTTCACAGGCAGTATAAAGCCTTTCGACAGACTCTGGAACCAGTTCTCTTGGCCAAGAGAACTGGTTCCAGAGCAGCACCAACACTTAACTGGTCTAGAACCAAGAACCGCTTCTGTCAGGGGCTGGGGGCAGGATTATCTTGACCAACAAGACCAACTAAAAACCAGGTTCAGTGTTAATAAGAATCAAAACGTGTTAGCGTAACATGTTACCTTTCTTCTCGAACATAATCGCCAGGAGCAACACTTGTAAAGAGACGATGTAGTCCGCCATTGTTGCTTGAAGTTGGCGCTAGCGTTGCTGTGAAAGTGGAGACGTGAAGAGACGTATACGGTGATGTAATGACATGGCTCTCTAGCCCGTGGAAAAGCAAACCAGTTCTTAGAAAGTTCACAAGTTGAACCTACTCCGAACTGGCACTAGCACCGGCTCAGAACTAGCACTAGGTTTGGATTTTGGTGGTTAGACAATGACAGGACTCTGTTTAGAGGTATTTTATTTCCCCACTGGGAATTATGCCCTTGGAAAAATGTAAAATAAAGTGTAAAATACAAAGGAATAAATTAGTAGAAGTCTAACCAGGATTTAATTTCTCAAAAGCCGGTGGCTCGTACTACATGATCTCCAGATCATTGGGTCCAGAGTTTGGAGGCGCAGTGGGCCTCTGTTTCTACCTTGGAACCACCTTCGCTGGATCCATGTACATACTGGGCACCATAGAGATTCTGCTGGTATGTTACCACACTGACAGACAAGAGGTTGGCCACATCAGTGTCACTTCTGCTGTATATTAATGTACATTCACTCTGTTTTTGCTGTCTCCCTGCTGCCAGACGTACATTGTTCCAACAGCAACCGTGTTTAAAGAAGACGAAAGTGCAGCAGTGCTCAACAATATGCGTGTCTACGGCACATGCTGCCTGCTCCTGATGGCGCTAGTAGTATTTGTAGGGGTGAAGTAAGTATCCTAACTAACACACACACACACACACACACACACACACACACACACACACACACACACACACACACACACACACACACACACACACACACACAGACTCACATTTATTCCCCTTCTTTCTGCAGGTATGTGAACAAACTGGCTCTGGTGTTTCTGGCCTGTGTGGTTCTCTCGATCATGGCTACTTATGCAGGAGTCATCAAGACGGTGATCGAACCACCAGAGTTTAAGTGAGTTACTAACAGCTAAATAACCAATCCCTATTTAGCACTGACATGTTTTCAAGACAATAATAAGTGTCTGATATTGACCCAAAAGTAGAGATGAGGATAAATCCCTGCACATCAGTTGTTGGTATTCGTGGCCATGTTCATTCATTTATACTTCTCAGTTGTTCTGAGGCATCTGTTTCTCAGAGAACCAGAGCTCCATCTATCACAACAGATACAGCACCTTCCATCTAACTACACGACACCTTTCTCTCTCCTCTACAGTGTCTGTCTGTTGGGAAACCGATCGCTGAAGAATGACGTGTTTGAAACGTGCGCGAAGATGGAAGTCGTGAAAAACGTCACCATGACCACCGAGCTATGGAGCATCTTCTGTGACAGTAAATATCCCAACGCAACCTGTGATAAATACTTCACCTTAAACAACCTGACAGAGATACAGGCCATACCCGGGCTCCTGAGCGGAGTAATCAAAGGTGAGAAGTAGGGGAGAGGAAGGAATCTGAGCTCTCCTTTAGCTTATTTCGTCTTGTGCCACCTTCTAAATTATCAACTTTGCCCACAAGATATTCATTGCCCCACAGAATGAATCCTAATGTTCATCCAGCTGACGCTTTTCTCTGTCTTGTCTATTCGTTAGACAACCTGTGGGGTGAATATGGTCCAGATGGTAGCTTCATAGAGAAGCAAGGCCAGCCTTCAGTAGAAACACAGGACATGGCCAAAGACATCAAGAAGCCCTACGTCTTCAGTGACATCAGCACCTACTTCACTCTGCTGGTGGGAATATACTTCCCCTCCGTCACAGGTACAAAATAAACAAATATTAATATGTTAGGAGTCTCAGATTACATCCAATAAGTATACTGACACTATTTGCTCAATGTGGAATGTCCTTTTGAGTTACTCTAACCTGTAGTGAAAATTACTAACTATATTTACTCAAGTGCTGTACTTTTTGAGGTACTCGTACTTTACTTGAGTATTTCCATTTTCTGCTACTTTATACTCCACTACTTTTAAGAGAGAAATATTGTACCTACGGAAGCCCTGAGAGGCAAGTGAGAAGAAATTAATTCTGGTGATCCATTTTCTAAGTCTCCTTAATTTATGATTTAAGAACAGATGAATTTTTTTTTTTCCATAATAATTTTTCTAAGTTCCTTAAAAAGAAATTTAATCTGTGAAACAGGTGAAAAAAAATGTTAGCAGGTGAAAAGAAAGTTTTGCCAAAGTTACTTTGTTTTTTCTTCTGTGAAAACATGGGGAAAAAAGTTTTGGCAGGTAAAAAAAACAAAACCTTTTCAGGATAATTTTTTGAAGTGTTTGTTGTTGTAATACTCATTTCTGCCACTACCCCATGTTCTAAATTGGACTAAAAGCATTGATGTTTTCTTTCAGGTGAGTTTTAATTTCTCCACACACTCTAAACAAATGATACAGAATTGGATGTTGTTTATTGAACAGTAATGTTACATAACTTAGTATGTACCTCGTGTTTTTTGCACCTGCCAAAACTTAGAAAAATGATTTTTTTTCACCTGTTCTTAAGTCATAAACACAGGAAAGAAAACAATTTAGATCAGACTTAGAAAATGAATCACCCAAATTGTTTTTCTCACTTGCCTCTCTGGGCTTCCGTATTTATGTGATTGCTTGGGTTACTTAACAATTTGGATAGTGCAACACTGCAAAAATCATTTGAGCCTTAAAAGTCTTCTTTTCTTACAACAAGTGAAACAATCTGCACATAGCTGTTTTGATAGAAGTCAACTAGTTTAATTTTCTAAAATAAGGTGACATTTTTCTTGATTCTAAAGCAGCGATTCCTTATTCTGTCTTCTTTCAAGACTCTGACACTCATTTCTAAAACGTTCTTGAAAGAAACTGATTTCTGTCAGAAACAGGTTGAAATAATCTAACTTGACTGGCAGATTTTTTTCTTTCTCCACCATTGATTCTAACTTTTACTGTGTGTGTGTGTTATTTCAGGTATAATGGCTGGTTCTAACAGGTCTGGTGATCTTAGAGATGCCCAGAGGTCCATCCCAATAGGAACCATAATGGCTATTCTCACCACCTCTTTCATCTGTATCCTTTTTTTGAGTAGGTTCTAAGCTGATACAGTATATACACAGTACAATATAAACCAAGTTCTGAATGTTGACACACAAGCAAATGCATGTGTAAGAGGTATATCAGTTGATGGCAGAGAGCAGCAAGACTGATTTTACCAGTTATATTTTTGTTCATTTGTGTTATAATGTCACAGATCAGGCTGTTACTGCAAAGTCAATACACCGTGCAGGTATTTCCATCTTAACTTCATGGTCAGACATCTCCTGTGTGGTTTTGTTTGGAGCCTCTATCGAAGGAGTGGTGCTGAGAGACAAGTAAGTGTATTCTTAATTGACTTCCTACTCACTGGAACGCTGTAGAGAAACCAAATGGTATTTTACAGCTTATTGTAGGCAATCAAGATCTTTTAAAAATAGTTGGTTTTAGAGACAGAATCATTTGTGTTGAAATAATGAAAGTTTGAAATCAATATCTTGTGTTTTACAGTGAAGCGAAAAGTAAAATGTAAATTGTTCTGTTTTTCCAGTATACAAAATGAAAAACATCTATTCAGCCATTTTATAGTCAGTTATTTACATAATGAGCCAGATTACAGACAACTTAGTCGTTCTAATAATGTATAGACTTAGCACACTTAGTAAACTGTATGCATGCTTGTGGGTGTTTCAGGTTTGGTTACTCAGTAAAGAAGAACCCTGTAATTGGTATTCTGGCCTGGCCGTCACCCTGGGTGATTGTGATAGGCTCCTTTTTCTCCTGCTGTGGGGCGGGGCTTCAGAGCCTCACTGGCGCCCCCCGGCTGTTGCAGGCCATCGCTCGGGATGGCATCATCCCGTTCTTACAGGTCAGTGTTAGAGTTTTTTCATATGTTACAGTCCTGTGTGCTTTTACAATAAAGAATCACCCAAACGCAAAATGACTGTTTGGTTTGTAATATTATTATTTGGTCTTAAATGGGTCTTTCCAGCTTCTGCACATGCCTCATTAGTTTGTCAAAGTTTTTGCTCAACACAAGTAAGACTACTGATCCTGGTACACTACAACTCCAGTAACAACACACAGACGAATCTGCAAATGGCCCTCTGGCACCGCCCGCATCTCCTCTCCCAGTCTTTGTACACCCGACCCTGATGAGCAAGTGGAACCAGCTGTGCTCGATCAACCGCTGCAGGAGGGGGAGGGTGGTACCTGGAGGAGCACAGGAGAGAGAGCGCGCAGAACCAAACACAATAAAAAAACACAATACAGCCATAACAATTGACCTCGACAGTGCTTTGTATGTTATATCAAATATGGATCTGGCAGCTACTGTACTGTTTGACCTTGATGATAAGATGTGTTTGTATTTGTGTTTTTAAGTTTCTACCATTTAATGGAGCACTGCATCGGACCTGCTCTCTCTGTTCCTTTCTTTCTCAGGTCTTTGGTCATGGGAAAGCTAATGGTGAACCCACCTGGGCCCTGTTGCTGACAGTAGGGATCTGTGAGATAGGAATCCTCATTGCTTCTCTGGATGATGTGGCCCCCATCCTCTCCATGCACGTGGTTTAACACTGTAGAAAATACATAAACCTGATCCACTTTCTATCCCACAATCTGTGTTACTTTTCTTGCCAAAGTGATGTGCATTTAATTACATTCCTGTCTCGTTTTAACGATATTTTCCGTCTGTGTGTCTGCTCAGGTTTTTCCTCATGTGCTATCTGTTTGTTAACCTGGCCTGTGCTGTCCAGACTTTGCTCCGTACCCCCAACTGGAGGCCTCGCTTCAAGTTCTACCACTGGTAAGAACAGCTTCCAACTAAACTCTGCAACAACATATATCCTGCAAATTTTATGTAAGATGTTCGCTTCCAAAAGTTCTTTGACTAAAACTACAGATTTTGGTCTTTAAACTTTTAATATTATTAATCATATGTACTGTCTATGTGCGTGTGTTTCCTGTAGGACCCTGTCCTTCTTGGGGATGAGTCTGTGTCTCTCTCTCATGTTCATCTCCTCCTGGTACTATGCCCTGGTTGCCATAGTGATAGCCGGCTGTATCTACAAGTACATTGAGTACAGAGGGTGAGTCTGGGGGTTTCAGATCAAGAGGTCAAATCAAAACTGCTTAAAAACTCCACACTACTGGTAGCATCCAAGCAAAACTAGTGATCAGCCACTGATGATCTGTGTTGTGAAAACACAGTCAAGTTTTATTTGTGAATATCTAGAAATGTATAGATAGTTGTGAATATCTATAAATTTCTCTCGCAATTTAGAGATATTTACACAACTAACATAACACAGGCGTTTTTAGTTTTCTTCAGTGTCATAGGAGAAAACAATGAGAGCTTTCATCTACCCTCACTGTCTTTGCATTGTTGCTGCACCATTGAAATAACTGCTTTGGAAGTTGATTCAGAAACAATCAAGTTATTCATCCCTAGTTACAATAACAATTACTGGCAACAACTTCTTTGTTAGCCATTCCTTAACACCCAGGAGGGCAGATTTGGTTATGGATCGGATCAGATCATCTGGTTATCTATGGAGGACCGAAACTGCCAAAATCAAAATTTAAATTTTTCATTTTATTTATTAAATTTATAAATTAATAAATAAAAGGGAAAATGAAATGGGAAAGTAAATAAATAGGGGAATTTATATGCAAAGGGTATTAATAATACTTAAATAAATGAATTTAAAAATGAATAAATTAATAAATAAAATGGAAGTTCAAATGGGAAAGTAAATAAATAGGCCAATTTATGCAAAGGTAAATAAGTACAGAAGCAAATTAAAACAGAAATATCAATTTATGTCACATTTTATTAATTAATTAATGCCTACATTTATTTGTAATATTAGTTTTGGTGCATTTAATGACATATTAATTTATTTATTGAGTCTTTTATTCATTTATCTTTTACCTTGCCAATAAGCATATATTTTAAAACCCACGGATTGTGTGCATGGAGATGTGGATGTGATATCAAACCTCTCTGTCAAGACAGTAGAGGAAGCTTAACATTTTGCATGCCACTGAGATGGTATGAAACCTTTGAATATCTGCTCTTAAACATTTGGAAAAGAAATAAAACTTTCCCGTTTGGACCTTTTGGTTGCAGGGCAGTGAAGGAATGGGGAGACGGGATCAGGGGCCTGTCCTTAAATGCAGCACGCTATGCTCTCATCCGGCTTGAGGAAGCACCACTACACACCAAAAACTGGAGGTGAGTGTGTATGTTGTGATTTGCTTTAATAATGAAGCCAGGGGAATTGACACTTGACAACTTAAAGTATTATTTGTGTGGTCTTTATTCCTTGTTATGTTGAATTGCTTACTTTAAAACAATGGTTTCCAAAAATCTATGCAAAATATAGTCCAAACAAATCCTATAATGTGTGCTTAGGGGCAAATAGGGCAAAAAGAGATCTATAATACAGTAAAAAACACAACAAAAAAAAGCACCAATTTCGCATTGCACTGTAACATTGTCGGACTCACGATAGACCGTTTAAAAGAAAAGTATCAGAATCGGTGGAGCAAAAGCTGGCGCCTGCATTACCCACAATGCAACTCAACCACTCACAGTTCAGTCGGAGATTCAGGTGTGCTATGCTCCACACCCCCAGGTTTTTTTCATTTTCAAACTTGTAGTCTTAAGCCCCAACTGACGGTGACCTTTTTCACATGTGTAGTAGGGCTCCCCAACAACTGTAAGCAGACGTTGATGTGTAAAATCTGTGCACTTTCCCTTTAATATATCTTATTTTCCCATAATGCTTTGTACTGTCCCCTCATACATTCTACTTAACATGTAAGTGGTTTTTAATTTATATCATACATTTTGTGTTCACTTTTTTGCTTGTATTCTACTATCATCACTACTTACATTGTTTCTCTCTCTTCAGGCCTCAGCTGTTGGTGCTATGTAAGCTGGACTCAGACCTGGCAGTGAAACACCCCCATCTCCTGTCCTTCGCTACGCAGCTCAAAGCAGGAAGAGGACTGACCATCGTCTGTTCAGTCCTGGAGGGAACCTACATGACCCGGAGCAATGATGCCAAGACCGGGGAGCAGGTTTGTCAATTTGCCTGTTTAGTCCGCTGCATGGTTTTCCCGTGTTCAGGTCTCAGGTCTACTGTGTATTCCAGCATAGACGCCACGGGTACAGCACCCATTTGGAGCCAGGTACCACAGACAGAAAGATAGGTAGTCTGTCCCACTCAGTTCCTTAATGCAGGTAATTCAGATTATTCAGTGCAGCACTGGGGGGGATTACTGGGAGAGCATGCAAACTCTACACTAAAATGAGATTCAAAAACAATGCCTTTAAGAAATACTGCTGAACCAGAATTTGGTTCAGTGTCCAGAAAAAAAACCTGTAGGGAGACTTCACCTTTTTTACCAAGTGTTAAATGCTAGGCTATTTCTCATGCAACAGATGAGGTTACATTAATTAGACTAGAGAACACCAACTGCCGGATTACCATCAAAACTGTGTTCTTGTTTACATGTTAAACTCATACACTCAATAGCCACTTTATTAGGTATGCCTGTCCAATCTATTGCACTTCACTACAACAGCTCAGCCATGAATTTTACCTTTGCGGAGTTTATAATGTTCAGTTTTTGGTGACATTGTCGGAAACGTGTAAATTCAATTATATGTTTATTACTGAAGTCATAGTTAAAGGTGGTGTTATACTGGACTGCATTATATTGAGAGAGGTTTCAAATCTTTTGTCCTTCCCATTTATGTACAGTATAAACAAACAGAAAGAGGCTGCCAACGGCTCTTATGCTATTTTTTTTTTTTTGACATATCCACCCACCCGTCCCTCCCACCTGAACATGGAGCACATTCACCTAGAGAAGCAGAAAAAAAAAAATAGTAAAATAAAATAAATAAAAAATATGAGCAAGGTCACATTTAGCCTTACCCAGTGTCGTTATGTTTATACATATATCTTTATATATGCATACATGCCTGCATCGAGGTACAAGGTAAATTCATACATAAAAGGAATATGCCCAAAAACATTTTTAACATTTGGAGTGGCAAACTATTCCGTATCCAAACTCTGTTGTAAATACAAATTGACAACTAATAGTGATAAATATAGAAATAATAAAATTGGTATAGAACAAACGCTGATACAAATATTAGAAAGAAAAAGTTTACCGAAATATGCCAAAACCAGATCCCAGATGAAGAGAATTCTGTCCCTCTTATCCTTTATCGTCCCTTCCCTCTTTTTCCCCACCTTTTCTTTTTACTCCACTTGGTCCCTGCAGAATTTGAAAGCAGCCATGGCTGCGGAACGGATGAAGGGTTTCTCCCATGTGGTGGTGTCGTCCAACCTGCGAGACGGTTTCTCCCTGCTCATCCAGTCAGCAGGACTGGGAGGAATGAAACACAACGCCGTCCTGATGGCCTGGCCAGTAGGTTGGAAACAAGCCCGCGACTCCTCCGCAAGACAGAACTTCATAGGTAAACTGCACAGGAGCACCTTGAAGGAAGTGTGTGGTGAAATAAAATCAAAGCAGACAATCCTCCAGTATTACTGTAAGAACATCACACTTAACAAAGTTGATATGTACACCCTTTTAATAATTAATTCCATACATTTAACCACATTTAATCATTTTTAAAGGTAAGATGTCCCATATTTCTAATAGTTGCTTTTCTGTGATCTTATTAACAACTTGACAGTGACAGAGACAGAGCACAACACGTCATACTCTGAAAACCACGCCCACCGGAGGGGAAACAATTGGCGCCACAATATAAAAGTAGTTCTGGGTTCTTTACCCTGTTGGTAGTGCATCCCACCACACAGCAGCTTTTAGGCCTCTTTCTGTTGTTTGCTAGCAGACCAAAGTGACAAGGAGGCACCTTCACTCAATACAAAGTCAATGGAGAGCGATGAATTGTTTTCTCCTCTGGTGTGGGCGGAACTTAAATGCACTTTGTCTCTATGAGTTATGATTTTAGATTTCAGCGGTTTGAAGACACAAAGGGGTTGTAGCCTTTACTGGCAATCTATCAACAAGTAGAGGGAATCCTGATCTCTGCAATAGAACAAGGGAAGGACGCAAGGGAAAAATGACTTTTTGTTATACTGTTATTCTATATAATGACAATAAATTGAATTTAATTGAAGAGAAAAAGGGAAAGACTGAAGGGAAAAACACAGGGGAAAGACTGGAGGGCAGAGACACAGAACCTATGTGGCTCTATCCCACAGCCCTGACATAGAAACATTTGAAATGCCCGCCGTAACTCTTTCTCTCTCTCTCGACAGAAACAGTGAGAGAGACGACGGAAGCTCACCAGGCTCTGCTGGTTGCCAAGAATATCGACCATTTCCCCGATAACCAGGAGCGTCTGAAGGAGGGAACCATTGATGTGTGGTGGATCGTACATGATGGTGGACTGCTCATGCTGCTGCCGTTTTTACTTAGTCAGCACAAGGTGCGTGTGTGTTGTCTATATTGTATTTTCCTTTTTAAATTATTTAATGGGTTTTTATGAACTAAATTATAACTATTATCAAAGGAAGCACATTTGTACTCTGTATAGATTCAATAAATAAGATAAACTCAGGAAAGCAAGAAAAGAGTTAGTAATCATGTAAAAGCTACACAGTACATAGAATAAATGTAGTCAGCTTTTTAAACAAACTTTACTGTATGCATAATTAAAACCAATAAAAACCAAATCACACACATTTAGGCTATTCTATGTGATCTCCTTTTGATAACTAATGTAAAAACGAATGTAATATTTTCGCTTACATTCACTGAGTCGCCCCTGAAACTGTTTCAGTTTGTCATCCCGCCTCCCACTTTGAAAACCTCTGGTGTAGAGGCTGCCAGACTTCACTCATAATAATAAAAAATGGAGAAGGTTTAAGTGCTGAGAGTTTCTTGCTCATGGCTCTCCGAAGGTGAAATCACAGATAGGATTTAGCACTCTTGGGTTTGTAAAAAAAAGCAGCTGATACAGATACATCTCCTATCCCTGTAGGTGTGGAGGAAGTGTAAAATGCGAATCTTCACGGTGGCCCAGATGGACGACAACTCCATCCAGATGAAGAAAGACCTCCAGATGTTTCTCTACCATCTACGCCTGGATGCAGAGGTGGAGGTGGTGGAGATGGTGAGACTATTTGCAATTCAGTCATTTCTCCAATTCATTTTTGCACCTCATGATGTCTCATCCAGGTGGTGGTCTGTGTCTTACCTGCTCTAAAGGCTACCTGTTTACTTTAAACTGCTCTAAATGAGAACATTAGCTACAGCAAATACATATAAGAATCTAAAATTGCAAATGTTCTGTGTGTCCCCTCTAGCATGACAGCGATATCTCTGCCTTCACCTATGAGAAGACTCTGATGATGGAGCAGAGGTCTCAAATGCTGAAACAGATGCAGCTGTCCCGCACTGAGAGGGAGCGAGAGGTACTGTTACTCACATTATAACATTTGCACTGTAAAAAAAAACAGGTAAAAACTTCAGGCTTAATGCTGTTTCTTATGACTCGCATGTCATTACATTATAAGGACATTGTGCACTATATTATATGACATTTTCTGATGCAGGTAAAATATAAATTGTATTTATATAATAATAATAATAATAATAATAATAATAATAATAATAATAATAATATGTATAAGCAGTTATGTGTTGTAACCAGCAATAGCAAGATGTGCTATCTAGGAGTGGCCAAATTGTATTGTTGTATGTAAGTATAATGACAATTAAGTTGAATTCAACTGAAAGCACTGTCCACAACACTGTAAAACACACAGAAAATGTCTACTTTGTAAACTTTGTTGTAAAACTACACTATAAGAAAATGCAGCACTGTAAAACATTAGAGCTACAACACACTTGAACAAATATATTTAATTTTAAATATGTAATAAATAATAAAATGCGTAATGCTTAAACTTTAAAACAATGCTATAACAAACGTTTTACAGCACAATAAAAAATATATTACAGCTGTAATACATTTATGCAGCTACCCTTCACCCAAAGAAAAGGGTGTAGCATCACTCCTCGCAGTCTGTTCTCCTGTTGTTGACCTTTGAACTCTTCCCCCAACCTGGTTTTGTGATTGGACAACGGGCTCAGATTCAGAGCACAGATGTATTGCGTGGCTCCATAAAGAGGAAGAAGTCGCCAGGTGCTGCTGCCCCTCCCCTCAACACCCTGTGCATACCAGAGGATGAGGTAGCCACGGCGGCCAAACAGCTCGTAGTAGCCAACCATGATGCCATCGGCCCCTCCATTTATCATGCCATCCTTTCTCGTATCTTAATCCATTGATAACAGCTGCAATGTTTTAGACAGTGCTGCCATCAGAAGCTGGATATAATATTCAGCTTCAGTGTTGGCTGTCTTCCGTCCATTCACTGTACTGGATACGCCGACTGGGCAGAGACAAAGAGCTGCCACTAGAGGGAGACAAATTCCTCACTGAGCAGTAGTTATTTTCAATCAACCTGCTGCTGCTGGATTACTAACCATTACATCCAATTGTAACAGGCCCTGCTACACTGGGCATGTAAACAGATAATGAACCTGTAAAACAGGAGAAATAATGAAGCAGAGGAAACTTGCTGCCGTTTGTCTGGTCGGTCTTGCCAGAATTTATTAAACAATCTCAGTCAAGTGCCTTATATTCTGCCTCTTCGGTTTCATTCACACATTCACCAAAGTTTAACATGAAAAATAATAATGAATAAATCACAAGTGTCCATAAGTATCCATAAACAAATACTGAAATGAAATGAATCCCCGTTATCTTACTGATAATAAGACATGTTATGAAGGAATGCAAACCTTTCTCCATATGTATTAGTTCTGTACACTAACATTTCTGTTGACTGTACTCACTTTAAAACCCAGTGGCTTTTTTTATGTTCTCAGGCAAGAGAGTAGCTGATAGCAGCACATTAGCATTCAAACGGCATTTACATGACTGACCTCATACCAACGTGGCACATATTTTATAAACAGAATTCACAGTAAACAATTAAAACGTGGAGCTAACCAAATGCACGGGAGCTTTAAACAAAAGGAAAACAGGGCTCTACATGGACCAGGGAGCGGGAGCCGATGCTAGCAGAAAGTAACGCCCGCCATTTCCCACACCCTCAGCGGCGGTATCTCAGATGAGCACAACAAATTGCAGCATACACAGTAACCACAGCTCATTACAAAAACACAGGAAATAACAGCGTTCAATGTATATTGATACTTTTGTGGTTTTGTACTTGTTACTAACCTGTAGAAATAATGAAGCAGAGGAAACTTGCTGCCGTTCGTCTGGTCGGTCTTGCCAGAATGACAAGATTACGACAGCTACGTCATCAAAACGGCTCCGTTACGGCAAGCACACTCCTGCCCTCTGCTGTCTGTACTCTGTAGCAGTATACATGTCTTTCAACATAAAAGCCTCTGAGGACCAAGTCAACTCACTATTAACTTAAAAACAGCATTACTTATACAAAGTAAACAATTACATTCGGTTACATCACAGAATGTGACAACATACTCTGTATGGGTCACACAATCCCACAGAGTTTCTATCAAATACATCTCTTCAAGCTGCTGTTATACTTCAAGATGTGCCGACCTACATATATGTTTGGTCAGCATGCAATGCATAAAGGCAAAAGTAGGCGTGGTAGCAAATACGGTTAGATATTGAGCTCTAGTGAGTTCTGGAGTTGTAGATGACTGTTGGCCTTCACCCACACCTTCCTCCCTTACTTGTGCTGTTAGATCAGGAGGACGAGGGAGAAATTAATAAACAAGAGCATTACCTCGCGCTTTTTTGAAACATTTTTGCAGGCTGACATCTAAACACATACCTCCTACTGCTCTGCTAGCTACTGCAACCTACAACCTACAGTAAGTGTGGTGTTAAATGATGGGCAGGGTTAGTTAGTCGCCACAAATCACATTTGAGTGGATATATTTATGTATACGCCCCTGACCTCAAGATCATTAAATGTTTTTCAATATTTTACAGGAAGAGAAAAGAGAGGGATTTTTTTATTTTATTTTGATATGAAATACAGATTTTTTTGGACATATTTTTGGCATATATAACGAGATAACTGCACAATTAACAAAATTAGAACTTGGAAAATGTTTTTTCATTTCACTGTCACTGAGATCACATGAACAGACAGTGGGTGTGTCTCTGTGTTCTTTTCCTGCATGTACTGTCATCACCATAAACCTGTCCATCACCTGACTGCCCTAAATATAACTACATCTACATCATTTGTCTTCATGTCCTCTTCTGGTCATATTTTCATGACCCTCATAACTGTAAAGCTATGATGTATTTGCAACCATCCATCTTTGTGATGTTGCTTTGTGGCTAAAATAATAATAAGTAAAAATACAGAGAGAGTATAACTAAACAGAAATGTAGAATCTAAATAATTCAGTTTTATTTTGAGAAAAGTAGTAAAATCCTATTACTGTTTCCCCAAAACTACCAGAGAGAATTTGCTTCATTAATAGAAATTACAAATTAGGAAAGAACAAGGATCATCTGACCTGTCCTTTGTTTAGGCCCAGCTGATCCATGACCGAAACACGGCGTCTCATTCTGCAATGAATGACAGTGCTGCCGGTGCCATGCCAGATCGTGTCCACATGACGTGGACCAAAGACAAACTGGTCAACGAGAGGAACAGACACAGAGAAGGCATGGGAGTTAAAGACATGTTTAATATGAAACCGTAAGTAGATTTTTGTTATGTATTGCACTTTTATCATTATTGTTGTGTGTATTCATATATGCTGCTGTTGTACTGCACTTAGCTACAAGCTGTTAATGATGAAGACCAAGTGAATTGCTCCATCTTCAGCACTGAATTGGTCATATCCTATTGGGTTCAAGGCTTGTCCCCTCAAGAGCATTCAATAGCAGCCCTGTTTATTGTGTTAATGTTGGATATGTTGTTTTATGCTTCCTCCCTCTAGTGAGTGGGAGAATCTGTAAGTCACTATATCTTTCAGTTTTTGCATGCATGTATATTAACTGTCTGTGCATGTTGTGAGAATAATCTCTGTGTTGGCATGATTGCGTGAAAGTAGATCACAGCTTCAGTTTGCATTAGCGTCAGGGTGCATGATGGCAAATATGGAGGCTGCATGTGTCTGTGTACTACAAGATCGTCAGATTCCCAATGACTCATACTGTGCTTCCTGTAGATTGCTGATTTAGAGTATTATACCGAAACAGCCGATGTTCTTATTAATGTCTGTGGTTTAACGTAGCAACCAGTCCAACGTGCGGAGGATGCACACAGCTGTGAAGCTGAACGACGTGGTGGTCAAGAAATCCCAGAATTCACAGCTGGTCTTGCTCAACATGCCAGGCCCACCGAAGAACAAGAAAGGGGATGAGAACTGTATCCTTTTTCAGCTAATCGGTCGTTCATTTAGTCAACGAGTCATTCAGTCATTTAGTCAGTCAAAGAAATGTTGGCATATTAAAGACATATTTCAACATTTTGGGAAACACGCTTATTCGCTTTCTTGCCAAGAGTTAGATGAGAAAACCGATACCACTGTATAATATCAAGCTAGAGCCAGTAGGCAATTAGCTTAGCTTACCATAAAGACTCGAATTAGGGGGAAACAAAGTAAAAAAGTAAAAATATGCAGAAAAATGATCCCTGTGAGTGGTGAACTATTATCGTGGCTGTAGCTACATTCTACAATTTTTAGCCTCCATATGTTTGTACAAGTTTGAAGTAACAGCATGGAATGGAATATTCAAGTAGAGTACAAGTATATAAAATTTGTACCCAAGTACAGTACTTGAGTAAATGTTACATTCCACCGCTCACAGAAGCATTCTCCACACCCAGAAATGGAGGTTTTCAAAACTGCTCTTAAGAGTGGATAAATCTGTAAATGGCAGCATGTGTTGCTCTAATGTGCAGTATGTCCTTAACCAGAATGTGTCTCTCAGATATGGAGTTTCTGGAGGTCCTGATGGATCGCCTAGACCGTGTCCTGTTGGTTCGTGGAGGAGGTCGGGAGGTCATTACCATCTACTCCTAGCACCAAGAAGTTCCTAATTGTTAGGAAGGGCACTGGAAGGAAACATTGTTGGACAGTAGGACCCCAGAGGGCAGGGGGTTGACAGAGGAGGGCATGACTTTGAGATGGGGACATGGACAAAGATGTTGGACAGAGGAAGTACAGTACACCCCCCTCTCACACTGTCGGGAGATAAAAAGTGCCACTTAGGTTTTGGAGGACCATGGTGACTGGGAAGGACAGGGGAGCCTACCTGCAGCACAGCCTGTGCTCAGTGCGTCGTCTGGGGGCACAGAGGGCTGTCTACACCCCCTCCTCCTGATGCTCCTTAACTCCGGCACATCTTTACACTGTAAGATGACAACTGTGTGGTTGCTCTGTGGAGATGTTTGTCGTCCATCTTTATATACAGTCTATGGCTTCAACGAGGAATACATCTTTTATTTATTTCAGTGCCATTGATGAAACGTCTCATTGATATACGACAAGCACTGACATTCAGTGAATCATGGGATGAGTTGAACACGTTTTTAAGGAGTATCATGTTTGCCTCATGTCACTGTGTCAGGAGTTAAAGCCAAAGCATCATTGATTACTATCAGGACAGTTTAAGGGCAAACGTGGCAGCATTGATTTTAAGCTATAGATTGTGTGGAACATTGCTTATGGATGTTTTTGTTGTCACAGATAACATTAGTGTGCCATGTGTGATCAAAAAGAAAGAGAGGAACTGCAGCTTTTGTGATTTTAGCATTTTAGTAGTTGAGTCAATGATGTCGATGTATTTGATTGACGTTTTTGTATTTGAGCAAAATGTTACGGTGCACGTGTGAGCTCACTTCTTAACCAGCCAGTATGCATTGATGAGGAAAAATAAGCATAAACATACATGGAGCCTGTATAGTTGTATTTTCATTTCACATTTACTATTATTTAAATCCAGCACAGTTAGGTTTATCTACAATGTGTCATGTGTTAGTTCAACAAAAAAGACACACACAATAAACAAACCAAAAAAAAAGTCTGGAACTCTGAGTCTTCAGTCTGAAATATACAAGAATACTCATGTGTCGTGTTGTTTCGTATGTTTCTTTTGTCCCTGTAGAAGTACAAATCAGGAAGGTACAACGTGAAAAAATTCCCAGAAAAAATCATTAATGCTTTGGACTTAACACGGCAGTAGGTAAGGAAAAACACACAAGCCCAGCAGTACTTTTTTTTCCAAGTTTAGGCAAGTAAAACTACTTTCATCGTTAATATAAGGGTAAGATTCAGAGGCCTTTATGGTTAATGGTGGATAGCATTAAATGATGGGATTTAAGAATTTCATTGCCAGTGATTGCTGATGTAAATTGTTGTGTAATGACAATAAATTCTTGAATCTTGAATAATCATTTTGGTTCATTGGAGCAATGTCACTGTAATCCCAGATCTCAACAATTACTTTGATGAGTGTTATCATGTAGAAATAACCCGGTTGTAATAAACTGGAATGATCCTAAAAATGGAGCAACTATGGAGCCAGCTAGTTCAGGCAGTCAACTCGAGCTGCAGTGCCTCCCATCCAATGTCCCATCTCTCCCTCTGCCTGTCAATGCCACTGCTGCCCTGCATCAGTATTGCTGCCTGTTCTTTCAGCCTCACCACCACCTTAGCATCCACCTGCTGGCTCCAGCTAAGGGGTTCAAGACAGGGGCTCTCAACCTTTTGTAACTTAAGGTCCACTTCTGATTGTTAAAAAAATTCAGAGGACCACCTTCATAAATAATCTCTGGAGCTTTGATGGTTTTAGCGCCTCATCTGACAGGATTTCACCACATTCAACACTCTGTGATTTCGGCTCAGCGTCACTGTCTGCCATTATGAATCCACATTTAATGGATTCAGGCTTATATTTCCTCACCACATGCTTTGGAGCTTTTACTGGTGCAGGGTTGTTGCCCACATCACGAACACGTTGTTTGTTGGTGATATTGAAACGTAACTGGTCATTGAAATGATGCATTTTAATATGATGTTTTCTATTTATGTGAATTCTTGAGCACATTTAGATATAAAAATAACTAGCTTTGTAAATGACCAATTACCACCAAATTACCACTGCCTACGGCCCACTAGATGGCGCTCTGAGGCCCACCATTGGGCTGCGGCCCACTGGTTGAGAATGGCTGGTTTAAGATATTTGCTCATCACTCCCCAATATCTCTATGTAAACATATCTGTGGGGAGTGATGAGGTCGGAGCCTAGACGGCAAACTCTATGTTCTGCTGCTATATTAAACATTTACGGGACCTGTCATCTGTGTCAAAGTCAACAATACATCCACCACAACATCCTACTCTCCAAGAATTCCAACCTATTCTCGGCAGGTTTTGCAGCACGTTTGAACAAATGGCCAATACTTCTGTTGTTTAGGAGAGGATGGTTATTCGCACAACCACCAGTTAACTTGTCTGAAAAAGGTAAACATCAATCGTTTTAATCCACTTGAAAATAATACCATTGTGTTTTGTTGAGCACTTCCAGTTAAAGTTTTCTTTCTCCACTGAACTTAATGTCTTAATGTGGGTTGAGTAATACTTTGAGTTATTACGTACAATAGCAATGCATTCAAGCTTTGAAGCTAGGCCAGAAAGTATAATTTGGCATATACTTTGAAAGCATACTTCAAAGGTAGAGTGGATTAGATAAAAGATAATAAATAATAGGAGATTCTGACAGTATTCCTGCTATCAATTATTCAGCTTCAACAATAAATCAGGATTTAGATACTGAAGACAGGTGAAAGTGTCATGTCATGTCATGTCATGTATAGACAGTTTAGTTGTTGTTTCTTAGTTTGACGTTGCACTGCTATAAACAACATTGTTTTAAACGGAGAGTTTCTGCAGGTAATTTTAAACACTGAGGACAAAATCAGAGAAGATTATACAGTATGTTCATCTCTATCAGAGCTTTAGGGACCATTTGGGCCTATAAAATAAGGGCTGACCCACAGTGAAAAGTGTTTGTTCAGACTGGGATGGAAACTCCCATAGCATGATATGAAACATACATCTATAGACACACACAGACAAAAGGCAGGAAACTTAAAAGCAGGAAGTTGGTATACAGAGGAAATGAAGCTGAATGGCTGGTTGGTCAGATGTAGACCACTGTGATATTTCGGATTGCCCTCTTTTCATCTCAACTCAGATTTTTTTTAAACATTTCATCCTATTGCAGGTTCAGTAACTGAAACTTAGTGCATCATAGATCTTTTTTTTTATGTAATTGCATCTCTTATTAAAAATAATTTTCTGTCGTAACGTACACCCAGAAGGTGATTCTTGTCCGATGGAATCCGTTCCCGTCTGACCCAGATGAGAGCTGAGCTGGATTGTTGTCACCTCTTACATAACTGGCCCAGGCTCAGTTTCCAAAACATCAATTTAATCCTAAAATCATCATTGTCTCTTGGCTCGCAAAAGAACAAAAGCAATCTTGGAGCTGCAGTAGGAAGCTTTCAGGGGAACTTGGCCTTGGATAAATGGCTTCCTGTTTGTCCTGCAGAGTGGTTAGCTGGGTCAGCACGCACAGAACAACAACAACAACAACACTAATCTCGGTCTGATGCTCCGATCATTGTCTGAACTACAACTCCACTACATTCTGCGCTGTCTGTAATCCTTGCTCGTCGCTCAGTTTAAAGTACAGGCTGTCTTTTACTAGGATTCAGAACAGTTAACCTAATTTGACACTTTATTGTTTCCCCAATGGGAATCTTGTCTCGTGGCCAGGATCCACATAAAAAACACAATGACCACAAGTGTCACTGTATAAAAAAAATCAGAGAGCTCATGAAAAACAAGACGGGGAAAATGATGGGTTCACAGAAGGCTTACTTTCTGCAAATGTGGGAGGTTTTATCATCCAAAGTTTGGCAAGTTTTTTGCCATCTAGAACTTCTTGCTTCTGTTGTGTACATTCAGTTAAAGTTGCATGGAAGTGCAGCATGCAGTAATGATCCTGCATGAAAGATGTCCTATGTTAGCTCGTATATAGATGGACATATTATAAGGTTATGAATAGCACAATGCATATACAGTATATTATATGGTATGTGTGCATTATTACAGGTCATGTGTGTGTTTTCTCGGCGAGACAGACCTCAAAAAGTTAAAAACTTCATTTAGAAAATGAAACTAAGACCTGCCATGATCTGTCTTCATCGACGCGATGAAGACTGTCTCCTGCTCTGTAGAGAGGCTCTTTGATTGGAGGGCTACATGCACCCTTTACTAAAATGTTACAGCTGCATACACGCATTTTGAATATGTGTCGGTTACAGTGACAGCTGAGCGCTACAGTGCTTGTTTTGTCACAGGCCAGTGTGTTAACAGGTGAGTTTTAATGCAACAATTCTCAACAGCTTAAATGAATGTGTTTATATGTAAAGTACACACTTCACTGTGAAATATACACTGGTGTAAAAGAAGTGATATGTTTCACATTTCCATTAAGTGTTAAAGTATAAAAGGCAGATCCATAGGCCATCTAATACATTAATCAGCCTGTAGTTGTGGCTGGCAGGGCAAGTTTATTTGTACAGCAACTTTCAACAGCAAGCCAAAGTGCTTTACATAAGACATAAAATGCATTTAAGCCCCTAACATCAGCAATTGATTTGTGTATGAGAATGATAGTTAGTTTTACAGTTTTTATTAGCCACGCTAGCGGCATGGCTCTTGGGATGGCAATGTTGGTTGGTTGGTACGCCACTTTGGTCCACACTACTAATGTTTTGTTCAAAAATTCATGTTTCCCAGACAATGAATCCCTCTGACTTCGGTTATCCCTTGAGTTTTCCTCTAGCACCACCGTCCAGATTTGACATGACATTTGTGGTTTTGATTGAAATGTCTTGACAATTACGAGATAGATTGTCATGAAATTTGTTACAGACATTTGTATTCAAGGTGCATAATCGCCGCCAGAGACAAAGGGCCACGTCCCCCTCAATACAGTATGTGAAATATGGACACCCCACCCCCATTTCCAATTTTTGTAATTTACCAGACACATCATCAGATCCGCCAAAAGCTGAGAGAAAGCTACTTTGTTTCCCAAAGCGCTGCCACACAGCACATGTCACAGTTCCATGTCATACCAAGCATTTGACCCATCCCATGTGGAACTGCAAGACACCACCATATAGCAAACATCACAGACGTAACAAGACATATTGTGGAATATCCAAAAGTAAAACACCACTTATAAGATTATCTATATATTTAAAATTCAAATAAATTGTACAGTGAATAGCAGAATGAAGAATCATCTAGACTTTCTACAAGTAACTGGCTAACTTATGTGTTAAGTGTTTTAAATGTTAATATAGATGAGTTCTGTATATTCATATTTTATGTTCCTAAATGTATGCAGGTTTAGTTTAGTTCATTTGTCATTAGCCCACTGTTCTTTACTCTCCTAACAAACATCATCTTCATCAGTGAGGCTGACCACAGCCATCATCTTCCCACAGCTTCCACTGACCTTCTAGTAACATCTGAAGCTTTGGATAAACAGCATTTTCTTTTTTCTTTAGTTTTTTTGGAGAAACCGCCTATCTGAAAGCTAAATCTGTGAGAAGAGCTAAAGAGGGAAAACACAAGTGGCTTAGGAAGGGAATGTAGTCTGTAAAGACAGAGAAGGACCGAGGATGAGGGGGGAAGAAGAGGAAAGGGAGGGTACCTTTCTTTCTCTCAGATCCATTATCATTCCAGCATTGGCAAATAGTGGGGTGTTTACATCACAACTCCCTCTGACCTCGCTGACCCCTGAACCTTTGTCTCTGTTGGCTTGAGAGAGAAAGTCCAGCACTAACTGGACCGGCTGTTTCTGCAAAATGTAAAATTAAATTATATCGAATTCCAGTTATTTCTTATTCTCCTGGCGACCCCTCATGGAACTACTGTGCTGAACTTGTTCAAATACTGCTGCATGCTTCTGCTAATATAATGACTGTATGCAGTATTTTACTTTGTATTGGTTCAAGAACAAATGGAACCTCTTCTTTGAACAGCTTTTTAGAAATGATGTTAAACTTTTTTAACAACATTAACAATAACATTTCGCCTGAGGCCACACAGACTAATCTGATGATTGCTATCTGGTAGCTGGCTTCAAGTGTATTTCTGCTCACTGTTGACCACAGGGGTCAGCCTGCATAACCCCCGATTTATGATCAAATAATTATTGAACTGCAGGATTGTCATTTTTTCAAGAAACTCCTTGAAACTGGTTAAACTCCCATTTATCGTTCTGGAAAAAGACTTAAATACCAGGCTTAGACTAATGGGTGTTTCTGGATTGTAACACATCCCAGTGTTTGTGATCAGTAAGGTCAGCAGCAGCATCAGGTTCTGACTGTAATGGTGAGAAAATATTTTCTTGTCTGACTGATTAAAGCCCTGAAAACTACTGCGAGCAACCAGACAACAAGTGGTGATGGATAAATTACATGTTTGTTTGAAGTGGAGATATGACCTTTTCCGGAGCAAGTGGTCTTTGTGTAACACATGAATGATCTCTTTTGAAAATATGAATTCCTTTTCAGTTTTGGAAACCAAACATTTACCAGCCAGCCAACGGCAACCCCTTCCTGTTCATAGTGCTGTATTTCACTTGCAGGAGTCAGGGAGTCAGTTTACGTCTTTAAGGGAATCTGCACCACTAAATCATCATATTAACTAAGGTGGCTCCTGCATTATTACCTGATGACATGGCCCTGTCTTGTAGAGGGGCCTTGTGTCAAAACCTAGTTTTAAAGTGAAACTATGAAACTTTTAAAAGAAGAATTAACACATTCTTCCTCTTACAAATGAAACGTTGAATTCACACACTTTTGCTCAGTTTAATACAATCGAGGCTCCGCTGCTACAGCCTTACTTGGTCTTATGTTAGTAAACTTCAGACAGATATTGCTGTCTAACAGACAATACTTAATCAGTTCACAGATTTTATGACTTGAACACATCATGCCGTTTTGTAATTGCCTTATATTGGGCGGCACCTGGAAGTTGCTTGCCGTCCTCCCGGAACCATATTCTTCATATACGTTTACAATCCATCTATAATATTGTCATCTGATTTCCCATATTATAATTTTGCTATTTTGGTTTATTTCTGTAGACATGACATCTATTGCATGTCTGTCTGTCCTAGAAGAGGGATCCCTCCTCTGTTACTCTCCCTTAAGCCTTGTTTATACCCGCCTGAGACACCGTGACGTGGGCCTCCACAGATGTCACGTGCTATCCGTTGCAGTATTCTCCGAGATGCCTGGTGGTGCACAAAATGAAAACATTCTGTGAATAAGCACGAAGTCAACGAGTGTTACCGAAAGATCATCATAAACCAACATGGCTGCACTCGTTGCACTAGAGCTTGTTGTTGCTGAGGACAAATTTAACTGTTTTTATCTATTAAATGTGCTGGCAATCGCTCTCCATGAGTTCAGAATCATTTGGCTGTCCCCGTGGTCTTTAGGGTGCTTGTAAAGGGGTACCTGCTCAGCCAGTCCAGCTTCGAAGGCATCCATGTTGAAATGAAACGGTCAGCGCGCGTCGCCTAGTTACAAAAATTTTGAGGTGCACAACCGAGCACCTCAACACCTTGCATAGCCTTTGCGCTTGACACAAGATACGTGATGACGTCATTTTTGGAGTGTGGACCCTCGAGCGAGGGACACTGCGTTGAGCATAAACCCCCGCTTTAGGGTTTCTTCCATTTTGTCTCTGTTGAAGGGTTTTTGGGGGAGATTTTTCTTAACTGAATCAAAGGTCTAAGGACAGAGGGTGTTGTATGCTGTGACTGTAAAGCCCCTTGAGGCAACTTTGTGATTTGTGATATTGGGCTGTATAAATAAAATGTCTTGACTTAACTCACGCGGTGCATATTCCCAAATAAAGTAATGTTTGACACAGAAAATCTGGTACCAGGTAGTATTATTTCACCACAGGAGCACTGGTTGTTTTCTGGTTCTCTGGGCATATAATGAAGCTGCCATGTGTGGTTTGTTGTTTGCACCGTACCTAATGGGAATTTAGAGTCTATACACAGGGTGCATACATACAATATACAGAAGGTGTGAAGTGGGGTGTCAATAGATTAATTCGGCCATGCTATGCTATACATTCCTATTCATTAATTCACACAGTTTATTATTTCATTCATTTATTAACACACGTTTTTGGGAATTCCTTCACTTTCAGTTTATTTATTCTTAGTCTAATATTAGCTAGATACACTTATCACGAAATGATTGGAATTGGAAAGGCATTAACATATTTAAGATAGATTCATACATAGATTAAACTTAAATGATAGCAATAAATGTACAAAGACGTTATCAACATTAGTGAAGGAACTTGACTCAAGCAGCAGGTTAGGAGTGAGGGTCCACAGAGTGAGTGAAGGGGGGAGTTTTTTTTTTTTTTTTTTTCCGTCAAGGGAGTCAAATTTCCCAACTCCGTGGGTCTGAGTCACTCAGCTCTGAACTGAGAGAGGCTTTGTGCTGAGAGAGGGAGAGAGCAGCAGTGTGACTTCAGGTCTGCACAGTGAGGCAGAGAGGGACCACGGAGTTTGCCGGAATTTCATCACACACATGCACTTGGATTGTTACACATTTACGCGCTAAAATGTTTCAAGGGTAAGGCAATTAAATATAACTTCAACGTTTTCTCAATGTAAAGAAGGCGGAGTGGATTTTAATCGACTTTACCATACATTTCATATCTCCACTTCAGTTACACCTCAGAGTAGACCTGGGATGCGACAACATTTCTTCTATGCGCAGCTTTTTCGTGCGCAAACATTGAAACGCATTTCACTCGCAACATATGCTATTTTTAATTAACGCTGCGACCTTTTTACACCCGTTTTGCAGCCTACCTAAAATTTCACCAAACGCAGCTTACATTGTGTGCCTGATGTGTCTCCTCCTCAGGTGGTCTCCTGCCCTGCATCTCGCCCTGCTGTGCTGGCTGGCCGCTGCCCTGCAGGTTATAGAAGGTAAGATCCATGCTGCTGCTGCTGCTGCTGCAGCTCTTTCCCAACACTGCAACTGTAAAAACACATACAGCTGGGATGGATCATTGAGAGGAGAATAGCGGGGCTAAAACAGTTTGGCATTGACCCAACAGATGCTTTAGTAAATGAGTGAAATGGAGCTCTTCCTCATGTTGATGCTACAGCCAACTAATCTTCGAATCCCACTAGAAATGTTCATGACCATGGCAGGCAATTAAGTCTCCGTTATTGATCATCATGTAAAATATTTTTTAAGTGATTTATATTATTTTATTTGATGGTAGTGTCCATTTATCATTGTAGGGGTCAGTAAAGTCTAATGTGACCCAGTCAAATTAAGAATGTTTGTCATCTTGTGGCGGTAAATACCAGAGTCCATTTAAAGTTAAAGGCTAAATTGCTGACTGCATAGAGTCATCAATCCACATGTTATAGTTCCTCATGTGACTGCTCCAGTAAAGCACACAGCACAAGACAGTCACAGCCATTCTGGATGCTGTGATTAGATTTGATCCTATGAGAGCAGTTTGACTCTGTCCTGAAATGACAGATGTACAGAGGAGGAGAGATTTTAGGGTAACGTGCATACGTATTAAATACAAAAGTCTAAAAAAAATAAAATATACAATAAGATAACTGTATCAACATTAACATCAACAGTACTTCACTGATTATGAAGTTGACTTGCCTGCATTAACTAAAGCCAGTGTTTCTTACAAGGCCATACTACATTATTTTGACACGTCTTTACAAGCAGTGGTGTGTGGTCCATTAAGGATGCTGGAGCGCTGCCCCTCCTGCAATTCCAATTGTGAAATACATATTTGAATGAAAGATTGCTTTTGTTATTGTAGTGTTGTGTGTGTGTGTGTGTGTGTGTATGTTTCAGATGTTGCTCTCACTTAAATCATAGGCTACATTATTACAGAAACATGCAATGACTAATGACAAAGCGCTGCCTACAGTCTGTCTGTGTGCCGACTTCTGAAGGGCGCACTTTTCTCCACCCGGTGGTGGTATGTGTGTAATATGTTCAGCTTTTCCTGGTGGCTCCTGATTGGTTTCTACGCACGCCAAAAATAAATGGATCTGGGGCGGAACATTTTACACCCAAGAGATGTTGCCAGATTGGGCAATTTTTTGCCCATTTGGGCGGGTTTAGGGTGGATTATGTCGGTAAAAATTAGCTTGGGTGGATTGACAAAAATTTGGCCTGTTTTGTCATACTGTGTGGACGTTTTTCCTCATTCTTTTCAATATTCATATTTCTGGCTAAATGGGACGTTTTTGAACCAACCTGGCAACACTGCTCAAGTAGCTAGAAGGCTACTTGGCAAGGCTGGTCAATCCCTAGAGGCGCGCCTTCTGAGATTTACTAGCCCCACCTAGTGGAGAAGTCACGCCACACCACTGTTTACAAGGTTCTCATTTTAAATTGAGTCATCTTAAAACATTAAAAAGTCAGCCGGAGGCAGCATTTTCAACCAACTCATGAAGCTAACGACCCATTAGCTAGCTAGCTACAGTTGTCATTTCAGCTAACAGAATCGACGGTCACCAGCTAGAAATGAGAATCCTGCTTTTCCCTGCCTATGCCTGAAATCTTGGAGCCAATTTTTAGGAAATTCATAAAGAATTTCACATGGTAAATCTGCTCGTTATCATCATAACCTGCATATTTGCCGTGCGAGAACAGAAAACCTGACAGGATTAACTAAGGGGGGCAGGGCTTAGCAAACTGTCAGCTGCTTTATTGAAAAGGTGTAGTTTCTTATCACATTAATTTCCAATGTCTTAGTTGTTGTCAAGGCTGTTTTGACTTCATCTTCTTGATCTTTAAAACGAATAAAGAGACACAGTGAATATGCAAAATCCTTTTGTGGTCCTATTTTGAGAAACACATGCATATATAATGTGGACAAACCCAACTAATGTCTCCACTCATCTTGCCTTATACGCATTATTTTAGCACTAAAAATGAAATAAATGATCAGGTCTGAGGTTAGACTGCTGAGCAGACCTCCAGCAAGTTTTTGTGGGTCAATGGCTAAAGAGCTGCTCAGTTTGGGCCGTGATACCTGATCAAGTTTAAGAAGACTGATCAAAATGATGCAGTAAAATACAGCATGCCAAAAAACTACGGTAAAATGTTATCCATAAATTCCCAGTCTTTAATGATCCACTCCTCCCTTCCTAGGCCCATTATGAGACACATGATGTGGGTCAATCCCCCTTCCCATTTCCATTTTCACACCTCTGTCTGCTGCTGTAGTTTACATTTAGTTACTCCCTTATGTGAGGCTCCTCTTATACAGCCCTGTAGGAGAGAGATTGTTTGTTTGGCAATAGACTGGGCTTCCTCTGCCTTCTTTATCTTGTGCGTGAGTGTGTGTGTGTGTGTGTGTGTGTGTGTGTGTGTGTGTGTTTGTACAATGAGGTAGCTGGAAGTGGCAGACGAGTCAAACGCCGCACCAGGGTGAGAAATGAAGTGTTTAGTTCGTATGGTAATGGTGTGAGGGGTCTCATCTGCGCTGCACTTGCTGTTTGTGTGCTCGAGAAAATCAGAGAGGACGGTGTGGGTTGGTTCACAGTAAGCTTTGAAGTGGGATGTTGAGAACACACTTGTCCCAGTGCCAGTTTAATGTCAGCATGTGTAGGTATGTGTGGTGGGTGATTTTTGACAATGGATGACGAAAATCATTTTCTATGTCGAACATTTACAGAAAGTCAGAAAGAACTGATCCAGGATCCAGTGTTTCTGCATGGTGCTGTAGTTATTTATTAGTCACTGAACAAAGCTCATCACATCATGGACTGCCACAGGCTGGATGGTTAGAGAGACTGCCTTGTGACTTTAAATATGTTCAAATCCCGAAACCAGCTTGGAATGGAGTGTTCCAAGTGAGCAAAACACTTGAGCCCCAAAATACTGAAGTGGTTTTTGAACAATAGATGTCAGCTGATTTACTCTGTCACTGATTCCTGGAATACAATGCTTATTCATATCAATTTATATTGACGGCCTTTAGATTACCTGTCTGTGTTTGTTAGTTGTAACTATGTGTAATTTTAACACAATATGACAATGTTTAGGCTTTGCATGAATTCAATCTCTGACTCAAACACCTTAGAAATTAAAGGGAAAATCCATTTTTAATCCTGGGCCCTATTTTTACACATTTTGGGGTCAAAATGACTAATAGTTACCAAACGTTTTGGAATTGGTCCAGTAGATTGCCTTCGCTGGCATCTGCAAACGGGCTGCAATGACTGCTACGTAATCCTTTGCACGTATTGCGTAAAAGTTTGTCCACTAAAAGTGCTTGTTTTTGCCACTGACAGGCTCAGACTGTTATTCTAAGTGTCTGACAACATTATGGAAAGGATCCCTACAGAGACAGACCGTTTGTTAAAGATTAAAAATAGGGTTTCCCTTTAATGGGCCCTTCTGTATGAGACACAGTGGTGTTGTCTATTGGTTCAGAATCAACATACAGTATGTCACATATGTTTAGTCAGCCCAGTATCCCTTCTATGGAACGATTCCGCATCTCAAGATTTCTGTCCAATGCCAACATTCAGTGGCAATGCAGGAAGTAGTGTGTCCTATATGTATTGACACAAAAAGTAAGGGCGGGTTATGCTCGAAACTAGTTCGTACAACGCGGCGTCCAACCACATCGGAAGGGAAAAGTGTTAATAGTTGCTCTGCACCGCCACAAAGGCGGGGTTAAAAGACAGCCATCATAGAGAGAGGCAGGACGAGATAATCGTTCAAATTTAGAGAAAACAGCAGAAAAACTTTTTGAAGGCATTCACAGTGTTGCACTCATTTGTACACACAAAAAGTGGCTGAAGGAGCTGTGTGAAAAACAAGAATGTGAATAAGAAAGTTCAAATCCTGCCTACTTTTTAACCTCCGCACACCTGGCCACTCGCTGTGTGAAGTAGGTGTGTCGGATTGTCAGTTTCGGAAAGTGTCCACACTCAGCTGAGCAAATTGGAAAAGCACTAGTGTGATACATTTTAAACATCTTCTTGTAGATTTAGTCGGTTTAGTGCGGACCTTTTCAGACAGCAGAGAGCATCTACAGCCGTAGCTGAAAAAGGAAAGTTTATTATGCTGTTTTCCACACTCTAAACTTCACCCTGCTGTCCCCCCCTAAAAAACACTCTTATTCCAGCCTCCAGGAACCTTCACTTTCCATTTACCGTTGGTTGAGTTGCTCCGAAAGGATTCCATGTTTAGCCAATATAAATGATTGTGAGGTGAGCCCAGTAGGAGTCTGTTTTGGACGAGACATTCCTCTGGACTGTAAAACTTAGTCACACTGTTTTACTGTTGTCGTATTATGGTTCCATCAGTTGTTGATTGTTTTCTCTATGACCACTGGACACACCAACACACCTCTAGAAAGTTTTCTGCTGTCAAAAACACATTTTAGTTTTTTCTTTGTTCATATTCGGTTATCCCCCCTCCCACCCATATTTTTTACAGTTTTACCTATAAGCCTTTCAACGGTTTCCACTCTTGACCTTATTTGGACTCTAATGTTACTGGAATAAAACTCCCACCAAGCTCCATTTAGTGTTTTATGAGTCTAAAAACCTGGTAAGCGAGCATGTCATAGAACTGTATGAAAGAGCCTCTACCTAAATGTCTTCAGTATATTAGAGAACTGAACGCCCTCACTGCAGCGGCGTCCTGTCTGGAATGTCCTCATTCAGCCAGAGTGACTTTGATTTGAACACAGTTGGGCACAATGGGCCAACTGTAAAAGGTGTCATTGCTGTGTGTGTGTGTGTAACGGTTAGCTCTATGGGATTTTAATGGGAAAAAAAAAATCAGTCACTGGAAACTTGAAAATAAGAATGGGTGTTTCTTTCAGGGTCTTATGACTTTCCGTTGAAAATGGTCTTGTATTTTCCATGATGTGATGCTCACTGAGATGATGTAGTTCTTTAACGTTGGTTCCCATGACCGTATAGAGGAAAAGACTGTGCTTGGATTCAGATTGAGGAGAGAAAAAGCTGTTGTGTTGTTGCAGAAGAAGTTAAACAGGCATTTATTAGACTGACCTGATGATTTTTTAAGATAAAAGATCAGATTTACAGCTCTTACTGTAATGGTTTTTAGAAAGGAAACATTGAATTGTCACTTGTTTTCTGTTGTTGTTGTTTGGGTACACCATTTCCATGGTTACTGTTTAAAAAGTTGACAATGAATCATTATCATTGTGTATCTGTTCCATGCTCTCTATGCTTTGGGACATGAAACATACAAAGACATCCTTTTTACTAAGCGAGAGAATCTAAAACCTCATTTACTTGAGGAGAGTGTTAACATTCTGTTTATGTGCACACTTTATGGCTGTTATCTGAGATATTTACATGCCTTGTTACTACCTGCTCTACATGTGCATATACAGAACATTGCTACTTAGTAAAACTTGGTAAATCTTAGTAATAGATAAACATTTGGGCGTTCAATTTATGGCTGCAACTAATTATTATTTTCATTATCAGTGCATGTCCGATTAATTTCTTGATTAGTCAATTAATCATTTCTCTCCCAGAGCCCAAAGTGATCTTCAAATTGTTTTGTCCCAAAACCAAAGTTATTCAGGATACTATCAGATAGGACAGAGAATAGCAGCGAATCCTCGCATTTGAGAAGCGAAACCCAGCAAATATTTGGTATTTTTGCTTGAAAAATGAGAGAAAATATTCATCTATAATTAAAACTGTTGCTAATTAATATTCTGTCAATCAATGAATCCACTCATTAACCAAAATATGTCAAATAGATGTTAGATAACCACAAAAGACAACCAATATCTTAAAAGTGAAAATAATAGATCTTGTAGGATTTTTATTGTATTTATTTTTTATTTTTTTATTTTTATAAGTCTGGTGGAAATTAAGGAAAACCAAATTCTGACATTGGAGACTTGAAGGTCTCCTTCATCCTGGATAGCTAGAAAGGAGATGGTACATGGTACAACACCATGTTCACTTTCTGAGTTTTAAGTGAAAGGTTGAAAGTACACGGTTCTTCTGTGCGTGTGTTTATGCTCAGGTATGCTCTTGCATATTTGGGTCTGAGTCTGCGGCTACTGAAATTATGGCCATTCGGCTGTTTGCAGATGGAGAGTACTACACAAACACACACACACACCAACACTTTCTCCCTTTAAGGACAAATCTGTCTGTTAAAACACTAAATTACTAACAGCGCATCTATCATCTTCATCTTAACAGATGTTGTGACCTTTGCCCTGTCCTCTATGTGGAGTTTTATAGAATAATACGCCAACGATCCATACATATTCTCAATTCCTGTGTAATCCAACTGGAAATCTGAATTTGGCTGAACCCTGGCCTTCTACAGCCGCTTATTATTCCAACAACAATTCATAGAGAACAGAAATATCCTACTCAAGAACTACTACATTACCGAATTACCTCAAGTTTAGTTTCATTTGATCACAATCGCACTGACCCACATCTTGAAAGGAGTTACATTCTGGCTTTAGGTGGTTTACTGTATCATCATTTTTCCACAAACAAAACATATCTCAGTTTCGTCTTTACAGCTTTATTTTGCATTTAAAGCTTAATTCATTTTGATTGTGTATAATACTTTTCCTTTCACGAAAACTGATCTTGATAGAAGCCCTCCACACATCAGCTCTTACACAGGTTCTGTGTTTTGACATTCTGTGCCACAGCTGCCCTTTCATTATTTACCTTTGGATTAGCCCCTGTCCTTCCCTGAGGCTGTGGGGATGTGCCGCTGAGTGCCAGCCCTTTAGTCCCTGTTTTGGTTGTCGGTCCTTCTTACGAGTGACAGTATATCACAGCTGAGTCAGCTGACCATACCTGTGAAAAAATGCTAAGTGAGAAAGATGTTCAAACTTAGGCAGCAATGTTCAAAACTCAGATAAAGTACAAAAAGGTATGAAATGGAAGTAAACGGGACTTTGCATCCAACCCACTTATCATGGAGATGTCAGAGCCTGTACAGCATTCATTAAACATCTCAAAGTCAATTCTACTTTTCAATTTCACACTGAAGTTTTGAGTGTGTCAATCTCCTTTCACTCCTATATATATATATATATATATATATATATATTCCTTTGCCTCCTACTATGTTTGTGCATTCAGTATCATCTACCATTCTCTAGGACCTCCTCACAGGGCAGGACAGCTCTGCAGCTTTCAAAGATCCTGGTGCAGATCGGATGATTTTTCTTAGTAAAGAAAGTTACTGAAATTTTTTTTACTTCTATGACGATGATGATAAATGTCCCAGATCCTTGTAGGGGTTAGAGGGAAAATCTAAATTTGGACCAGTTATGTAAACTAAGCTTTAGGAGAAATCAGTCTGCAACACATGTAAATGAATGACCTGATCTCAGGCCTTAACAAGAATAATCTCTTTTTTTTTTCTGCATGTAAACATGTGTTTGAAGAGAAGGGAATGGTCAGCGCCAGAAGCCTGTGCAGATAGGCGCCACTCAAACAGTATTACACCTCAGTCTAGTGTTGACTGCACCTGTACATACTGCCCTAAAAGAAAGTACACAAACAGAAACACAAATGTATGGAAGCTGAGGACGGCCGTGCTTGCAGTTATTTTTTTAATGCCGTTATCTCGAGATCACAAAGCTCGTTTTCTCATGATAACTGGTTAATTTATGTCGAAGTCTTCTCCTTAAATGACAAGGACTGATCTGAATGTTATCTCTAACAGAAAGACATAATGCAATTTCTGCCTGTGTTAGACCTTGATTGAAGTAGAGTCTGATGTCAAGATCAGTAATGCGTACTCCTTGATCTGACATTTTCAGCTTAAATCAGTTACTACAGTTGTCAATAATGATAAACATTATAAGTAAGCTAATAAGGGGAAATGACCTTTTGTTTTCTCGTGATAACGGCATTAAAAAAAAAAAAACATCGCAAGCACAGCCGTTCTCGGCTTCCATACAAATGGAAAAATACTGCACTGCACTGCACAGCATTTTACTTCTGCTGTTCAGAACAATAGTGAATTTTGTGGTGCGACTTCAGTGGGTGGATGTCAATAGATGGTACTCTGCCAGAGGGACTGCGGAGCGAACATGAGATAATATTTTCCTGTCACATTTCTCTGAAGGTTGTCTTTCATTCCGAGCAGTTCACATTGAATGTCTGTCGCAATACGCAACGTCTGGCTCTTCCAAAATAAAAGAATGACCTGAATGATGAATGATGAATCGATGACCTGCAGGACTTCACTGTGCTCGCAGACTTGGTCCAAAAACTCCTTACAGCAGCATGAATGCTTTCGTTTGTCACATCAAGGGTGCCGTGTGGGAATCACACCTTACACAATCACAGTGACAGACACTTTCTACGGGGCCGCATGTGTAAAGGAATTCTCCATTACTGTGCCTCCCTTGTGTTTCATTAACATTTGTATCGAAAGAGGAGATGAGCCGATGCGAGAAGCTCTAAGAGGTTGTTTGCTCTGAGAACAACGCTTGCAGCTGAGCAAACACTGCCAACACCCAGCATACGCACACACACACACACACACACACACACACACACACTCAGAGTCTCACATTCAATGCCCTGTGCCTTATACATGCATAATCAGGACATAAGCTGATGTAAATAGTCCAGCAACTTGTATCTATGATACCACATTTTTGGAGAAATTCATTAATGATGAATAATGATCTCTCTCTGCCCTCACTGTAAAATAGTATAATTAGAAATTACTGTAATCACAAAGAAAGCGTATATAATATATGTAACACTTATTAAAGGAAGCTTGCTTGAAGACATTATATATAATGAAGTTTACAGTAGTGGGGAGAATGCAACTTTTTCTGACAACATTTTTTCTGACAACAGACATTTACTAGATTTCATGTGCTATAATGAAGCCAAGAGTTCTTGAAAACATCAAAACTGTCTCCCGGTGCTGCAAAATATGTTATAATCCAACAATATTCTTAATACAGTTAATGCAGTTCTGGCAATTATATTAATTCTCAAATTGTATGTGCTGTCAAGTCACATAAAGCCTTAACAAAAGCAAATTGTTCTCAGAGGTTTGGAGCAAAATGAGATTTGGAAAACATGATGAGTGATTTGACAGCTGAGGGCTGTTATGAAATATGAAATAACAAAAGAAACACAAATGACAAAATTTTGTCGCTGACGTCAGTTCAGTCTACCTGTCTGTCTGTCTGCCTGTCTAGCTCACTGCACTGTCCGTCTGTGTCTAGTTGTCCCTCTTATCTCAGCAGGCACCAGCTCTTGGTGAAAAAAAAAACCCCTGAGCTGCACACTGGATGGCCTCTTTCTTTCTGTCCCTATGTCTCTATGACTGTGTTTCAGGGGGTGAAGTGAGAGGATGGCGGGGGTTGGTTGGTGGGGCGGGATGGGGTGAAAGCCAGGGACACTTGATGTAATGGAAACTGTCCATCTGCAGATGTCCACCTCTGACCTCCTAACAACCCCAAACAATGCATTCTTTTATCTGAAATATGTTGTAGGCCTTACAGTGTGGCATTGAGCGAACTGGTGTGTGCATGTGTGTGTCCGAAGTCAGAAGTTCATCTGTAGCATTAGACGAGTCAATTAGTTATTGTCTTAATAACCTGTGGAACGGCAGCCGGCCTGTAAACCATTAAACCAATCAGCTTTCATGTTGCAGCGCGTGTGCTGCAATCACATGCAACTTACAATAAGACTCATTTAACTTCATTTTATGATTAAAATTTAAAGTTTTTTTTTTTGCATGATCAACAGCCACCAAACCACCAAATCATAAGAGTTGGCAGCTTACTTTCATAATATTTAAATTTACCTTAAAGCAGCACTAATCTATATTTTTGTATTAATAATGGATTAAATGACTTCATGTAATATGAAAAGTGTGACAAACCCACAGAAAATTATCACCCAACTCTGTATTTCCCCTCAGCTCTAAGGAGCATAGTGTCTTTTAGCTCATTGTTTTGGTTTTATGGCCCACATCTTCACTGTTTTGGTTTAGACTCACCGTTTCCAGCAGCAGGCAGCGAAAAAGCTTTGATAAACCAACTGTTTGCTGTCTGTTCCGGCACCAAACAGCAGACAGACAAAGTTAGCAAATAGATATTGGATGTAGTGGAGCATTGAGCAGCTAGCCAGATGTTTGCCAGATATTTTTCTCAGGAGTTGGTGGAGACCAAAATGGAGCTGATAGGAGAGTGGATATTGGAGCAACATTTGCCAGGTGGCCAAAACACAACTCCAAATAAATGCTAATTCTGCTTGATGTGTAAATAAGCTACTGGTTGCTAACTGTTTTGTTAGCTTTTTGCGATGCCAACAAACAACAAAAAAATATCTAAAGTGACTCTATGTAACTTTTGAAAGAAGATAACAAAATCTTCTTTTTACAAATGAAAAGTTAAATCCATAAGCAGTAAAAGGCACTGTTGCTCAATTCAGTAGGCCTACACTCGATGTTTTGCTTCTACAGCCTTACTTGATGGTATGACCAGTAGTTTATGTTGGCTAATGTTAGCTTATCTCAGCAAACCTTAGGTAGATATTGCATTACAACTGATAGAGCTGAGGGAACCTGCAGAGTTGGGTGCTAATTCTCTTTGGGTTTGTCCCATAGATTGTATATAAAGATGGACGACATGAGAGCTCCCCAAAAGTGAAGCCAAAACATCTGGATCGCCCCCTGGTGGCTGGCTGCAGTAAAGTTCATTAATCCCGCCCCCTCCATGTTAGCGGATGGGACATGGGCCAAACTGAAAAGTCAAAGCAGATGGCAAATACATTTTTCCTAAAGATGGTTTCAGTTATTATGGGCAGTTTTTATCACGCTGATGTGTTCATTTTTCTGATAAGTTTGGTTTTAAGTAGTTATTTGATGCTATAAAAAGGGGGTGTCATGTCATGACTGACAACTGTGAGTGTGCTCGCGATTGGGTCAGGCGGGTGTATAGGCGGGAACTCGATACCGTGGCTCCACCGCGGATCACTACTGCCAGACTCTGGCTCCAAATGACGTCACCAGCGTAAGATGGCAGCTCCCGTATCCGGGATATTTTGGCTTCATTTTTGTACAGTAGGAGGAAGTGGAGACACGTCGTCCATCTTTATATACAGTCTATGGTTTGTCCCTATGAGCTAATGTATTGATGAATGCAGCTTTAAAGCTTGTCCTTCCAGAGGGAGGTCATAGGTCACATACAGGACAAAACCTGGAGCTTGTAGGGATTATTTTTAAAGGACACTTCAGCAGGGTGGACACAAGTCGTTTTAAGTCATCTAGTTAAAACACAGTCTGTCCACTCAGTAACATTTAGATCATCTTAAGAATAGATTAAACCTTTTAAGATAATGAAAATTAGATCAACTGAATTTACCCTAGACCACATTCCTGACTTGTCTAGTCAGCTGTGTTCTGAGGCTGTGTTATGTTGGCCCCATGACTTCTCTAATGTAATTTGGCTGGAAGCCTGCCCGAGCAAATCCAAAGTAAGGTGGTTAAATTCAAAATAAAGTGGTTAAATTCAACCTTTTTTTCTCCTGGTCTTAATTAAAAATAGGTCATTAAAAAATATCAATAATTATCGATATCGGCTGAAATGAAACATTTTATCGTGATACATTTTTCAGCTATATTGCCCAGCCCTGTGTATACATGGCTTCTGTAGTGGAGGCTAGTAGTTATCTGCTATCAGTAAGCCCAGGCCTGGTTTTTAATTTGTTTATTTGATAGGATCAGGCAGGCACACAGTATAACAAGATTTGTCATTCAGCACGATGCAGTCTAAATTCTACTTACACATGCTCCATTGGCTTTAAATGGGAGCTCTGACTGACAGTGGCAAGATCCCATCTAGACAGAGATCAGGTACGATATCAAAGTTTTGCATGTCTTTGGTTACCCTTTGTGTGTTTGTGTGTGTTTGTGTGTGTGTGGACAGCAGGTCAGTTGTTCAGGTTAATCCTACCCCAAGGCCAAACTCTCCTTCTGATAACCTTTTTGACTCCCAATTTTCTTCTGTTTTCCCTTCTTCTTATCTTTCCTCTTTTCTTGTCCTCTGTTCTAAAGAAGCCCCCTGTGTCTGCTTCCCCCCCGCTCCCACCCGCTCTGCCCATCCTCCCCCTCTTTTCCCATGCTCAAGATGAATTTGTCACAAAAGATTTTAATGGGCATACTTAAAGTTCCCCTCCAGTCAAAAATCTGGTTTTCTTCTTGTTCCTACAGTCGAATGTTTGAGCTTCACTGTACAGAATGATGTCTGTGCAGAGTTTGACACTAGAAGGATGTTTTCACATTCATCTGCTGAAAGTGGAAAGTTTCTATTTGCTCATTGCTGATTTTAAGGAGGCGGACCTACAAGCATGATTTGTGACATCACAAATAGTTTGGAAGCCAATCCTGGTCCAATACTCAATTTATACAAGTGTGATGAGAACACTTGAAGTTGCCAGTGCACGTACACTGAGAATGGACTGGAGGGGGTCTTTAAAAACTATATACCAGGTGGCTATTACTACCAATTCTACTACTGATAATAATCACAGAAATGACAGGGATGATATTTCTGCTACCATTACCACCACTGATTGGACTACAATGACGACAACAGGTGTGTATGGAGGTATTCTTATAGTCAGATACTGCTACAGTCACGGTTTAGTGGTTCTATCCATTATATGTCGTAGCAATCTGTTGTTTGTACTTACTCAGAAGAGAACTGATGGAGACTGATGGATTGTAACTCACTCCCAGGCCACACCGCCCCTTTGCCTGCAGGTAGTTGCTTTGTCCTCTTCACTGAGGTTGGAGGTTGAGCTATAGCGGTTCAAAGTGTGTGTGTGTGTGTGTGTGCACATCTAACATCATCTCTGACATTCCAGACATTTTTTCGTCTCCCACCTGCCGTCCTGGACACAAAGGGGATTCAATCAGAGAGAGATAGGTCCTGTCTCACTCATGCGATCACCTCTGAGCCTTAACTGTGTGCAGAGTCACAGCTAGAAAGTGTTGCTGCCCCTCAGTGATGTAGTTGTAAATTACAAGTTGGGGAAAATTAGATCTCCATTTGAAAAATCATATTACATCAAACTTTTATGTGACAAAATAACATTATTCTGTGATTTATATCCCCTTTAGACAACCTATATAAGTAATTAAAATATATGATACTGAGTTAGTTTTTCCTATAATTTATGAAGTTACCTCGCAATGATTTGTCAGTGGAAAAAACTATTTTAATTAATTTTGGGTTGGTACTCTGTCCACCTCAGATTTTAGTTGCTGATATCTTCCTTCTTCTTTCTTTGTTCTGTCGCTGGACAAGTTCAGACATTTTTATTTTTTTTCTTCTCGGTCTATCATTTATTCCTTCTAGCATTAGTCACAGATCACATCCCAATCGCAGACAATATTCCTGAAGCAGTTTGGTTAAAATAGCAACCACCTCTAAAATGACTTTATTCTGTTTTTGGCTGATGTACTGGCTTTATTAGTCATGTTATTCATGCCTATCAGTGGCTTTAATGGCTGAATTAGACTAATGACTCATCACCACACATGATGATAATGTTAGTTTTTAGGAGGCTGAACAGCCTTTCTTGGCTGGTCTCTCCAATAAGAGCTTATAAATGTACTCCAACATTTCCTGACTGAACATGGCCTAGAAATATGAAATGAAAACACATTGTAGGAGGAGCGGAAGAGGGGGGAGGAAGGGAGGGGGGAGGTGCATGAGAAAAACAGCTTTGCAACACAGGCTTCATTGATCACTTGCCTGGTGGCTACAGTGTGCATGTGTGCGAGTGTCTGAAAGTGTGCATGTGTGGTATACCATTACCTGAGGAACAGGTCCTCTCTGTTGACCTTTGCAGCCCGCCCAAGCCAAATTTCTGCTTTAGGGTTGGTTAAGAGGATGTGTCAATCAAACCTGTACAGTCACACGCACATTACACAAAAGAAAAGCAACACAAAAAGCCCCTTTGAGTGGCACAGATGATCTTGTGCTTGTTTGACAGAACCAGTAAAGAATTTTCTAAAGTTGAATACTGTAGTCAATCTTATGAGCTTAGCTGAATTAGTCAGTTAGTCATAGTTTTCAGTATTATTTTCTTTGTTAGCATCTGTAGCGCCTAGTAAATGAGTTCTTGTGTTGTTCTGGCACAAAAACACTGGCCAGTGAGCCAAAACCTCTTTCGCTCTAATTGGCAGAGGGGACCAACTTGTACACCCAAACACACACGTAGGACTAATAAACACACAAAAACAGGAATGAGCGCACTCTCATGTGACCACTTTGACCATCATGAGCATCTTTGAATTGGACAGTTAGTCAGACTGTTACAGAAGTACTATCAGCAGGTGGAGTTGTTAGCCATTCTTTCTTTTGTCCCCCACAGTTTATTGTGTTTCCTGCAGATCTGCCCTTTTATTTGGCACAGGTGTCTTGTATGGGTAAATTCTACAGGACTATTTTAAACAAGTGAAATATCCCCATAACCCTATTATGAGCTCAAGTACCTCTTCATCAACACCACCCATCATGTAATGTGTTTATTTGAATGGATTTTAAACTGGATGTTATGTAATACGATTACCTAATTCATTCATTTTTTTAACTGTTTTTTCATACAAGACAGTGATCCTGTCTATGTTTAGGTTTGGTTTCTCTTTTTTCTTATTTTCAACAGACTTGGTCAAGTTTGCATCCATCCACTATCACTATCCATCACTTTTATCTATCTATTTGGACTTCTCTGCTCGCTTAAAAAACTAGTTGTCAGGCGCTCTCAGTCCCAGCATGTGTTAAGGTGTTAAGGTGTTACAACTGACTCAGGTTGGTGGGAGGCGTGTCCTATGCAGTCAGCCTATCATAGCTGGTAGTTTATTGGTTATTGTGACAATAAAGATTTATTTTCCTTCTAAAGGCAAATATGTTGATAAACCAAACCATAATACTTTTTTTTCCTTTTTAGTAGGTGAGATACATGATCTTTCCACGTACCCCCTGACAACTGCTGGTGTACCCCAGGCCAGACTTCCTGAATTAATATGTTGCATCATTTCAACCTTATTTTATTCAACATAAATGTTTAAAATTCAAAACTAAATAGTCTGGTAAATTAGTGTTTTCACTACATGGACCTAGAAACACACAAACACACATGATGTTCAGATCCTGTTTATAACTTACTTTGGTAGTTTCTATTAAAGTAACATGATTGAGTTCAAACCAGAGACTATTTGATTTGAACTATTCTTCGCTCTAGTCTGTGTGCATTACTCTTTGTGACCACTAGGTGGTGCCAGAGTGCTAGTATGTGTGAACAAGGCTATGTCACACACTGCATTCAGTCATTTTTTAAGGGCCATTAAGTGCGACTATAAGACATATTTCAGATAACAATGTGACATATTACAGTGTCAGAAGAATTCATATAGTCCGACTCAAAATGTCATATGGACACATGTCTACTGGTCCTGTGATTTCCCATCTGTCTCCTGCAGCCACTTAAATGGTTATTTGTGTGAATAAATTCATAGGATCCCCGTGCGATAGGCTGTGACAGTAAACCAGTTAGAAAATTATTATTGGTGCGGCTAGCTAGAGCGGGAAGTGAGAGAGAGGTGAAGGGTGAAGGGGTTACTCTTCCTGGAATCCAGAGGCCCTAAATGGGGACATCTGTCCTAGTTTAGTAGGTAACGGCTTAGCAACCTGTTTATTTTTCTGCCCCTGACATTCTGGTATTGTCACCACTGCTTGACACCTGATATCCAAAACATTCTGTAGAAATTTGGTCAAATAGTGATGATGCAGATTTATGAGACATGAATATTGCTGCTTAACTTGACTGGGGACAAATGAAACCTTAGCCATTAAACAACAGCTTTTAGCTTGTATTGCCTAGGAACAAAATGAACACTTTTTATTAAGGAAAAAAGTACAACTGAAAGTACAACTGTACTATTACAACTAAACATTATCCACATCTACAGTGCCCTTGACCTTTTCCACATTTTGTCACGTTACAGGCACAAACTTAAATGTATTTTATTGGGATTTTATGTGATAGACCAACACAAAGTAGAGCATAATTGTGAAGTGGAAGAAAAATGATACGTGGTGTTCAAGATTTTTTACAAATAAAAATCTGAAAAGTGTGGCGTGCATATGTATTCAGCCCCCTTTACTCTGATACCCCTAAATAAAATCCAGTGCAACCAACTGCCTTCAGAAGTCACCTAATTAGTAAATGGAGTCCGTCTGTGTGTACTTCAATCTCAGTATAAATACAGGTGTTCTGTGAAGGCCTCAGAGGTTTGTAAGAGAACATTAGTGAACAAACAGCATCATGAAGACTAAGGAACACACCAGACAGGTCAGGGATAAAGTTGTGGAGAAGTTTTAAGCAGGGTTAGGTTATAAAAACATATCCCAAGCTTTGAACATCTCACGGAGCACTGTTCAATCCATCATCCGAAAATGGAAAGCGTATGGCACAACTGCAAACCTACCAAGACATGGCCGTCCACCTAAACTGACAGGCCGGGCAAGGAGAGCATTAATCAGAGAAGCAGCCAAGAGGCCCATGGTAACTCTGGAGGAGCTGCAGAGATCCACAGCTCAGGTGGGAGAATCTGTCCACAGGACAACTACTAGTCGTGCACTCCACAAATCTGGCTTTTATGGAAGAGTGGCAAGAAGAAAGTCATTGTTGAAAGAAAGCAATATGAAGTCCCGTTTGCAGTTTGCCACAAGCTATGTAGGGGATACAGCAAACATGTGGAAGAAGGTGCTCTGGTCAGATGAGACCAAAATTGAACTTTTTGGTCTACATGCAAAACGCTATGTGTGGCGGAAACCTAACACTGCGCATCAACCTGAACACACCATCCCCACCATGAAACATGGTGGTGGCAGCATCATGATGTGGGGATGCTTTTCTTCAGCAGGGACAGGGAAGCTGGTCAGAGTTGATGGGAAGATGGGTGGAGCTAAATACAGGGCAGTCCTGGAAGAAAACCTGTTAGAGGCTGCAAAAGACTTGAGACTGGGGTGGAGGTTCACCTTCAAGCAGGACAACGACCCTAAACATACAGCCAGAGCTACAATGGAATGGTTTAGATCAAAGCATATTCATGTGTTAGAATGGCCCAGTCAAAGTCCAGACCTAAATCCTATTGAGAATCTGTGGCAAGACTTGAAAATTGCTGTTCACAGACGCTCTCCATCCAATCTGACTGAACTGGAGCTATTTTGCAAAGAAGAATGGGCAACAATTGCAGTCTCTAGATGTGCAAAGCTGGTAGAGACATACCCCAAAAGACTTGCAGCTGTAATTGCAGCGAAAGGTGGTTCGACAAAGTATTGACTGAGGGGGGCTGAATACATATGCACGCCACACTTTTCAGATTTTTATTTGTAAAAAATCTTGAACACCACGTATCATTTTCCTTCCACTTCACAATTATGCTCTACTTTGTGTTGGTCTATCATATAAAATCCCAATAAAATACATTTAAGTTTGTGCTTGTAACGTGACAAAATGTGGAAAAGGTCAAGGGGTATGAATACTTTTGCAAGGCACTGTACAAAAGATTGACTGAAGGTTGCTGGTCAGTTTTTATGTCTTTTAAAACATTACAAGGTTTTATAAACTATTTACTATTACTATTTACTTTAATTGTTGTTGGTATTTTGCAGCCATTATTTACTTGAGGAAGCAGGTTAAAGCTGCACTGATCAAAATTTTTATATTAACAATGAATCAAATGACTATGTGTAGGGTTGCTTGTAGTGAAAAATAAAAGATTCTGATAAATCCGCTGTACGCTACCTGCCCAGCAGACAGGCAAAGTTAGCGACTAACTGGTGAATATAGCGGAGCAGTGAGCTGCTAAAGAGCCAGATATTCTTCTCAGAAGTTGTTGGAGACCAAAACAGAGCTAAAAGGAGTGTGAATATTGGACTTACATTCATCGAGCGACCAGACACATGACTCCCAATCTCGGAACCCATCCACTGATGATGATTTAGCCTCTGGGAGCAATGACCAATGTTTCAGGGATTCCGGTGTAGCCAACTTCCTCTTTTGTGTGCCGGTCATTGGTTACAGTCCGATTAGTAAGCTTGCCATAACAACTTTATAAGGTGATAATGTTATGTTTACAGCTTGTTCTGCTGCCCTCAAGTAGTCAAAAAATGTATTAATACTGCTTTAAAGACATATTTCATCCTTGGATATAATCTGTATAATTGCTAATCGTTATATTCAGAAAAGACCCCCTGAGATCACCTCAGCTTAATAGGGCGGTTGAGGGGCTACGATTATACAGTACATACCCAGGATGCTGTGTGTGTGTGTGTGTGTGTGTGTGTTGGTATGTCTTGCCAGGCTTTACTGTGATGGAGTGTCAGAGTTGCCCCCCTTCTCCTTCCTGACCCCCTCCAACCCATCCTCACCCCGTCCCATTCCACACCCCCTTGTCCCTGGTTAATCCATGACTAATCAAGCTTCTCCCCCTGGGGGGTTTCCTCCCTGACCCTCTCTTTAAATCCTAAACCTATCATCTGCTCCATTAGAGACCACCCCACCCTTTTCCTCCCACAACTGTTTATGTGTTAGTGTGTGGTGACCAGCATGGCTCCCAGGGTCTGATCAAATTTATCAAGATAGCACCTACAACCAACAACCCCCAGGTAAGGCTCTTCGGCGAGAACAGGGGAGTGGAGGGTGATATCACAGGAATAAGAAGTAGGAGTGCAACACACGTAGAGTGAAAAAGTACATCAATCAATGTTTTTCACCTTAAAGGGTGTACCTAGTAAGTACTGGTTGTCAGCGTCTCTGATATCCTTGGATGCATATTTTTAGTTTCATCTTAATTTGCAGTAATCATGTATTCAGTGTTATGAACAACACAATCAACAAGTCAAGAGCTGAGCAACCAGCAAAACAAAAACAATGGGTGTGCAGTCAACAAGCTTTCAGCTGAGAAAAGTGGGCCATGGCTGATCTTCTTTCTGTCAACAGCCAGTCAGCCAGCCATCAGATTTCCTCTCACTCTACCCACACTCAGAAAATACCAAATATATAATACCAACCCAATCACCAAGTCAGTCGCAGTGTGAACAGCGTGTTTTACATTAATTGTGTGATTGCATCTCTGTGGTGGTTTTATTTCACTCAGACTTTGAATGGCAAGAATAAAGTTTGTGTTCAAAGCAAACTTTGGCAACATGCTCTTTGACTGTCCAGACATTAGCAACGATTACATGGTTGTTCAGACCTATATGTGAAAACATATACTTGCAGTGCCACTGTGTTACCCCGTCTGAAGGGTTTAGGTCAATCACAAAAAATATATTTTTCTCCTTAGCTTCTCCTGTGCCAATTTCCCCAGCTAAGAATGATTTTAATTCGTTTTGAAGTGAGCTTGTTTTAACCTCCATTAATCAATTTTGGCCACAAGGGGACAGAAAAACATCAATACAATGTCAATACATCAACTTGTTATATATATACATTTTTTTTGTTTGTTTTTTTTCGGCATTTCCACTAGCGCAAATTGAAAATGTGCTTAAATACAGGTGGATCAAGTATTTGGTTCAGGTTGCATTTTAACCCAAACAAACTTAACTTCAAGCGGAAGAAGATGGAGATTCATATTTTCAGGCATCTTGTCACTGAAGTTTTCCTCAAAAAGTGTAGCATTAAAATGAAGTGCACCAAAACATAGTTTGTGACCTCGCCCCCATAAGTTAAACTATCAGCCTCAGCAGCACTCCAGCCCTCATCCTGGACCTCACCAAACATTTAGAGAAGCACAATACAACAGAACAGGCATCCCTTTGTCATCACCAACATGGGGCCTCTCTGCCTCATCAGTGAGCTGAAGCACAGAGAAAGTCCACACTTGATAAAGTTTTATTTTGTTTTATTTATCCAAATTTTAGTCAGGTGAAGAATGTTATCTGTCAAGTCTGTCAAGTCACTTTAATTGCAGAATTTAAGCGTTTCACAAAACAAATATGAGCATAAAAATTAAGTCACTTAAATTCACTTCAGTAACAGTTGACTTCGATTTCATTTAATATTAGAGATTGGTTTACAAATATCAAGCATTGTTGATTAGTTTAGTTGATTTAGTGCAGGCTTATTGAGCACAGTAATTAGTGATTGGCTTCTGTGTGAGCTGGGGAGCAAAAATGTAGTTTTAGTTTTTCTTGACTAAATGGTGTGAACCAGAAAGGAGTTGCCTCTTTGATTTTAAACTGACAGAACAATAAAGGGAAGCTAAATAAAATTAAAAAAAATGGATAGAGGCTTAGAAACAGTAATAAATGAAGGAGTCGAGTAGAAAGACTATTATAGTCATACTGATCAAATCTCACTAAGATCTACTTAAACATAAATGCGAAATCATGCATACATGGAAACAAGTAAAAGAAAGTTGGATTAAAGGTCAGTGCGTGCTTATAAATATATTTCAGTCCAGCGTATTTTAAAATCACAGAGAAATTAATAAATTGTTTATGGGTTAGCTTCCATGGCAGTTCCAGTTATTTGATAAATGACTGACTCAAAGGTTTTTCTTAGTTTATAATATTATTTCTCTCTCACACTATGCTGAATGTGTCATGTAGCTGAAAAAAAAGCATTTTATGTCCCATAGCAGATGAGGGAGGAATGCTTTGCCCCCATGTCCTTATAAAGAAACCTCCCTGCTAATGCCTGTACAATGATTTCTGGACTCATTTATTGTGGTTTGATATGGAATTTTGTTGGATATCTCACCACAGGCTTCATCGTTAGTAGAGACCTATGTGAACGTTTAGATCCAAAGATGTTGGCTCTTTTTAAATGAATCATGGTGTTTTCCTCTAGGTTCTTTCCTTTTGACATTTCTGCTGTATTAGCTGGCAAACACTGAGCAACAGGTAAAGGAGGCAGACTACAATTGACAACAAAGATTTTGCACCTGCAAAGCATTGTGAATGATGCACCTTATCCTAAATCTGTGTGTCCGTGTGTGTGTGTTAGACTTGACACACTGTACATGTGGCGTGAGGGGTAGACCGAGGGACCACAAGTATGATCCAGAGAACACACACACAGATGGGAGGAGAGGAGAGAGAGGAAAGGAGGAGGAGGAGGAGGAGGAGGAGGAGGAGGGAGTTTTCAAACTAACTCTCTAATCTGCCTGTCTGAGAGAAAAAGGGAGAGAAAATCAAGTCTACTGTGTTGTAGAGTCCCAGAGGAGGGGGAGTCTGTAATTACACTGGGAGACAGGAGGGGAGGGAAGGGAAAAAAAAGAGAGAGATGTCAGGGAGTTACAAACGGAGACGCACAGAGAAAGGGAGGACATAACGAGAGAGGAGAAGAAAAGATTAGAAAGGACAAGGAACAACAGAGAGGACAGTAAGAACCTGAAAGCTCGTTCCTTGAATATTTTTTGTACCACTGGGTCTCCTGGATTACTGAGATTTACACACTCTGCATGGCCAAGTAGCGCTGTGTGCATCCTTTCATAGCTTGAGGCTTAGCACTGTGTCTTGCCTATATGCCTGTTTGCACGTGGGTGGTACTTCGTATAGCTGCAGTTAACAGGATCGTCGTGTTTGTACATTCATGCGAGACACAGTAAGAGGATGGGAGCCCTTCGCCTCTGTCTTGCTCTCTTCCTCCTCCTCTCCTATCCCGTACAAGCCCAGTGGTGGAGTTTATTCTGGGCGAACCCTAAAACTAGCACCAGCTCTTCTCCTCCTTCCATTCCTCCCTCCATCACCACTCCATCCATCATCTCCCTGGGCCCTTCTGACACCCCAGGGATGACAGAGTGGGTAGTAAAGGAGGACGGGGTGACAGAGAAAGCTCTGGAGACAGAGGGGTCTGTGCTGGCCCCTACACCCAACCCAGGAGTGTCAGTCTTTGGCCACGGCACTGTAGAACCTGGGACCTTACCTCACGAGGAGAATGCAGGTGGAGGCAGCAAAGCCAGGTCCCAATACAAACCACTGAAACACTGGAAGAATGGTGAGTGTTACAGTGCTACAAAAGGTGATGTTCTCTGATGTAAACTATTCGGTATTTCACGATTTAAAAAAAGCAAAGATTAATGAAAGGTCAGAAATAAATAGACATCATTTGTGTAGTTTTTTTCTCCGTTGTTCCTATTATCTCCCAGGTAGGGAACTGACTGGATTAGTCCATTGTGTGACAATAAAATCACATAATCTATCCAAGCAAAGACCAGTTTGAGAAGAAAAATGGTGCTAAAATGTCCTTAAACCTGCCTTTATTAATTTGTTTGTCCACCTGGGGGCAGCAGAAACAAGTTGTAAACACAACAGTGACATATTAGCACCTAAAGTTAGCAAACTTGTTAGCAAACCATTGCCTTATTCACACATCCAGCAGACACAGAGCAGCATTATCATTGATTTGGAGTTAAGCGAATGTCCACCTGACAAATGTAATTCCAATATTCACTCTCCTTTTAGCTCTGTTTTGTTCTCCACCAACTACTGAGGGAAATATGTGGCTCTTAAGCTGCTAAATGCTCCACTATATTCCTGCTAATCGCTAACTTTGTCTGTCTGCTGTTTGGTGCTGGGCAGGTACTGTACAGTGGGTTTATGGGTTTATTGGAACTTTTTTATTAAAATCACGTCCCTGTTGCTGCTGGGAACAAGGTTGATGCGAGCAGTGAGAGTGGACCAAAACGGAAAAGTTAAAAAGTAAAAACAATAAGCTAAAAGATGCTAAAACGCTCCGTAGAGCTGAGGGGATCTGCAGAGTCAGGTGATAATTCTCTGTGGATTTGTCACTATGAGCAACACCTTCTACAGTACACAGTGATTTAATCCATTGTTAATATGAAAATATTAATTATTAATATATTAATTATTGCACCTATAAGCAAGGCACTTAACCCTACCATTAGTCTACTCACAAACAAGTATCCCTGGATGGGATCAGTATGCAATTTTCAATGCCCAAAACATGCAGAGCAACTGTCACTATTGAACATCTGTAAAGAAAATAGTGAAGCTGGTAATTCTGTGTGAATGTGAAGAGATTACAGCTGTGTTAACACGTGAATTAAGGGAAGCTGTGTGAGAAGACAGAGCTTTTACTCTCTACCATCCTTTTTTTTTGGTGTAATTGATCCACCACACTTGCTAACCTAAATCACATCTGATACCTTAAATGTTCTCCTATCATGCCCCAGTGTATCTCACGAATCAGAACAGAAGCCCTAGTTGTTATTTCTGTAGCGTGGTGGTACGTGACACAGTTGTACCTTGATGCGCTCTGCATTAAATCTTTTAGAGTCTGAGAAATCTAGAGAGAGTGGGCCAAGCAGCGGGAAGCTTTTGTTTGGCATAGTGAGCCTGCTATGCCACACAAGGTGGGTTTAAAAGGTTATAGGCGGCAATGCTAGTGGGGTTGTTAATATTGGTTTTATAAGTCTCCACAAGCTGATCAAGAATCCATGTGGTCAACATGACGAGGATTAGGTTCAGGAGGAAGGGGTTAGAGGGGAAAAATGTAGTGCAAACACTGACTGACTGTTTGATTTGGTGTTTGACTGAATACACGAATGTGATGGATTTAATGACTGATATACTGTTCAGATGGCTGAGTGGCTTGAAGCCTGGCTGACCACTTAACTGTCTTATTGATAGTCTGCTTTTAGAATAAGTCAATTAATGAAGGATTTACAGGAGAACACAGTGTTTGCACCTGTTCACAGGAGTGTTGAATCAATTTAGTAGGTAATAAATCATCAGAAATATATAATCAGAAAGATTATGTGTTTGTAGAAGACATTTGTGTCAATGTAAATTATGTCAAAGTATCAACTCTTAAATCCATGGCACATGATGTCATTAGAATGGGATTTGACCACTGACCTTCCTGGCATTGTTACTCATTTGTAAAGGCTTATGTGTGTGTGTGTGTGTGTGTGTGTGTGTGTGTGTGTGTGTGTGTGTGTGTGTGTGTGTGTGTGTGTATGTATGTGTGTGTGTCTCCGAACTAGTGGTGAAAAGTAACTTAGAACATTCACTCAAGTACTGTACTTATCTACAGTTGTGAAGTATTGTACTTTATTTGAGTATTTCCATTGTATGCAACTTTATACTTCTACTCCACTTAATTTCACAGGAAAATATTGTGCATTTTACTCCACTACAGTTGTACTTTTTACAAAGTAACATTTTTAATGTTGGACTTTTACTTGAGCATTTTTACATGTTTTGGGTTTTTTTCTTTTACTTAAAGCTGCCTTAATTGATTTTTTTGGATACTTGGGGGCAGTGGAACAAGCTGAAAATGCAACATTAACATATTGACACCTTACAAAGTTGATATGACTGTTGGCAAACAGTTGCCTATTTACACACGCAACATACTATATATTGCATACTACATTCATTTGGAGTTGGACAGGTGTCTCTGGACACCTGATGAATGTAATATTCCCTCTCTTTTTAGCTCTGGTCTGGTCTCCATCAACTCCTGAGGGAAATATATGGCTCTTGTGTTAAATTCTCTGCTATGTTCACCTGCTAGTGGCAAACTTTAACTTACTGCTGTTTGGTGCTGGGCATTTTGGTGCTGCACATTGGGTTTATCAGCTTCTGCAAAGCATCCTGCTGCTTAACATTTGCTTTACCATATAAAACTTTTTATGGCAAGAAAAGAAAGAAAACAGCATGTTAAAATTGCAGTTTCTTCAAAACACAGCTAAAAACCAAACAGAAACAGTCAACCATTCACAGCTAAATCAAGATAGCTAAATCCTGTTAAAGCTAGCTAGCTGATGAGATTGAGCGAGGTAGCCATAGATAGCCTTGGCTAAAGCTAAATTTACTTACTTTCCCCCCATAGCTGTTTCCTGTAATTGAAATATATCAATTTTGATTAACTGTCTTGGTAATTTAGTTTGTTATCTTACATAAATGGGTACTAGCTAAATCCGCTCATGGAGAATAAAAACAGCTAATGCTAATCTAACCTAGGCCTGCTAAAAGGTAACCAACCTAGCTTAGTAAAATTAAGGCATTGTATCCTATCCATCTGTTACACAGTATACCCATTAAGCCTGAAAACCTATTTTTTTCAACTTTAGCTTTTCTACAGTTACTTCTCTCTGCCTTGTAGGGCAGTGTGGCTGGAAACAACGTTGATGAGAGCAGTTTGTGGGCCGCAACGTCAAAACAATGAACTAAAAGAGGCTTAAAGTTTTACCGTTTTAGTATAACGTATTTTTTATTTATTTATTTTAACAAGATGGTAAAATTGAGTGAGATAAAACAAGACTAGCATATTGCCATTGAGTCTATTTTCAACAGTGAACTGCCTCCACAACTGTGCTGAGAGATTCCTAGTTTCTCACAAACCTATATATTTGACCCCCCTTTTTTCCCCGCTGGATGGTGAGAACTCTTCACAGCAGTAACAGTGTGATCATGGTCATTCTGTATCTTGAAATGGCTGCCATCCAAGTCATGACTGGTAATCACCACCAGGTCGCTGCTGCCAAGTCAGTCTCAGACCAGATTCCAACAGTAATATCGGCCATTATTTTCAAATGTGTGTCTCACAGTGCAGGAATTAAAAGTTAAACCTCTGCAGTCAGTGGCAGCTGGACAGCACGCTGGTTGTAGCATGAGTTCTCTCAGAGCAGCGTTTCTCTGTTCCTTTCAGTCATTACAGAGGGCTAATGACCTGATCTGGACTGGAGATGTAAGAGCTTTGGTGTGTGTGTGTGTGTGTGTGTGTGTGTGTGTGTGTGTGTGTGTGTGTGTGTGTGTACTTTGTTTGCCCACCTCACCACCTGTGCTTGCAACAATAAATGTGTAAATGTGCAAAGCTCCACTTGTAGTGGTATGAGTGGTGCACAGAAGCACACCCTCACACACACACACACACACACACACACACACTCCTTAAACCCTCTAATTAGGTATGTTTCCAGTTGGTCAGGCTGATGAATTAGAGACCCCCAAATGTTGGCGTGTCTAGTCTGGTCTGGGGGTTTGTGTGTGTTCACGTGGGTGAGATGTGTGTTTGATGTGTGTTTGATGTGTGCAAACTCATTTCTAACTCTGTGTGTGTGTGTGTGTATGTGCATGATAGACATATAGGTAGCAGGGGTAAGCCTGGCTGGAATGCTGAGGTGAGAGTTTGTCGCTACAGGAGACAGGCTCCATAGTGGGGGGAATCAAGGGAATGTGAAGCCATCACCTCACATACACACTAAATACTCTAAATACCAGCCATTGTGTGTGCATTTCTGTTTCGGAGGATTATGTCTATGCAGAGCAGCGAGGCATGGGCAGAGTCTGGAGCAAATCAAGTCAAATTAAAGCCAATGTCAAGATGATTCTGGTACCTCTCTTCCTTACTCTAAGGCAGGGATACTCAATTTGCTTTGCCCGGGGGGCCACTTTTGCAAAATGACAGGAGGCCAGGGGCCAGTTAATAAACAGACATTAATAATATTTAACAGATATCTTGTGGTGCTACCAGGCGGGAACGCTGCACTGAAGCTAGCATGTTTTGACTCGTGATGGCGCCTGATATTAGCAACCTTGCATACAGCAATTGTCATTAAACACAGTGGTTTGGTATGAAGCGGCAAAATAAAGGCAGATTTATCTGTCCATTTTTCATTGAATTGCCTGTTTTCATTGTCAACCTTTCAACGTTTGCTGTCCTCACTCATCTTTGCCAAAAGGAAAATCCAGTCGCAGCAGGTGTTCGTGAACTTTTCAAGTGTCACCACTTGCACTGCACAGATCTCTGATAGGCTAATATGCAACTTTATCAGCCAAGGAACACAAGTGAAAATGTACTAATTGGTATAAACAAAAATGTGCGAATCAGTTTATTTTCATTGTGAATTAGAAAATGGTCGGCGGGCCACCCGGCACCCTTTCGCGGGCCAGATTTTGCCCACGGGCTGTAAGTTGAGTAGCACTGCTCTAATGTGTTGTATATACCAGCAACACACAAGTAACAAACAAAGGAAGTCAGTTTGAATTCTGCCAAAACAGCTTCTGTGCACCTCGGGCGTAAGGTTCACTTACAGGTGGATACAGGTCAGTCAAGTAATCTCACTGTCAAGAAAAACAAGTGTGGAGATAGCAAGCAATGAAAAAATATAATGAATATAAACAAACTTGTGAAAGATTTCTAGTGTCTTCTATCTGTTGAACTTATTGAACAATGAAACTCTGCCTGGGCAGTGAGATTATTTGCTTATAAATACTCTAAAAACATGATGTTGGATAATAAATATCTTACTAAGTTATCTTTCTCTTTTTGATCACCAAATGTTTCTTTGACCACTTCTGTGGGTAATTCTGATGACTCTAACTTATAAAAATGTGGATCAAACTAAACAGTCACATTACACATCACATGCGAAACAAATGAAATAGGCCCTCTTTTTCAGCTTGCCTCCATCTGTTACTCCTTCTTGGTTTCCATTTACCCATTTTTACATTCCCTCTCTCTCTGTCAGAGCGAGGCTCGGGTGGTCATCTGGACCTGATGGAGTTAATTGGCGTCCCCCTCCCTCCCTCCGTCTCCTTCACTCCTGGCTATGAGGGTTTTCCAGCCTACAATTTCGGGCCTGAAGCCAACATCGGCCGGCTCACCAAGACCTTTGTGCCTGGGTCATTCTACAGGGACTTTGCCATCATCGTCACGGTAACGCTAGAGAATCCAACCTTTTAAACCTCCTTCATGCTGTCATTCGGTCTTTTAAAGTGGTCACCATGGATTTAAATGCAGAGGTCAAGAGACACTATTGAACACAATTTGAACAAAGTATACTATAAGTACTGTATATTGTTCTGTACAATATTATAAAGTACTGTATATTGTTCTGTATAATACTCTAATGACTTTTATTTTATGTGAAAGAACAATCTTTATGGTCAGTTAAGGTCAGGTTATGTCGCCACCTTGTGGAATGAATTTGATGATAAAGCAAGACAATAATTATTATTAATGCTTTAGATGTGTACTCTTATTCTATGATACCTATTCCATTTGTACTGGAACTTCTGTGGCACTCAGTACTGTACATTACTGTATTAATATGTCTTGGTATGGTATGACTGTAATATTCATATAATGGACGCCAGATGCTAAAGTAGTAAGCTTTAGTGACCTCCAGTGTCTTCTATCTTGCCCTTACTCCAGGTGCGTCCAGCCACTCAGAGGGGAGGCGTGCTCTTTGCCATCACAGATGCCCATCAGAAGGTGGTGGAGCTGGGTTTGGCCCTCACTCCAGTGCGTGGGGGCCTCCAGAGCATCTTACTGTACTACACTGACAGAGAGCGAGCTTCCCACAGCCACAAAGCTGCTGCCTTTAGTGTCCCAGACATGACCGACCAGTGGACACGATTCACGGTGAGCTTTACATACTGCATGTGGCAAATTATAGGGTTAGATCAATATATTCATCTGATACAGACCTTTTATTAATTATTTTTATGCTCCACATCAGCTATAAGCAGTAACATTTCCAATTAATTAATTTCTTTTCTTTGCATATTTTATAGGGATAGGTATTGAACCTTTGAGCACCTATCAAAATACATAATAAAATTTGTTGCATAGAGTATTAGAGAGAGTCAAGTATTGAGAGTTGACATCAAATGCTTTTTTCAGATTCTTGGGCTGACTTTAATCACATATGTAAATGTATCGAAATCAGGAACGTTTTTTTTTTCCTTCAGACTATATTTTATTTTTTTTAATTTTTATTGGAGCGCCTTGGTAGCCGAATGGTTATGGCGCATTCCGCATGGCAACCGCAATGTCGCCGGTTCGATTCCAGCTGGCGACCTTTGTTGCATGTCGTACCCCTCTCTTGCTCTCCCCCATTTCCTGTCTGCTATGCTGTCCCATAAAGGTGAAAAATCTCCCAAAAATAATAAAAAAAGATTTTTATTTAACACGAAAGCCTTGAGCAGTTTTGCATATTTTGTTAAAATTAAAAAGGTTTGAAACATGTTATATTCTCCAAACTACGATACTGAGAAATGTATATTTTTTGTACCAGAACTCAAGTAGGCCTATCACATTGGCACTGATAATGAAAATTAAACAGTTGACAGTTTAATTGTTTAATTCCAAAGTGATTATGCAGTGTGCCATAGAAACATTGAAATGTTGCCATTGCAGTGAGATGATTTCACTAGTTTCTGACGCAAATCAACTTATTTCAAGTAAGAACTATGGGTAAGTGTTATTTATTAGATAAAACACTACATTAAATGGCTGTATCTGTCTATCAGGTGGTGGTGGAGCATGAAGAGGTGCGTCTATACATGGACTGTGGAGAGGCAGAGAGGACTACTTTCCATCGGAGGCCAGAAAGACTCACTTTCTCACACAATTCGGGCATTTTCGTATCTAATGCAGGAAGCACGGGGCTTGACAAGTTTGTGGTAAGTGAAGAAATCCTCTAAATGTGGGTGTGTCTGTGGGCGTCTTTGTGTCTTTTAGAGGACAAGGAGTTTTTCTCTGTGAAAGGGCAAAAAGAACGAGAAAGAATGAGACTGGCTGCCTGTGTCAATATCAGTGTGAAGTTTGTCTGTTCAGTTGACCTCAGCATTACATTTGTTTGTGTGTGTGTGTGTGTGTGTGTAGGTGTGTGGTTGTGTGTTCTGGCCTCTCATTACCACGTAAAGGAGCTGAAATGTCGTCTGCCCTCAGTGCGTCTCCTCTGCAAACTTCCAAGTTCAAACTTCAAATGCTTACACAAAATACTGACCATTTTGCCTTTTCTCTGACTATCTATAATACTAATAGCAATGTAATAACAGTAATACTAATATATTAGTCTATAATTATTAGTATTATCAATTACATCTACAATGCCTCAACTTGTCAACATACTGTAGATATTAAATGAAATACTATTTTTTAGCTTGTATTCACTGAGAAACTGGGAAAATCATGGTCATTAGTGCAGGGTTGTGTGGCGGTGTGGGAGTGTCACTACATGGCCATGCTGACTGTAGCACAAATAGAAATACTAACCAGCAATCCCAACTTGAAGAGCGATACAACGCCAAACGACTGCACGGCAATTAACGTCTTTGTACTCCCTCGTAGCAGGGTTGTACAGCTCTGGAAAGGTCATCACGGTGGCGATCGATCAGTCTCCCTTCACAGTTGCTTTGTAAACAGCGGAATGCTACAATGCTACATGGCAAACAAAATTCTTCTTCACCTGGGCATCTTCAGGTCTGATCGCCGGCGTGATTGGCCACCGCAGCATGACGTTGGTTGCGTTTCTCCAAAAGTTGATTCTTTTTGCTGTGTGGTCCCCACCGCCGCAGCCTAAATGCACTACCCACATTCAAATGAATAGGAGGACTGACGTTTTCTCCGCAGCTCCTGATTTGGTCTGAATACGGCCTAAACCAGACGCATGCTTACTGAACATTGCCAGACCATAGTGAGGCAAAAAATGAAATTTGATGACTGGCTTTACGAGGCTAATGTATCTCTGACACTGCATCAGGGTACAGCCAGATCTGAACAGGGTAAAAATGTCATGACCACCTTCTGGTACTACCTCCTGAGCTGGCTTCTACAGACTTTGCTGGATAAAACTATGAAGATCAGAGCCAGAGAGGAAGTAAGAAGGGAGGAAAGAGTAGAGATGGTGAAGAAGGGAGGGAGAAGGGCGAGATGTGGAAGGGAGGAGAGGACGGGGGAGTTAAGTTGATGGCAGATGAGGAAGTCAGAGATGTCAACAAGGCTTAGTTGTGGTCGGATCAAGGGCTTGACTCAGGCCTTCGAGTGTGCTGCCATGTCATGTACGATGGTGTAGTAAGGTTAAACTTGAAGCAATGTTCCAATTAGGAAAAAAAAAGAAATGTGTGTGAAAGCCAGTCTCCCAGGCTGAATAAATGTTGTTCTTTGGTCAACAGGAATGACAGCGTACAGTATATTCTAAACAGAGTAAAGACTCAGCTACTAAACCTCTCCTCACACTGACATTATTACTGGGATCGCTGTTGGCCCATTTTTAATCCAGCGATGCTCACAAAAGATAAATATGAGCTGCTAGACACTTTATTCTGCTTTGTTCAGTGTAGCCTGACCATCTGAACGGGTTATCTGAAGCATGACGACAGAATATGTGCATGCTCAGCAGCAGTCATGTCCAGTCTGAAATATCTGGGTCACTCTGTGTGTGTGTCCTTGGTTTGTTGTCTTGGGCTTCAAAGGAGAGCAGTCATGGAATGGGGCCCTTTTTAATCAGCGTGTGTTTGTGTGTAAATGTTGACCGAGGGAATTGACATCTTTCTCCAAGTTCCCATAGAACTATATAAGCTAGCACCATTACTACCATGATGTTGAGTTTTAGTGTGTGTGCGTCTTTGGAAATCCGCTCTCTATGGTGATATCAGCAGGTGGACTGTACTTCATTGTGTGTGTGAGAGAGAAAGAGGCTACGGCACAGTCTTTTTAACAAACTTTTTCACCTGAAACATGATGCTCTTGTTATGATTGCAAAACTATGACTACTCAATAGCTGCAGTTACATGGACAATATGTCTTCAACCCGATTGAAATCATTCTGATTAGAGATTCCAACTTAACTGTTTACATGGACGCTAAATAAAGTGATCCAATAAGATGTGTGTGTGTTTACATGCCCCAAAGCATTTAATCAGAAATAAAAAATATAACAGAAAAAGAAGAAGAAGGGGTTTTTTCGGCTTCGTTCATCTTTTCAAACACTTGTTTGAAAACTTCATTGTTTCGAGCCTTTCGACCATCAAGGCGTTCAACAATCCTTAAATCTTTTAAGGTCTCCAACAAAAAACTTGTACCAGACACAGAGCAGTTTTGTTTTGTTTCTGTCCCTCCCGGAAACTCGTTCACGTCACCTAATGTTATCTCCACATGGGGCAAACGCGCAGAAAGAATATATTTATTCCAACCAGAGAGGCGATCAGATTAATTGTTTACATGGTTATTAGGTGCTAATATTTTCCTATTGAACAGATTATCAAAGGTTTACACCACCCCTCTCAACCTGATTGAAAATTCCTTCAGATCAGGCCAGTCCCTTCTGACTGAGGTGGTTACATGAGGCATTTTTATTCTGATTGGGCGATTATTCTGATTATTAGTGGAATATTAGGGTCCATGTAAACGCAGCTACTGTCTTGCAGTAATGGTCACTTCCGTGAATGCAGGGTGCTTCAGCCCAACTTTTTCCAGTTATCTTAACTGAGTTATTATACCAGTATATAACCCAATTAAGGTGTTTAGCTGGCATTTTTCAAAGAATGTTTCTTAATTATCTTTCTCTCCAGGGATCCATTCAGCAGCTGGTGATAAAAGATGATCCCAGAGCAGCTGAGGAGCAGTGTGAAGACGATGATCCTTATGTGAGAAACACACACATAAGCACAGTAGCGGTGGTTGACACACAGGAACCCACTAATTAAGTCAAAACTGGAGTTTCTGATAGTTTAAAATGCTGTCCAAATAACATACACGTCAATCAACAGTACCCCCTAGTGGTCAAAGGACTTCACTGAACAAAAATACCTAGTACAGTAACTGGGGATTGGTCCTCTTACCTACCTGACTGGTCAAATGAGTGCACTTATCTGACAACTGTCTACTTTTTCCTGCCCTCTGTAAGTGTCATACATTATATAATTCATTTAATTCCTACAGGACTTTTCAAAAAACTTAACACCTCAGCAAGCAACTGGACTTTCATCAGAGAAAATCTGACATTGAATGTTTGCAATTGAATTTCCTTTCCTGCATCATTATTGGTTGACATTATTTTAGCTATAAGCTTTTTATTTTCAAACCAACACATAATGCTGTGTTTGATAAAGGCCTCGGGATACACCAGTGGAGATGATGCTCTGGATGACAGAGAGACAGAGATGGAAGTGACGAAGAACATGCAGGAGAGAAAAGATGGCACAGCACAGGTAGGTTGGCTGGATGAAATGCTGTGAGCAAGTACCTGAGAAAAAAACAGTTAAAGGTTCTTACAGGTGGTGTCATGTTTTGGTTTGCTGCAGTATTACATCAAATGGAAACATACCACATTTCTGTGAAATGAAATATTTCATATCTTTGGAACGTTTGGGATCTCCATATGAGTGTAAAACAACATCCTGTAAGAGTTTGTCAAAGTTGCGGTTTCTTTGCCAGCTGAAAAAAACATGCTGAACCTGAAAATGAAGTCTAGTGGATACATGCATTTAGTCTGTTAGGGTATGTGCATGTGTGTGCACGTGTGTGTGTGTGTGTGTGTCAGCTTGTTGTGTCTACTGCTGGGTATGATGCACGCCCCCCTCCTTATCATCAGGACCCTAAAACAGCACTGTACATGTGTGTTTCTTCTCTGTTCCGGTGCCATCTTTCATTCTCCCACAACCAGGAAGTCAGTCTGACCCCAAACATCCCATAATCAACACTGACTTTGAAGCTTCAAAGGAAAACTGTCCTTCAGAAGCTGAATAACTGTTACCACATATTAAAGTCATGGCAGATGCTGCATAATCATGCTTCTCACAGGAAGAATCATTTTAATTTGGGTGACCTATTGACCTTCTCATTTTGTTGGTTTCTTTGAGGAGGAGGAGGACAGTGTTCCAGTCAGAGCTCCACCCACTGAGGCTCCGGAGATGGAGCTTGATGAGTACTCCGGTCACCAGACCCCAACAGAGGCCAATGAAGAAATGCTGATAAGAGGTCAGAATAAACCTAATTTTGTCTGTGTCTGTCTTTAGCAGTTAATTGAACCTTTATGATTCTGATGATCTGGTCTACTTTTGGTGTTAAAGTGCCTGATGTTTTCTTTAGACACTTAGACAGGGGCAGTGGGGGCCTAAAGCTTAGAGAAGCAGTCTTGTGACCCAGGACTAGCATGATAAATTTGGGTCAAAGAAATGAAAGAGTAGTGTTTAGGTCTCCTTCTTTGCCTCTTCTGAGGTGCTCTTAAGCAAGGCACATGACAGCTCCCATCTACTCCAGTGATGCTACTAAAAGATCAGTGAACTATGGTTCCAGGTGTGAGTGTTGAGTGGGAGTTAGAGCATGGCTTACCTGTAAAAGAGCATACTTGTTCAGTGAATCTGCTGTACACTAGTTAAATAAAGATCAGTTGAGGAAATGGTTTGTTATAGCGGCAACATAATCTCAAAACTCTTCGGCTATCGCATAATGACGATTAAGCCTGTGGGGGCAACGGCCAATGTTTCGGAGCATTATCCAGATATCTGGGCCAAGACTTCCTCTTCTGTGCAGCGGTCATTGTTTACAGTCCAATTAGAGATTTCGCAACCTATCAGCTATCATCGTACGACGATTCGAATGCAGATAAATTTAAAAAAAGCTAATAAATAAGATAATCTCTAGGGTCCCGGGATTGATAAGAGGATGCCATTGTCTACCTGCTGCAGTGAGCACACTCTCACCTGGACAAAGCTGGCAGCACTGTGAGGATCATGTTCTTTGATTTCTCTAGTGCCTTTAACACAATTCAGCCGATACTGCTACAAGAGAAGCTCCAGAGGATGCGGGTACCTCCATAACCTCCTGGATTATTGACTACCTGACAGATCACAGACCACAGTTGGTACGGCTGAGGGGATGTGTGTCTGAGCAGGTGTTTAGCAGCATAGGAGCACCGCAAGGGACTGTACTCTCACCCTTCCTCTTTACACTGTATACCTCGGACTTCCAGTACAACTCGAGTCCTGCCATCTGCAGAAATTCTGAGATGACTCTGCATTTGTGGTTAGTGTCAGGGATGGAGAGGAGATTGAGTACAGGGAACTGCTGGACCGCTTCGTGGCGTGGTGTGGGAACAAACACCTCCTCTTGAATGTAGCCAAGACAAAGGAGATGGTCATGGACTTCTGGAGGACCAGCATTACGGTGAACACCATCTCCATCCTGGGGGAAGAGGTGGAGGTGGTGGAGGACTACAGATACCTGGGCGTCCATTTGTGACTTTCACAGACTTTACTTCTTGAGGAAGCTCAGGTCTTTTAACATGTGCAGCAAGATGTTGCATATCTTTTGCCAGTCTGTTGTTGCAAGTGCAATTTTCTTCGCAGCTATCTGTTGGGGCAGCAGCATCAGGGCCAGTGACACTAAGAGACTAAACAAGCTGATTAGGAAAGCTGGTTCTGTGTTGGGGACTGCTCTGGAGCCCCTGGAGGTGGTGGTGGAGAGGAGGATGCACAAACTGCTCAGCATAATGGACAATGATCCACATCCCCTGCACAACCTACTGGTCAGACAGCAAAGCACTTTCAGTGGGAGGTTCCTGCAACTCCGCTGTAATAAGGACCGCTACAGGAAGTCATTCATGCCCACCGCGATATCTGTTTATAATGACACTTCCAATACCAAAGTCTTGTCCCTTGCCTTCAGATTCTGCATTCATATGCAGATATCTGTTTATAGAGATTAGCAGCAACATGCAATAAGATGCAGCAAACATATAGATGGAGAAAATGGAGGGTAATGAATAATATGCAATGAACAACAGCCAATAAGTACTTAAAGTGTTACCTGCTAAGAATCTGATTGGTCAAACCTGTTGATGATGTTATATGCTGTGTACAGAGCCACACCGGACAGAGGAGCCAGGGGAGAGATCAGGAGATGTAAGTTCAGACATGGACTTTCTCACTTCTCTTTTACTTTTCTTATTTTGCTGTCAGTGTTTCATATTTTAAATATTCTGCACAACGGCATCTTTTTATTACAGTCCGTGTTCTTTACACACACAAATGATATGAGAGTTTTATTTCAATTTCCAGGGTCATGTCAGGCATGGGTTAAAAGGAGAGCGTGGAGACCCTGGACCCAGAGGCCCACCTGGTCCCCCAGGCCCCACCCCTCTACCTGGGCAAGCTCAGCCTGGACCAAGAGGGACACAAGGACCCCCAGGAATCCCCGGATCCCCAGGACTGCCAGCGAGAGATGGACAGAAGGTGTGTGTGCCAAAGAGGTAGAGAGTATGTGTGTGTGTTTATAAATTTTAGTACTAATCCTAAATCCTTCTCTCTCTTCACAGGGAAGCAAAGGTGATAAAGGAGATCCAGTAAGTTACTTATCTCTTCAGTTCCTCTTCTTCTGCTATGCTTTATATCAAATGTAATAACTAAACTGTGTTTTTACATCCAGGGTCAGAAAGGATCTCAGGGGTTTCCAGGTTTGTCTGGAGAAGCAGGAGTTCCAGGACAGAAGGTGTGGCTAAAGAGCACAAGTAGCAATTAATAACTTCTTTCAACTGGTAGACTCTTTATTCAAAATACACTTTTATTGTATGTCACCAAATGTACTGTAAAAGACAGACATTTTCCTCCTGCCTTCCCTCTCTAAAGGGAGACCCAGGAGTTGGTTTACCAGGCCCTCCCGGCCTCCCTGGGCCTCCTGGACCCCCCAGATCACGGAGTGTGCCTGTGAGTATCACAGTTTATGGTTTTACTCTTTTGTTTGTTTGGGATCAGGGTCGTGGATGGATGGATGGAGGATTACGATGATGGACCGGAACCCAGTTATGAAACTTCATCTTGCGGTATCATCCTGCATTGTTTTAGTGATGAAATGAGCATGTAGTAAATGTAGATGAGGGGCAAGCCTAGTAGGCAACCTGAGTGCAGGACAAGATGTTTGCAACACCACAAACAGACTGTTTATCTGTGTTGTAGTATGGAACAGACGCCCTGGGTTCTGGGTTTGAAGACCTGGAGAGTGACACTGAACTCATCAGGGTGAGAGGAAGGCCACACAGACAGATGGGATAGTTCAATTTACACAGTGGAAAAAGAAAATAAAAGTTCTCTTTCCACCAGGGTCCTCCTGGTCTACCAGGGCCTCCAGGACCTCCTGGTCCCCCTGGACCCAACATGTCATCATCTGACACAGCTGAAGGCCTCTCTCCAGTGCATGCTGGACCACCCGGTGCCCCTGGGAGAGACGGGCTCCCAGGCAAACCTGGATTACCAGTAAGTTACCCAGATATAAGACATGCAGTATTCAACTTATAGTTATAAAACCTAGTGATGTTTGAAATGCTGTTTGATTAAATACTTATTCAAACATTGTCAGTATGGCAATGGTCAAATTCAAATATATTTATGTAATGTCAGCACAGCATTGACTGTACATGTCTCCAGTCTGCAAATCTGTATTTGCATTCGAAAGCCCAGTAAACTCTTGAAGTTTGCATAAAATGGTGATTGTGAGGCTACAGGTTACACTGACTGGTTTTAAGCTACCATCAGTTGTCAAGTTTGTATTCACTTAAAGATAGTAGCCACAAACACTGAATTGACCTCACTAGGACACACATATATTTCTCATCTGTGTAAGATTTGTTATCTTTTCAATGACATTATTTATGTGTGAATACTTTCCCTTTGTGTTTTACTTGCGGTGTTGTTGTATTTCTGTCTTTATTATCATTGTGTATTGTCTGTCTTTCTTCTTTTCCACCTTTTAGTCTCTTATAATGTTATACGCTTTTATCCAGATCTAGTTAAATCTTTTCTTCCATTTCCAATTAAAATTCACCTTTAATTTGTGTTTCTTCTTAGATCATATTGTAGTGATCAATATTTGTGTGTGTCATGACCAATGACCAGTCTGTCTTTTATCCTCCCTCTACCTCTGTTCCCGTTTGTCACCCCTCTGTAATTATTCTCACCCTCCATGTCTTCTTCCTTCATCTCCTCGCCAATCTTTATCCCCCCCCCCCATTCTTCTTTTCCATCTTCCGCTTCACTCCCGCCATCTCGCCCTCCTTTTCGCTCTGTTTCAGATGTTTGAGGATTGGTTTAGTGGTTCTGGGCCTGATGGTTCAGGTTTGAGCTCAGAGTTGTCCTCTGGCCTTGGCTCAGACCTCGGCTCTGGCTTCAGTTCTGGGTTCAGTTATGAATCCAGTTTTGCCTCTGGCTCTGGGCTTGACTTTGGCTCTGCTTGGGGTTCAGGCGAGGTACATTGTCCTGGTTTGCTTGGTAAACCAGCAAACAATAAAAGGCAGAATTACAGTCAAAAGCCTGAGTATTGAGGAAGCAACACTCATCTACAATACTGAACAATGTTAAATGTTATTCTGAGACAATCATAGTGCTTAATGCATACCAATTATTGTGCTTTATCTCATTAAAACAGTGACACCTGTGATAAAGACCAACTTTAGCTCACTGCCCCAATGCCCAGGCTAATGACTGTACCTTATTTCCAACCATGTTGTCTTAATTGCTGGGTAAAAACTGGCTAAACTGCACTTGTTTTTACCAAGCTGGCTGAAGTGTATGCGAGTGTGAGTGTGTAGCAGGTATCGCTGCTTTCTTTGCCCCTTGACAACCCCCCTGGCAGCCCGTGTTAATGCTCACATACTGTATGACCTGCTTGGAGTTTTGTCAATTAGTTTTGGTTTATTTGCTTTCAGTTCAAATGTTGCCATTGCCAAATGAAACATTTCAGCATGAAGTTTCACTTTTCATGGTAAAGTGGATGAACTGAAGGGAAGTGACCACAAACCTGCTGTATAACCTCAATTTTCACTGCCATTTTGCTTTTTATTTCATACAACATGGTGAAGGAACAAATCTGCCTTTTCACTGATCTGTTTTATTTTCTTTATTTGTACAATGCTGTATATTGGCTGTTCTCAGTCAATGCAGAGTACCAAGGCATACTGATGTGCTCCGATTTTGCTCGAAATCTAAAACTTGAGTTAGTACATTCATCACACAAACTTTATTTATAACTGATACCTAGCTTCATTTTACAAAATAATCCTAGAACAACCTCTGCATTTTCCTGTTATGATATGGTAACAAGACTACAAGGCTCCTACAGGCTAACAATATGATGGCAAGTTTGTCATTCTGAGAGCCTTACCTTACTGAAACTAAAAGTGTAACGTCAGTCCTAAGAGTGGCACAAGAGGGAAGCCCATGAAACCGTTAATTTTCATGAATGTGCTTAGCAAATGTTATCATAACCTGGCCTGAATGTAGCGTAACAGGAAAGCTATAGAGTGTTCAGAATAGAAAAGGGTTAATCCTCTGGGTTGCGTAAATGTGCCCTGTAAAGTTTGTGTTTTGTATTAGTATTTTTTACCACAGACAATTTCATTGAAATCCAGCTGATAGCTCACAAAGTCCCTCATTTGACCAAACTGTTGGTCGATTAAAGATTTTGACCTGACAGTGCCACTTGAGGAGAGGTCGTGGGGGTCACCGAAATCATTAGGATTCATCCTCTACACATTTTGAATATGCACAAGATTTAATGGCAGGGGTGGATCAAAGACAATGGATTAAAGTGCCCTCCTCAGCAGCTAGGTATAAGTATAGCCAGTAATCTAATGAGCCAACAGTCAATAATTCAGTGTGCCTTGGTACAGGCCTCTGGTACACTATGATGAGTGTTTGTACAAAGCAGTTGTACAGAAACATTGCAGTCCTTTGGTCTGATGCTGCTTAGTTATACAAGGAATACACCGAATTTTTAATAGCTTCAACTTTCCTGTTAAGTGAGAAAACAGACAACAAAATCATCCTTGCCCATAAGGTGGCTGACTCCACTGCTTCATGCTACGTTTTAGCTGAACGACAGTAAGCAGTCAGAATGATCTCAATCTGAGGCACAAGGAGCTAAATGGGAGATCAATTGAAATGAACTTTGAATTATATGCAGTCAATTCTGTCAGCTTTGTGTCTGTCAGTTGGTAAAATTAAGATGAATATTTGATATATAACAATAACGTTGGTCTTACTTGACCGTGACACTGGTCAGCAATCACTCAACCCTGTCTGTACTAAAGTGTGAGCATGAACGATCATGTGGTGACTCAGAAAAATGCTGGCATGGATGATCCTATCACTTAACTGACTTCCCCAAAAATTTGAGTATTCCTTTAAAGTGACTGACTGTCACCTTTGGATTTGGCGTTGGTCCCTGTTGGAATGGCTAAAGGGTCAACAAACAGCTTGTCATCAAATCGCTCTGTTTTTCTCTACTAGCATATTTTCTCTGACTTATTTGTCTACCTCTACTTGTGTCTGTCTGTATTTGTGTGTCCAGGGTCCAGCAGGAAAAGATGGGGTTCCAGGTCTAAAGGGAGCTGCAGGAGTGAAGGTATGATCATCAAGACTCCTGGCCTCAGTGGGCTGTCTCAAAATCACCTAGACTATCCCCTTTTTGCTTGCTGTGGTTCTGTGCAGAGGGAGATGCTGATATCCACAGGAAAGAAAGTGAAACTATCCCTACTCAACAATTTCCTTGACAGTTCTTGAATGACCACATTTGGGCACCACTGGACTCAGCCAAATGACCATGCTTTTGGGATTATATAATGAAGACGAAAAGCTGACTAAAAGCGGCTTTCTGATAGTATTCGGGTGGTCTTCTGTAGGTCTTGTGTCAACGAAGTGAAAAGAACAAACATACGGTCGCTTCGGTGGTTTACTCAAATTTAAAGCTTTTAACCACAGGCGAAGGGACTCCTCATTTTTCAGAGGGGGATGATAACATCCACATTCAATGATGAAAACACTCCTGCTCCAATAAACCTTTCGTTTGTACCAGATACTAGGGCAACCCCTAACTGCAAAAACAATTCTGGTTTTCCTCAAAGCCATTGTTGTCCAAAGAGTTATTGTGTTAGCTGCTGCAGTGAGTTAGCTAACCAATGACTGGAAGTGCCTGACTGGACGTCTCGCACAAAAAAACGTAAACTAGCTGTGTCCGTACTTCTATTGAAAATAATGCGGGGACTATACACATATTAAATCTTGTTTGATGTCCATGTTCCATCATGTATGATCTTCCTCTATTAATATTGATCTTATATTGCCTCAGTTTCCACCACTGCTAAATAAAGGTCATGAAGTGCTCACTCCAGAAATACTACTTATTTCTTTCTTCCATTTTTACATCCTTAGGGTGACCAAGGGTTACTTGGGCCATCTGGACCAAAGGTAATATACTACTCGACATAGAGTAAGCCAAACAAATCTACCGCACACCATGTGCTAGTGTATATTTCTGTTTTATCCCCAAAATAAACACATTTCTGGTTGTTTTTAGTTAGAAAGACTAAGCGTTTGCTAATAGGAGTTTGCTGTTTCTCTTTATCTTTACAGGGTGAATGTGGGTCTGGGGGTACTGCAGGGCACTCAGGGCCACCAGGGCCTACTGGTCCACAGGGGAAGAGAGGCCCATCAGGTCCCCCAGGACCCCCTGGCCCTCCCGGACCTCCAGGAACCAAATTCTTTGTAGAGGTGACCCCATTTAATACCAAAGATCTACACTCACTGCTGTTGACAAAACCATATAGACCTACTTTAATTAATAAGCTAAGAAGGAGACAACAGGTTACATCTTCCTCACCACGTGTCTACAAGATTTCTGTTCAATGTGTAACATCAGGCTGTGTTTTTCTTTTCAGGATATGGAAGGATCTGGGAAGAGTGACATGCTCATTGGAGCTGGAGTCAGAGGCCCACAGGTCAGTGCGAGAGTGTGTGTGTGTGTGTGTGTGTGTGTGTGTTTTATGTAGACTGTAGATATTGTTTCATATACAGTAAGTGTTTTCTGTTTTGTTTCCTCCAGGGTCACCCTGGCCCACAGGGACCTAAGGTAATCTATTTATGAAAATTCATTAAATGTATGCATTATGCTTGCAGCAGGTAGCTAGTACTCTATTTTTAACAGCTAATAATACTGTATATTTGATTCCTCTGTAAGTAGTGTGCCCTTGCATACACTTTTTATTGCTCCTTCTTGCTCAGTAGTTGAAGATGCTCTCTCATGTCTTTTGTAGGGTGAGGATGGAGCCCCAGGCGCTCCAGGGCTCTCTGTCAAGGTAAGCTGATTCTGAAATGGCACTGCTTTAGATTCTCAGTCTTTACTGTTAACATTTGGTTGTCAGTAGATGTTAAATTTGGAGGTCTTTTTATGATTTGAGTGTACAGCAAGGTATACCCTTGGAAAGCATTTCTCATTGTAGTATAACACCATCAAATATATGGTAACATGTAACAGTGAAATCACTTCTGTTCAACCTCTGTGCTACCTCTGTCTATGCTGTGTGTGATCACAGGGTGAGCCAGGGGACCCAGGACCAGAGGGTCTTCAGGGTCCTGCTGGACTACCAGGTGCTAGGGTGAGTAGCAGCTGGTTACGCGACAAATGTGTTGATGATTCTTGAATATACATTTGCAGTTATTGGTTGCAAAGTGCTTTGGTCACTCATAAAGTTGAAATGGCTCTGTTCAAATGTTTAAAATAAACTGATAATGTGGACAGATGGGGAAATGTATATAAAAATTAAAGTTTTGCTGTGCACTTCACAATCACTGGTTGTGGCAATTACAAAATAATAGGTCACAAACGTTAAGACAGTAGCTAATCTTCATTTTAGCGTCAGAATCATTAGTGGTAATTTGGAACACTTTTTTACAGACAACTGTACCAATCAGTGTTGGGCAGTAATGTGATTCCATTTTTAGTAATGAGTACTGTAGGGGGTTATAATTTCAATTACATAAGTGTTACAAATCCAAAAAATGCTCTGTTAATCTGACATTTTGGAAAATAAGCTTATTTGTTTGCATTTTCATTTTTGTACATTCAGATAAGATGTCCAGTGTTAGCTTAGCATAAAAACTAGAAGCACCGTTAACAGCTAGCCTCCACCAAATGAAGAAAAAACAACAACTCCACTCTTATTTACATATCTTATTCTTAACTAGCTAGCTAGTTAAATAATTAGTAAAGTAATTTAATTGCTTATATTTCACAAGCAACTTGCTAAATACAGCACACACAGTAGTAGTAGTACACTAGACTAGTTATCACATTTGCCATCATAATCAGGAATCACAATTAACACCCAGAACGCCTTGAATGCGAGGAAGTTTGCTAGAGTGCAGTAGTAGCTAGCTGGCTAGTTTGGTAGCTTGTACCTTGTCAGATATATTAAAATGTGAAATTCTCCCAATAAATTGCTGACATCATTTTGTTTGTGAATGTTTTAGTAAGCCATCTTTGAACAGAACAAATGTTTGTATGTTGCTAGCTGGTTTCTAGATAATGGTTAGCAATACATTAATTATTTTATATTCCTCTTTACTCTACAAACAGGGGGCCAAAGGAGAAAAAGGCAGTGAAGGATCCAAGGTAGGGTTGCTGGTTGCTTTTAAGTAGCTGGGAAAATGATAAAAGCATGCAGAAATGCAGAAAATGGTATTCAAATCCTTTTTCTTTCTGGGAGAGGACCCCCAGACCCACTTTTCAAACGAATGTTACTGCCTTGGACACTTTTGCCTGTCAAATTCTGATTTTTGTCACTTAAACCTAAATGCACAGCCCTCTAAAGGTGCATGCACAAATTGTGTGCGGCGCGCATGCCACACACATTCTCCAGCTTTTGCCACCTTTGTGTCAAAAAAATCCAGGGAAAACCAGAAGTTCATATTCCTGTTTGCTGCTATTTCTTCTGACTTCCAAGCCAGAGGGTCTACCCTTCATTTATATTTTGATTTTAATAAAGGACTAATAATTGTGTGTTTTGTGTTCTGAAGGGTGATCGAGGCTTTGATGGACTCAGTATCCCAGGACCACCTGGGCCTCCTGGACCTCCTGGATCTATCGTTAATCTGCAGGATGTATGCTCACATACACGCACACAAACACAAACACACACAAAATTTAGTTGAATCAAGAATTTTAATACATGATTGAATAACATTGAACAACCAAAATGTTTCAGGTCGTGATTAGCCACTGCACTGTGTTTTGTGCGGAGCCCTCGAAAGGTCACGATTTCTTTTTCTGAAATTCTTTTGCGTTACCTTGTGATACGTTCACGCTGTGACCCTTCAGGGGCTCTGTCGTTTTGAAATGAGACTTAGCATAAAATGTTTTTACAAGTATTTAAAAGTTGGTTGTTTCGTCCTTCACTGAGAAAAGAGGCATTTGTAATGGAATGTAATGGTGAACATTTTTACAGTGCAAAAAAAAAACATATCAAAACCTCTGTATAAAACCAAAATATGCCAAAATGAGGCTAAACAAACCATTTCATTTGTAGCTTACAGGGGGAGCTGCTTAAATGAGTGATTGGTGTACGGTGCTGTTTGTGTTCAACCATTAAAATACATGTTTGAATTCATGGTCAGCACTTGAAAATGGATTTTTAACACACAGTCTGAAGCATTCTTTAAAATTTCAGGCAATTTCTTTAAGGTGATAGATTACAGTAAAAGCCAGAGCTTTGATTTCATGGCTGTCCTGAGGTGCCACAGACCTTTTCAAGCCCTATTAGTGTATTTTACAAAGCTCTAAGTATGTAAGATACTGATGCTGATAGTGCCCAAACTTACTCATTGCATATTCTGTCCACAGCTGCTCCTTAATGTTACAGAAGGTATCTTCAACTTCACAGAGATCAGAGGACCACCAGGACCCATGGTGCGTAGCACTAAGCTATTAATGCAAAGTGACAGTGTTTTTGAAGAAGTTACCTGCCTCCTTCTGCAGAATGTTGAATGCAAACAGACAACAGTTGATAATAAGGACAGAAGGAGGGTGATAAATAGATTACTACCACTACTGACATCTGTGACATCAGCAGTGCAGAAAGAGACAGTTGTTACATAAACATAGATTTGAACTTCAATACAAGGAACGTTTTACTGTAATTTAACCTACATTATAGCAATATATGCAACACTTGTATCACATTACAATATACTTTGCTGTAGCATCATCACTGCATATTTGAAGTGCTTTGGCTGCAGTTGTGTTTGATGGTCTTGTGTATGAGCATGTCAGTTTTGGCTTTGTCAGAAAAGATCATTAACCCAGCCCTACTGCGTTTGCTTGCATCTGTGTTTATGTCTGTGCGTGCATGCATGCATGCTTATGTATGTATGTGTGGATGCGTGTGTTTTGTCTGCATGTTGCAGGGCCCTGAAGGCTTGCCTGGCAGAGCTGGATTTCCTGTAAGAGCATTTTGCAACATCACCTCACACCAAGCATTTGTATCACCTGCTGACTGAATTCAGAGAGCATTTGATATAAGTGTATATATGAACAAAGATGCAACAATTATTTGATAGCAATGTAACATTTTTTTTCCAACTTTGCTTTTGCTGTCTTTGGGCTAAACAGGGTAGGTACCCAAAGTGCTGCAAATGTTATGGTGGTTTTTCCTTTTAGGTTACTTGAATAGAATCATCTGTAGAATTTACAAAGCTCCACGGGCTTCCTTTTAAAATGCTATAATCCTCGCTAAACCTCCAAACTCTGCCTCACTTACCCGTTCTTCTCTCCCCAGGGCCCCAGGGGACCAAAGGGAGACATAGGCCCTCCGGGTATCCAGGGGCCAGCAGGGTTCAAGGTGAGAACTTAGACTCCAGAGTGAGGACAGAGCTGCAAAGCAGAATGTGGATTATAACAAAGATCATGTCACTTCTATAAACAAAAGAAATGTTGAAAATGTTCTAACATGTAACGGTTGAGACAAGGAGGCCTCACTGTATATGCAGAAAAATATAAGCATCTAATTTCTGTTTCTTCGCACTAACAGGGAGAGAAGGGAGAGCCGGGGGTGACCATTGCTGCTGACGGATCCATCTTATCAGCGCCAAGAGGCCCCCAGGGGCCCAAAGGCATCAAGGTACCAGACAAGTGACCCCTTACCCCTATCTGACTCTCAAGTACCTTACCCAGTAACTTATGCTTACTACACTGGCCAATGGCAGTAAGATTATACATCTAATAATGTATAAATAACACCTGAAACCTTAATGGTTGCACAGTCAGTTTTATGCTCTGGTCCCTCCATGCTGTGCCCCTCGCCCGAATCCCTACACAACAGGTACTCAGTTTTGGGCAATAATAAAAGAGTCGAGGTCAACATTTCATGCCATGTCATTCCACAGCTATATTGAAATATTATAATCTACTGTTACCCCTCCTGCCATGCAGATGTCAAGGTCAAAGTTATCCATTTTATTATCCTTCATAATGTGCCTTAATTGTTTCCAAATTCCTAGTTATTGCAAGACAGTGCAGGTGCTGCTGATTGTAACATGGTAACAAGGGTGACACGAGGGTCAAAACACCCCAAATCTATATCACTCTAGATCCTAAGTGGTGAAAACATAAGTTGAGATGACCAGCTGACTTTGCTAGGAGCTGATTGGCTGTTGAAACAGGTGACGTGCCTTATGTTCTAAAACCAGCCGCTGGCGACTTGACAAGTTGAGTCGCAGGCGTTTCAGCCGGCTTGAGTCAAGCTGAGACGGGCCAGATCACACCGCTGCAACTTTTTCCTGCAACGTTCTAAAACAGTTTCATCTTGTCGCGAATCTTTGGTCTGAACTGCAAATACAATGGAGCTCAGCTTTTTGGAGTCTTGAATGGGGACCAAATCGGGGGTTTTGTGAGAATCCCTCAGTTATTCTAGAGAATTGTTTAAAACAAGCTGCCTTTGAAAACATGTTTATTTCTGCCATTAATGTAACTCTCATGCCACAGCCTCACTGTATTCTAATCCCACATTTTGCTGTACTGCTTTGTAATTTCAAAGGGTGACCGTGGGTTCCCTGGACCTGCCGGACTTATGGTGAGTTCATATTAAATAAAACAATTAATATATACAAATGTTTTATCATGTGAAAAATCTTTTTATAAATTCTCATTTGTTCATGTGGACCTGCTATACACAAATCTTTTTATTCTTATTGTTATGAGCTACTAGGGAAAACTGTTTAGTGAAGAAATATAACTGACGTGTACTTCTGTTTATTTCAGGGCCCAATAGGACCAACTGGACAAAAAGGAGAATATGGCTTCCCCGGTCGCTCAGTGAGTACCTTGTATTTGTTGTATATTTGCCAGGAAATGAACATCCCCTTTATAGGTAGGGCGCCTACTGATGTACTGGTGCTCAAAACTGAATGTGAAAAATACATGGCCCCAATATATTCTTTAAAATTGATTTCTCAGTGCCAAGACAAATCGTATTTATTTATCTATTTGAATTAATTCACTCATTCATTTAATAGTTAAGTTTTCAGTAGGGAGACTTCCACACTCCTCATTACCTGTGAGTACACAAGGAAGCCCTGAGAGGCAAGTGAGAAAAAGAATTCTGGTGTAACAAAGCACAACAATGTAAACAGATTAACTATTAAGGGTACACTACTGATAAAATATGAAGGTGCTTAGGTGACATTTACCCTCCTGAAAGAATAAAGGAAAACGAACAGTGATTTGGCTGGTCTTCAGTAGCTGTTGGTTAGCAATGAACAATGTGTTTTTCACTCGCTAGCTAGCGGGCTAATGGCTAATGTCAGTATAGCTAACGCTAATGGCAGATTAGCACCAATTAAAATACATTTCTAGCCAAAAGAAAGACATGACAGTAATGTTACATAACTTGCTAACACGCAATATATTGTATACAGTATACCTTGTGTTTAGAGTGCATGGAGAAATTAAAACTCACCTGGAAGGAAACATAATTGCTTTTAGTCCATGGGGTAGTGGTGCACTTCAGCCTCTTTTGGCCGAAATGAGTATTACAACAACAAACAACAAAATTATCCTGAAAAAACAAACTTAGAAAAATCATCTTGGAAAACACTTTTTTTTCACCTGTTCTTAAGTCATTCACACAGGAGAGAAAACAATTTAGATCAGACTTAGAAAATGGATCACCAGAATTTCTTTTCTCACTTACCTCTCAGGGCTTCCGTAAGTACTGATTATAGAAGAAAAGTGTTTTTGGTAGTGGCCAACGAAGGAACTGTTCAAAACTGGAGGATGTCAGCATGTTGTGCTTTGCTGTGCAAAAAGCCTCTTCGTCTTTTATAAACACTGATGTGTTTCATTCTTTCTCTCTTTGCAGGGACGACCTGGTATGCCTGGGAGGAAAGGTGACAAAGGAGACTCTATCGGCCTACCGGTAAGAGGAAAGGAAAGGAAGGAAGAGACCTGTGAATTTTCTTCTTGTTAAAGCCCAAATCAATAATGGATTTGACCATTCAAGACAGATACCTATAGATAAGACATAAGACTGTGTTTACGAGCATTGCTGATGTAAACAAATCTTTGATAGCAGCTGTGATAGCATGTTTCAATCTTGAATTTTGGTTTACATTAGGATTTAGTTTTCATCTCACTTTGAAACTGTGTGTTGTCTGTCTGTCTGACTGTCTCATAAATGAGATGGGGCACTGACACTAATGTGATAATATTGTCTTTCTCTGTATTACTCTCTCTCTCTCAGGGACCTCCAGGTCCTCCAGGCCCACCTGGACATCCAGGAAGAATTCTTGGGCTGAATGGAGTAAGTTTAGATCTGTGGCTTTTTTATTTCTCTAATTTACCATTTTCAGTTGGTGGAACCAACACTTTACTTTGCAATACTTAAAGAACCAGTGTGTAAGATTTAGGCGCATCTATTGGCAGAAATGGAATATAATATTCATAAGTATGTTTTCGTTAGTGTATAATCACCTGAAAATAAGAATCGTGTTTTCATTACCTTAGAATGAGCCCTTCATATCTACAGAAGGAGCGGGTCATCTTCCACAGAGCCATGTTGCACCACCATGTTTCTACAGTAGCCCAGAACGGACAAACCAAACACTGGCTCTAGAGAGGGCCTTTCGCGTTTTTCGCAAGTTTCATGGCCACCGTAGGTTCTCCTACGCGCCACTAAATCCTACACACTGGTCCTTTAAAAGGCTTGTTTCACAGACATATGTTGGGCATAGCTGTAAACAAGTACACAAAAGCAAATGCATTTGGATGGCAGAAATCCAGGAAACTTATATTTATTGTTGATCTGCATTATCATAACAGGTTTGGCTTCCATAGAACATTACTGAACATCTATTATAGATATTTAAAGATATGTGTACTAGAATTTGAGAAATTATCACTTTGGCTTCAGTTTTCACCAGGATTGTCAAATGTTTTTCTACAAGCCATTGGAATAATTTGAAACATGCTGTAATCACATAAATCACATAAAAATACAACACACATTGACTTTGAAAAAAAAAAACTGTGATTAAGTATCAGTCTGTGGAGAACCAATATCACTGGAAGCCAGTTTGTGAGTGTGTGTTTTTTTTGTTTTAATCCATGTCTGTAAAGATGATCTACAGTACAGTGTTTGACCTGCCTCATTCCAACGAACAGGTGGAATCATTTAGTCTGACTACGCTGCTCTTCTTTGAATTTTAAAGACAGTGTTTCCGGTGCGCCCCAGACCGCACTGCAAAAAGGGACGAGTAAGTCTGAGTCGGACCATCTGACTGGTCTGTTTCAGTTTGAAATCAGACCATCCGGTGGTTCTGTTGGTGTGTGGGTGTAGCAGCATGGCAGCTCTCCGGTCTGGGCTACAAACAGCACCCCATCCTCCCCTCTGTTACCTCCCTTCATTTTCTCCTCTCCTCCCTTTTTGGCTCTCCTACTGTCCTAATGATCTTTGAAAAGCTATACATCTGTGGGTCTGGCCTCTTTTCACCAGGCGTTAACACTCCTCTTGTATACAGGTTGTATCTAGACGTGTTTCATTATCTTACCTACTTCACACATGTAAGTAAGTAGCTGCCAGATATAGATTAAAGACACATCAGCCACCTGTAAATGTGATGTGGCTGGTTCGATCTTTGGTGCATCTTGGGTTCATTTATACCAAGATGTTCTGTGTGTTTGTTAAATCCAATCTGATCACCCAGGACGAATGTTAATGCCAGGTGTTAAAGGGGGTCTGAGTCTGAATCCTGCTTGCCTCGTCTGTCCTTACCGTCCTCATCATCTCACGGAAGAGGCAGCTGGGTAAAAAAAAAAAAAATAACATTGTTGATACTCGTCCTTCTACTGTATCTACATTATAGTTGGTGCCGAACCACTTTTCAGTTCAACCAATTCAAAAAAAAGAAATCTATATTGAATATATTCCTAAAGTGTCGGCCATGACAGACTTTCCATTTTTATTTATTCCAAAGAAAAGCTCCTTCTTAAGTGATTGTATTTAAGCTGAGATATATCTCTAACAACTCTGGCCTGCCTTTCATCAGGTAGATAGACAGTGGTGGAAAGTACATTTACTCAAGTGCTGTACAGATTTTGAGGTACTTGTACTTTACTTGAGTAAATCCACTTTATGCTGCTTTATGCTTTTACTCTGCTACATTTCAGAGGGAAATATTTAATTTTTTACTCCACATTTAGTTTCAAGTTACTTTACAGATTCAGATTATTAATACAAAATATTATCAACAAATAAAATCTGACATATTATTATATATAAGCCACTAAACGTAATTAAAATCTGCCACACCTTTACCAGCTGCAACATTAAAGTTATACGTACATTATTCTACCAATAATTATAATCCAATAATATACATTTTTCTGAAATGGGCTATTCTGCATAATGAGTACTTTTACTTTTAGTACTTTAAGTATATTTTGACAAAACTTTTGTTCTTTTACTTAGATAAAATTTTGAAGGCAGGACTTCTACCTGGGGATTTTTACACTGTGCTATTAATACTTTTACTTCAGTGAAATATCTGAACACTTCTTCCACCACTGTAGATAGGAATGGTTTCTGAAATGTAGTCTATTCTCATGGTGCTGGGTTTGTGGGTTCTGTTTTAAAACGCTCTGTTTCAAGTGTCTTCTGTGGCCTCTGGTGATGCTGCAGTTTCCGCTTGGCTGAATTCCAATCAAGTAAACTGGTGGAAGGCTCTATGTAAGGATTATATACACATTCTTATCAGGATAACAGTAGCAACAGGGGTGCAAAGTTCAGTATAACTGTCAAATTGTGCCCACAGCTGATTCCTGAATAAATGTGGAATTTGATGGAGATATAGAATGTTATTAAAATCGATCCATGAAGGTTTGTTGGACATGATATGGAAGAATTCTGAATCTGTATCCATTGGAACGTTGCCTTAACACCCTCTAAGGCTACGTTCAGACTGCAGGCAAAAGTGGCCCAAATCTGATTTTTTTTGTCATATGTGACTCAGATCTGTTTTGTTTTTTTTCATAACAGTGTGAACAGCACAAATCACATGGAATCTGATCTTTTCAATTCTGAATTGGGCCACTTTCACATGTGTTCCTAAATTAGATACAGGTCTGATTTTCTGCAATGCGACCTCAGTCAGAGACAGAATTGTGACGAATGTTGATCTAGAGTATAGATCAACATTCGTCACAATTCTGCGCTGGCAGCAGTCACTCAATGAATACAAACATTAATTAAATTAAAAAGTAAAAAATTTGGCTCTCTTTCTCCTCATCCTTGTCCTTGTCATCATCTGCTCATGAATTTGCTGGCTTCCTCTGCACATCAACTTATAAATGAAACCGTAAACGCTGACTTCAGTGGCCCCCATGTTTACTTACGTTCGACAGCGTGCTGCGTGTAACGTCTTCGTTATTGTTGGTCAGTTCAGGACTGAGCCAAACAAAAAAATCAGATCTGAGCAATAAATCAGAATTGAGCACTTAGGTTTGCAGTGTGAACGTAGCCAATGTGAGGTAAGGGCGCAAATAGTAAATATGAATTCAAAGCAGCCAGGTGTGGTCCATCAGGGGGCTCCAGGAAGTCACTGACAGTAACTTTATTGTAAAGCACATTCCCCCTTGAAAAAAATAGGAAGAGTTTAAATTCACCATCATTTATGAACCCAGATCTGTTTCGTAAAAACATTTTGAACACCTGTTTTAACCCTGTTCCCTAACCTTTTGTACTTTAACCACCACAGCCAAGAGAGGGCTGTACGTGCTGCTGTCTTAAGCATGCATCCCTTGTATTTAACAGGTGTTTCTGCAGTGCTGACACAGCAATGTTTTAACTATTGACATCTGTGTCTTTTTTTTATAACCCCATTTTTAACATGTTCTTTACAGATGTTTGACTTAAAAAATGAATTCAGTGTGTGCATTCAGCAGTCTGTACCTTTGTGTTGACTTTTGTTTTTAGTGCTGTTACAAATATGCTGGTATCCATGTAACATTAATGTGTGCGTGTGTGTGTGTGTGTGTGTGTGTGTGTGTGTGTATAGGAGTCAGTGACAGGGGGAGATTCAGTCGGAGCTAAAGGAGACAAAGGAGATATAGGAATACCTGGAGAGCCAGGCACACCTGGTACGACCTTTACAACAGACATGTCTCATTTACTGCCACTGACTTGCTCTCTCAGCTAACACCTGGGTCCCTATTTGGTTTAAACTGATTTGCTTAAAAACAACATTTTTTAACGGTAAATGACTGCCGGAACTTGTATCATTTATATCGTATCATTGTTTCTTCTCAGCAGCCGGGTTTCCTGATGGAATCGTGGTGAGTAGTGATTTATCATACGCTAAAGGAGGGAAGATTTGTGTCATGTTAAAGGTGCACTGATAAATATTTTCTATGAGCAATGGATTAAATGACAATGTGTCATGTGAAGGGGGAAGCTAGTAGTGACAAACCCACAGAGAAATATCATCCGGGCTTGCAGATCCCCTCAGGAGTGTTTTAGTGTCTTTCAGCTTGTTGTTTTGGGTTCAACTTTACTGTTTTGGTTCACTCTCACTGCTCTCATCAACTTCATTTCCAGCAGCAGTAGCAAACGAACATAGCGGAGCATATAGCATCTACAGACATTTCCCTCAGGAGTTGGTGGAGACCAAAATGACAATGAAATAATCTTCTTGATATTTCTGAACTTACCTTTAAATGGTTTGTGATTGATCTTCTGTACGTTGGCCTCTTGTGGATCTCTCAGGGTGCTAGAGGTGATCAGGGAAACCAAGGTCAGAAGGGCGAGAAGGGTGACTCCGGTCTGCCTGGTCCTCCAGGACTGCCTGGGAGGTCAGGACTTGTGGTGAGTTTTAAAACTTACTCAAACACTGTTCCAACTAGTTAGTAAGTATTCAGGTGTTGGAATGAATAATTGTAATTAACGCTGCTGATGAGAGCAGATCGCCGACTTTGAGAGTTAAAATGTGGTGAGGAATTGCCAGATGAATTAGCCTGTTTATATGTTCTTGCAGGGTCCAAAAGGTGAGTCCATCGTGGGTCCTCCAGGACCTGCTGGTTCTGCGGGCCAGCCTGGAGCCCCTGGGTTTGGACAGCCTGGTCTCCGTGGGCCTCCTGGCCCTGCTGGACCCCCAGGACCTGAACCTGCATATGGATCGGGTATGTGGCGAGAGAGAGGTGGAGACCTCAGCTTATATAAATGAAAGTTATAGACCTCATGTATACACATGCAGGTGACCGGTGTATCTGTTGAATGTGTTTCTGATGTGTCATCATCAGCTGTCAGTATCCCCGGCCCTCCTGGTCCTCCCGGCCCACCAGGATCTCCAGGATATGCCAATCCGGTAAGATACATGCCATTGAGCAAGGCACTTTTCACCTGATCGGCTGTAGTTTCAATTGTCTAAGTCTGTCTTGTACACTACAAGAAATATACAGTATATAATATCATTTAATTATGTTCTGAGGCTCTCAATTTGAAGTTTTTGTCTAGTGACATTGTCTGCCATGATGTTCCTTAATATTGACACTAATTGTGAGAAATGTCCAGAGCTGGAAAGAAATGGATAAAATTAATATGACTAGTAAATAATGCTAGTATGATGCTGTGATGTTGCATATACTCAGGTGATCGTCTATAAGACGATCCACGCTCTGAGCAGAGAGACTCACCGGGCTGCAGAGGGAACCTTGGCCTACGTGTCTGAGAAGGGAGGAGAGCTGTACTTCAGAGTACGCAACGGCTGGCGCAAGATCCAGGTGTGTATAGCGTGTGCGGACATGTGTGTGTTTGGTTCGATGTGTGGGCTTTCCGATCCTTCTCTTTATCATCTGCCATTGATTATCAATGTACAAACATATAGTATGAACGTCTTTTATAGAAGATAAAATATGTCAAAAGTTCAAGTTACTTGAAAGACCAATAGATCCAAATCCTCTTACAGCCATGTTTGGTATCCATAGTGAGGACGATCATCTTCCTAGGGCACAGTCAAATTGCATCGCTTATGTCACTCTTTTAGCCAGAAGACTCATTTTACATGACTGACTTGAAGTCAACGTGAGATCATAGCTCTTAACCAGATTCTGCATGTGTGTCTCCTTTTAAGCTCGGAGAGTTAATCCAAAATGGACCCTCCTCCTCAGCAGCATCTCAGGCCCTCAGCAGACCTGGAGATTGGAGCAGACCACACAGGATCCACAGCCAGGTTCAAACACACAAACACACACACACACACACACACACAGTCATGTTTCCATTACTTCAGAGGACATTACATTGACTTACATTAATTTTCTGGAGACTTACCCTAACCATAACCATAACCACTACTTGGCTAACCATAACCAGGATGTAGACCACCTCTCTTTTAACCTAACCTTACCCTAACCTTTAATCGAGTCGTCACCCTAAAATTTAATGATTTATGTTGTGGGGACTTGCGTTTTGTCCCCAAAAGAAAGGCGAGTCCCCACAATGTGACTGTGTAAACAGATTTATGTCTCCACAACACGAGTAATACATGTCCACCCACACACTGTGCATGCACTGACAGAGGAGTCACAGCAGGAAACTAGGATTAACACATACCAAACCAAACCTGATTAGACCAGATCCATTTGTGATCTAAAACTGTGTTGTAATGCATAAATCTTTGGAAACACCTTTAAACATATCCTTACAGTTAAAACTAAGAAAAACAAAACAAAACAAAAAAAAACATCCTAATTCATGTTTTTGTTGAATAGGAGCTTCAAGAGGGCAGTAGAGGATATCAGCCCAGCTATAATGTACTACCACAGACCATCAATGCTGTACCTGGGGTGAGTGTAACAAACACATGTACACCCTTACACACACCTACCAACGCATACATGCACACATACATCATAAACTCTTTACCAGATCCAGGTAGCTAATATGACTTGGCCCAACACCGGCCTAACTCTGGCACACCTGACTGATGCCAGATCTGTGATGGATAATGTGTCAGATTTGGACCAAGTATATTTTCTTCTCATCTGTGTGTTTTTTTCTTTCCTAGCTCCACCTGGTAGCACTCAACGCCCCGCTGAAAGGGGATATGCGTGGCATCCGGGGGGCCGACTTCCAGTGCTACCAGCAGGCGCGCTCCATGGGGCTGACAGCCACCTACAGGGCCTTCCTGTCCTCACACCTCCAAGACCTGGCAACCATCGTGAGGAAGGCCGATCGCACTGAGATGCCTGTGGTTAATCTCAGGGTGAGGAGAAATTTATATTTACATTTACATTTTTATTTAAAGATAATACAGATTTATCTTAATGAAAATTGAAGCAGGAAATTATGTTTTTCACTGTTTTTCTCAGTCATGATTCATATCCAATATTTCTGACCTTTTGGTTTTTCATTACTTGGGGTTAAGCAATGTCACCCACTGCTGTGTTCCTACAGGTTTAAAGTTAGCAATCATAATAGATGTGTTTACTGTTCTCCTCTCCTCTCAGGGTGAAGTGTTGTTCAGTAGTTGGATGTCCATCTTCTCCGGGAATGGAGGCACATTCAACCCGTCCACACCCATCTACTCCTTTGATGGACACAACGTTATGACTGACTCAGCATGGTGAGTGAGAGCGTGTGAGTGAGCAAGTAAGGGAAAGTATCTGTGTGGAGGGAAATGAAAGCCAATCATCCAAATTGATGATGTTATGAGACCCAATCGTGGCCTGAATATACCCAACAAATGAAAGCTTTTATGACAGAACATAGACTGTATATAAAGATGGACGACATGACAGCTCCCCAAAAGTAAAGCCAAAACATCTGGATCGCCCCCTGGTGGCTGGCTGCAGTATAGGTCATAAATCCCGCCCCCTCCATGTTAGCGGATGGGACATGGGTCAAACTGAAAAATCAAAGAACACGTCCACGTCCACCAAAGATTGTTCAAGTGTTCATTTTTCTGATAAGTTTGGTTTTAATTAGTTATTTGATGCTAAAAAAAAGGGGGTGTGACATCATGATTGATAACTGTTAGTGTGCTCGCGATTAGTTCGGGCGGGTGTATGGGGGCGGGATCTCGATACGATCACTACTGCGCAGACTCTGGCTCCAAATGACGTCACCAGCGCAAGATGGCAGCTCCCGTATTCAGGATATTTTGGCTTTTTTTTCTTTTTTTTGGACGCGTCGTCCATCTTTATTTACAGTCTATGTGACAGACAGACCATATATCTCATGTTTACATTGACACCATGTCACTGAAATAGACAGTAGTGATATTTGCAGCAGTTGAAGCATTTTGGGGCATTTGTCTTTATTATAGAGGAAAACAGCAGAGCGTTGACAGGAAATGAGGAGAGAGAGAGATGGGGAAAAGAGTTGGCTGTCAGTTTAGCAAATTGATCATCAATGCCAAATAGCTGCCATAGTCATCAATATGAAAAAAAAAAACCTAAATACAAAGTAACAGACAGCAGCAAGACTGTGTAGGTGATATAAAGCGTTATGCCAGTACCTGCATATGTTCTTCACCTTTTCCTGGTCAGGGTTGCAGGGGCCAGAGCCCATCCCAGCATGCATTTGGTGACAGACCGGGTAAAAACAAGTGTCTGTCACAGGTGTAAAAAGACTTTCAAACGCATTTCTGTTCTGCTGCCCAATCTGAACCTGACAGGTCTCGACAGACTCGGGTCAGGTTGGGGTTTAGGTCATTTTCAAATTAGCAGTTTGATTAATTCATGAATTTCTCTCCTGTGTTTTAATTAGTAATTTAGAGTTATTATTAAATTATTAGTAATTTTGTAAAACAAATCCTCTCTCTGTCTACAAATCATCTGCATCCATGATGCGTATCATGTGTCGTAAGTAGGTACACAATGCCCAAGAGAAGAGGAGAAGGAAAGAGACAGAGTGTAGCCAATGTGTTGCATTAGCCTGACAAGCTAACAGTCAGTAATGATGTCAGTCAGGGATGACGCCAACCCAGAAGTTAGCATCGCCCTGGTTCCCTCGACAAAAAGTAAACAGGATTTTTCCACTGGATTTTGGATTATTGCAGAAAATAAGCTCTGTGGCAAACAAAAGTGTATGATACTGCCACGTTTTGTTCAAGATAATCTTCACAAATGAACACCACTTTTATGATTTTTGAAGCATAAATGCAATCGCCAGAAGTAAAAAGCTAATGTTAGCCTATAAACAAACTAGCTTCCAACTTGTAATTTGATTTCACATGCTTACCTCTTAACAAAACAAATCAAACACAAGTTTGAGTTAGAATAGTTTGCAAGAGAGCAAGTATAAACACAACGAGGCTGTAAAGGCGGACGAGTGAGTAGATGAGTTTCTGTGTTCAGCGTGATGACGTTTAACGTCCCCGACAACCTCTGTCTCAACCTCTCTCATTCAGCCACTTGTTAGCAACTGCCTTTTTTAAGACACGTAAAAGCTTCAAAATTCATGAGTGGGGTATTTACTGACGTATTTTATGTTGTAGAACAAAACGTGAAAATCTTTTAAGCTTGTGTTAACCACAGACCTTATTTCAGGCATCTAACCAAAAACCCATTTAAGAAACCCACTGACTTCGAGACGAGGAAACCGGAAGTGCAAAAATGCTAATTCATTACTGGGTTTTAGGACTCATTCCTGCAGCACTCTACCTATATAGCTTCATCTTGGGTTTTGGTCTTAAATTTGGAAGCACCAGTTAGCTTCAGTCAGGTCTTAATAACATGGGTGTGGGCCAGGTTTTGCTCTCAGTTTTAGGCCTTTGTAGAGCTCTAAACACCTATAGGCAAATTAGAGTTTGGCCTCTCTTGGCTGATTCAGCAGTGACAACCCACGTGACCCCCACTCACTAAGTCCCTCTCCCTCTTCCCCCAGGCCAGAGAAGTTGGTATGGCACGGCTCCAGTACTGTGGGCATCCGTCTGACCACTAACTACTGCGAGGCGTGGCGGACGGCTGACATGGCGGTGACGGGCCAGGCTGCGCTGCTGCAGACAGGACGACTGTTAGGACAACACACCCGCTCCTGCTCCAACCACTACATAGTGCTGTGTATAGAGAACACGTATGTGGGGAACATACATCAAAGGCAGACCTGAAGAGACAGAGGAAACACACACACACACACACACACACACACACACACACACACACACACACACATTCATGAATGCTGACAGTGCAGAGTAGAAAACATGACACAGTGCCCGTGCATTTTAATTTGAATGGGAAACACACGCAGGCACATACACACACACACACACACACACACACACACACACACATTATGATGACATATCACAGAACAGAAATGACATTCAAGTATACAGACAAAAGGCACTTGTGTTCATACATGCAAATGTGCAGGTAAAATACACACACACACGTTGACATGAAGAAGCAGACGCCTACACTCAAGCGCAGAAAAACGAACGCAACATGCACACACACTTGAGTTCCTTTCACGTTGTTTAGTTTCATCTTTAGTGCCAATGTGTAATCCGACACTTCACACAGCCGTCCCAGTCTAGATTTAAATTATTTATATTCACTATGAACATGTAACCGCACAGCATGTCATCACACAGGACATTGCGACTTACAGTATGTGTTGTCGAAGTGAAAGTTATCAGTAGAACTGAATAACTTACCAGTGTTTTATCTCCTTAACTACAACTCCTTCATACTTTACATGTTTGCTGAGCATTTTCAAATGTATGTCATAGTTTTAGATTTTTTTGTTCTTAGAGTTCCATGCAGCCATTGGTTTCCATCCATTTCCCTACAGTATGACTCTTGCAACTTGTATATAAAAATGATGAAAATGTAATAGATTTTAAAGCTATAATAAGAAAAACAATAAGAAAAAAATAGAGTTAAATAAAAGCTAAACTAAAAACTAGATAAAATAGATTAAAGACAAAAACAAAACAAAGAGAAATTGATAAGAGGGATAATAAAAACACATATATGATAATATTAATATATAATAATAATAATATATTGATGTTCACTGTGACGGATTGAACACCTTAAACAAATCTGCCAGATAATTTCATACAGGGAAAGAGATGCAAACCATTGGCTGTTTAGAATGGTAAAAAAGTGCATTACATTTTCTTAAATACTACATTTAGTACTACTTAAATTACTTCAACTCCTTCTACTATTACAGTTAGTACTTCTTCAAGTACTTTAAGCTAAAGCAAGCATACTCAAATTTTAATGAACCAAGTCACTGAACGAGGAAGTGACGACCCACCTTGATGAGAGGACTGACAGATTGCATTTTCATGAGAGCGTGGTGACTGTAAATGTAAATGCAATATACTGGGGGCGCTGTTTCGCTTATTGCATTTGAATATTGTCCACTGTGCAGCAGGTTAAGTCTTTGAAAATGACATTTTTTGCCGTTTTCATTTTCAGATTGTTTTAAAATTGCATTTTAGTTTTAATTGTGACTGAAATAATGCTTGCATAAATGGAAAATCAAGTTACATTGTTTATATTGCATTTTAATTTTCAAATCTGAATTAACATTTGAATATTGTCCAAGCGGGGTACGACTTCGAAAATTAAATGTCAAACAGCTTTTCCATTTTCATTTTAATATGGTCATAGAATGGACAAAATGAAAATGAAAATTGGATTATTGCATTTTCATTTAAATCTTTACTCAAATAATACATACATATGTGGAAAAGTATAACGCTATTGTGGAATTACATTTTCAAGTTTACATTATTATTTTAATATAGTCCCCTATGGGCTTCCATAAGCATGGTTTGCAAAAATGGTTAGTGATGTAAAACACAGTATGATTTATGATTTGTAGTAAATGGGCTAAAACATATTCAATTTCCTTTGCAGGGAAACAACGTATTGTAGTCTTTATCAGTACTATTATGAATTCTTGTGATTTTTATTTTTATGGAACAGAATTTTGGGTAAAGATGGTCCATTTACAAATTTCAACCTCATTTCTGAACATGACAGTGTTGTAGTTTAGACTCAAGTCTTGTGTATCAAAGCTAGTTGTTTTCTGAAGACCTGTGAAGAGACAGGCTATATTTACACTGCAGATAAGGCTGGCAACATGCTATATATCTGTTATTGTCAACAAACCCCATGGAGAGGTCAAAGCCAGCCAATGTGTTAGTCCATCTCTCTCCACCTTGGGCTCTCAGCCCCAAGACCATTGGCTGCTAATGACATAAATCTTTAAAAACAGGTCACAAATATGTACTTTTTTTTTCTAAAAAGGTTCAGTAATTTCCTAAAAGATCAGGTCACTGTAGTCTTTATCAAACATCACTCAAACCAGAGGAAGTAGTGCATTTGTTGGGGACTATTTTCAGAGGTGGATTAATACACGTTTGGTACTCTAGTGAGTATTTGGGACAGCAGGACAGTGTATGTAAGATTGAGTCAAATAAACTACTGTGTGTGGGTTCATGTTCATGTGTTTATCTATGGTACAGAGGAATAAGATAAACCAGACTTTGGATACACAGATAATTCTTGTTAGTAGGATACATTCTGTTGGTTTTGGTCTTTAAATGGGAATTGTTGACAATAATAAAAATAAAGAATATCACCAGCCTTACCTTTTAAGTATGAGCACAATGTGAACCATTAGGAAAACATACGGTATACTGTATGTAATGAGATATTTCTTTTGTCAGACTTTTTATTTGAGTGACTGTTACCCTCTAATGTCAGACGTCATCCATTTCTTGCTGTCATATTTTAGATGTAAATACACTGTATGTAAATGACGTCCTCCTCGCAAAGTCAACCAATCACAGCATCACTTCTGTTTCCTCCATTTTTTTTTTTTCAGGCCACTGAAAAGCCAAAAAAAAAAAAAAAAAAAAAAACTGGCTGGATTTTACCAAAAAACATTACCACTAAGATCTACTCTCTAACTGTTGAATCTGCAGATATCAAACAATTATTAAAGAGATTAGTCGTGCAAGATTTAAAAAAAAAAAAAAGAACCAAGGCATGTTTACCCAGAAGCTTCGGTTTATTAGGCTACAAATGTAGGAGAGAATAATATTGAAGGCTTAATTCGTAATCGCAGTATTGCGCCCCCTGCTGAAAACTTGTTGACTCACCAGCTTTGTTTACATGATGTTGCATTTAATACATTACTAATTGGCATCCCATAATCCAATATTAAAGTCCAAATGAGGATAATATAGAATTTTTGTCCTGTTTTCTGCTGAACTTTAGACACGCTGCTTGCAATAAAGTGATTTGAACTAGTCTCAACATTAACATCAGTGCTTTAGCGTTAGTATTAGAGTTGAAATCAATGTGTGATTTTAATTAATTTATACAGTAGCAGGACATAGTGTGAAAATCTAGTGAGTTCACGTTCAGATTTTGATGAAGTTGGAACATGTGTATATATAAATGTGTGTTATTGTCCAAATGTTTGTTTTTTACTCTGTAGAGGTAGATTTTGTATGACGCACACTAAATGATTTTCTCTCACCAAGCGTTGATTGAGATGTAGTTCCAGTGTTCTGCCTGTAAAGGTGACATAGGCCTGGCTAAGAGAGGCACACAATGTTTGAAATGTTTTGATTTTCAAAGAAGTGTTAGTTTTCCTGATATGTGATCATGATGTTACTGTTAAAACAAAACTTGAGCTTCTGAGAGAAAAAGAACGTTTGTACTGACTGACTGGTGCTCACTGAATAAATGTCTTATTTTGTAATTTTTTGTTTTAATGTGGTGACTCCTTCAGTGTCCTTCCCTGTATGTCCATCGAAACCTTTTAAATGTTATTCCCAAGTCTTGTTTTGAATTTTCATGTTGAAATCTACCCAGAAGATATGTCTTACAATGAAATTAGTTGTTTTTTTTTTGTCTGGGATCTGAGATTTTCTATTGCACTTTCATGATTTTAAAGCTGCTATATATGAGATTTTTAACATTAATATAGCAGCAAATAACCATTTGCTGTGTCAAGATACAGTGGAGTAATGGAGTCCTGAGCAGAGAATGAAGTCACACTCCCTCTGTGTGTGTTGTAATCTGAGCTTCTCTGTTCTTTGTTTTGGTAGCCGGTCTGGCCGTGCGTGCATGTTAGTGCATGTGAGTCCCTCCCTGTGAAACTGCTGGCCCTCCCATGTTTATAAAGAGACTAAGAGAGTGACCTCCCACACAGCATTGTAAATGCGAGATGGCGGAGTGCAGTTGTGTTCAGCCGAAGGCATTCACATTCACTTGAAACCATCAAACTTTAGCTACATAAAGCACATTTTACTTGATGTTTAAGGTAGCTAGCATTAGCAGGATAGCTACCAAGCTAATAGTTACGTTACATGGATTTAGGTCACTCTACAGATCGAAGAAATAGCTCCAGTCTCTCTTCTTTTTCCCCTCTCCTCTGTACGTTCATGAAGTACATTTCTAGATGTCATTTCCAGATGTCACTAGATGGCAGCGAATATTGTACATTAACAAAAGTCAAATTAATGAAAATAGGGTATGCAGACGTATAAACAGAAGTATCAAAAGGAGTTCCTTTTGTCAGTGAGAAATATTTAATCAACATTTTATATCTTCAAGTTGCAACATTCATAGGTCTAGTAATTCTGACCCTTTACACATCAAATGCAAATTGAGAAATATTTCAATAGAATCTCAACGGATGCTGCATGGTGCTGAGTTTAGAAAACACAAGTGTCACATACAAACGACTTTGGGGTCTTAAAGCTTCAAAGAAGTTTTTTTTAATGTAAAGTTTATGGGTGCAATTTCTGATTAGTCTGTCCTCTCCTGCATCTCACAAGATCAACTCCAGTGAAGTCCTCTTGATGCATTTTTAGAGTTGGAAATTTTGGAAACTTAGTCAAGTTGGACCGTGAATCAATTGGCAGATACTTGAAACGTAATGTGTGTTATTTTTAAAAACATGGATGCTATTCTATACCGCTCTGATGACATACTGATTTTCATTCTATGTAACTTCTAAGAGAAGAAACACTATATTCCTTTTACAAAGGCAAACGCGCTACAACGGCCCAAAACATTTGCATTAGGAGGAGCGTGCTGCAGTTTCAGAAACGATGCCAATGCAAAAACACATATAAAAATCAAAAACAAATACAATTAAAAAAGACCTAGAGGCAGACTTCCGTTGTGTTGACTGAATATGGAGTGTTTTTCTGTTGCATTTGTTTTCAGGTTTATGTGTTTTTGACTTTGCATCGTTTCTGTATTTGCTGTTAATGTATTTGTTTTGGCTTTCTGCAGCACATTTTGTCATTTGCAACATGTTTCCGTTGTTATATTTGTTTTGGATTTTCGTATGTGGTTTTGAATTGGCATCGTATCTAAAGCTGCAGCACGTTTCTCCTAATGGAAATGTTTTGGGCCGTTGTAGCATGTTGGCCCTTGTTGGCCTCCGTAGAAATAGCCCAAAAATAAAAGTTAGATAAGAATTGAACAAAATATTAAAAATCTGAAAAGGAATTGGCAGCAAAGTTGTAACAAAAGATGCACTTTAATTAAATGGATATGTACAGCACATTCCTGAATCAAAACAGCAAGTCGTTATCACTTCATATAGAGAATTCTCTATTTTTGTTTCATTAAAAAAAAAAAAAAACACAGATACACAACAGGTGTGCTTTAATTTCCAAAATGTTTGAGAACCTCCCCTTATTGCACCAGAGCCTTATAGACTTGAGTCCCAGGGTCGGCATATATCAGGGTTTCAGCCTTAAAACAACAACTACACCAAAAACATACTGGATGCATGTGTCCCTCAAAACAAGGACAAAGTAAATACACTTTACTAGTCGCTACAGCTGCTTCCATCAATGGAGCTCCACCACAAACATTATTGAAACAATAATTATTCAGATTGCTTAGAAAAAAACCCAAGACTGTCTGTAAAAAGGGTGTCCATAAAATCCATATCTGAAAGAAAAAAAAAAAAAAGATGTTTAAAAAGGAGAGATTCGAGATTTTGAATGTATGTGTGCTTGTGTGAATAAGTCCAGATGTGTATAGAGGTGTACAATAAAGCCAAGAATTTAAGCTTAAGACAACCGCCAACCAAGAAGGTAACCTGGAAGAAGGTTACCAAAAGCATCTTGGAGATGCTTAATTTAATAATATACTGTAAATAAGTGTTTTAAATATATCCAAACTCATCATACAACACTTGTTACTATGCTGTTTGACTGCATTTACACAGATACAAAAATAGCCTATTTTTGACTGCATGTCATCTCCGTACATCAATGCTTATTTTTCTTTGCACTTATAGCTGTCGGCCACCTCCAGCTTCTACAATCCCAGTAATCTATGACAACACGCCTAATTGCCTAGCCTGACATCGCCAGACCAATTCGCAAATGCGAATTAGTCTGGAACCTCTCAGTTCATTTTGGATTTCCATGGGATGTTATCAACGGGCGCAGACCAAAATGCCTCTGGAAGCAATTGGATAGACCTACAACCAATCAGAGCAACGAAACGTGTGACGTAGCGCTGAGCGAATCCTGTCAGACGTACGGCAAACACATCTTTCTTATCAACAAAAGCTGACGCGATAGTGGATTCAGAACGTTCCACATCAGCAGCCATCTTGGTTGTTTATGAAAATGCCTCAACAGCGCTCCTCTGTACAGTCATTGTATCAAACCCGCCCCATATTAGACAAACGGTTGTGATTGGCCCGACCGTTGCCAGGTCAGCTGGAAATCTGTCTGCCAGAGTAAATAATACGAGCTCACAGATTCGTCAGGCTACCAGAAGGCCGCTGGGGGGAGCTAAAACCTGCCACTTGCATCACTTTAAATGGGAATCTGCTCAGCCCTCAAACCTGTCTGCCACACACGCAAACCATTTCAAATTAACGAACTGATTGTCGCTAATAATTTGAACTTTTTTATGGTAACTGAGAAATGATTGACTCCTGCTGACCCTGTTGCCTGATTTTAACCATCTCCGTCGACGCTGTGGGAGAGGCAGTGGTTTAGCTGGGTTTGTGCTCCCTCACTCTGTATTTTAGTTTATAGACCTCCGAGGCACACACATTTTATTACAGAACTTTTATCTACTGTTTTATCCAAGTATGACACAACACTTATTCTGGGCGATTTTAATATTCATGTGTGTTGCCGAGTTCCTAGATCTTGCTGAATCATTCAATCTGCTACAGTCAGTTAAAGATCCTTCACATTCAGAAGGTCATATGCTTAAAGCTCCTTCTCTTTTAAAACCTCAGCCCATCACCTGGCTTAATGAACACACCCGGCCCCTGCAACCACTGTGCAGAAAGTATGAACGCAAATGGAAATCAACTTCTTGCCATCTTACAATTTGAACTTTATTTTATTCCCCAGTGTTTTTATGTCGTTTGATCGTTCTGTTGATTTTATCTGCTGTTTGTCTGTAAAGCACTTTGTAACCTTGTTAAGAAAAGTGCTATACAAATCAAGTTTATTAGTATAATTATATAACACAAGTAACACACAGAAATAAAAACTTGGGACAAATAGAAACTATACTGTATGTGACATTAGTCACATGTCAGAAATCTTCACACAGTTAATAAAACTATTGGTTTGTATTTCAATTTAAGATGTCAAAAGTACATAGTATTATAAACTGCATGAGCTCCCATATTCACAAGAAAAATAAGTTTAATCTTAGCAGTTTTAATAATACATTAGTGGAAGCAAAAAAAGAAAAGAAAAAGGTCATTTTTTTGCACCTGTGTAAAAATCAGCCACATTCTCCTGATTCTCCTCAATTAAAAAACTCAAAGACTTTCAAGTTGCTTTTGGAATCTGGCAACAATCAAATTAAAAAGGACTTCTTCACAAGGTCCGGTTTATAAAAATAAAAAAGACAAATCCGGCAATTTTAAAACCGTTTGACTCTGGGTCAGGTGCTGGTGTAAAACAGCTCTGCAGTTATCATCAAGTGTGGTGTGTGTGTGTGTGTGTGTGTGTGTGTGTGTGTGTGTTGGGGGCATTATTCCAATAATTTCTCATGTCGTAATTCTCCAATGTGTTCATTCAACTTTTGACTTTGGCTGTGTCGCTAACAAACCATAAAAAAGTATAAAAATGCAGCGAGGCGTCAGGCATGATGGGAAACAAGGATCACAACACACAGGGAAACATTACAACAGATAATGAATGTTGGCCTGATTAACGCCACTGATCCAAACCTGACGAAGCTCATGTATTTTGATACAAATAGCCATAATAGAAGGCCCATTTTTACGCATAATTAAAAACAAGGGCAACACAGCATCATATGCATTCAAACTAGTTTTCTAAAGATGTACGTGTAAATAACTATTATTAATTTTACTAGGACACGCAGGAAATAGTCGCCACAGCGGTGCAGATCTGAGGCTAGAATGTCAAGGGGGCTTCTACCATGGCTGCGTGTCCCTGAGAACGAAGATCCAAGTTTGACTGAAGAGGTTTTCCCAAGTCCACTATCTGCACTGTGTGACCGGGAGCATGATAAATCTCAACAAGTCCGCCCTCAAGTATGCGTTCTCAGGCTACGCCGCCATGAAGCCCCCCTGAGCTGTCCAAACAGCAGCACCTACGGGCAGTGAACCCTCTCCTGCCTCTCAGCCGTGAATATACAAAGCAACATTTTACAGACGTACAGTGCTAAGACGGACACAAGGGTTTGGAAGAAAACAACATGGACCACATTTCTAATTCTATATGCTGTATTAATGCCCAAACTGTAAAAAAAAAAAAAAATTAAAAACAAAATCATTGCTGTGTTTTCCTCTACTTATTTGGTTTCAACGCGCTGGCACTGGTACGTAGCTATTGCATTTGTTTATCTTTCTTCCACTTGGATTTTCTCTAAAAATGCATATTTAATGAAGACAATGCACTTTTAAGGCAGTGTTTCACTTCACCAGATTCTTCACTACTAAGCAGACTTCAGCTCAATGAACAAGTGAACCATGGGATAATTATAATTATTTTTTTGGCAAAGAAAAGATTGTTTCCGAATATACTTCCCCCGGGGAAACCAATCTACTTAAAGGAAAACTACACTTTATTACAACTTGGCTTTGATTTTTGTAGCTCTGGCCAGCAGCTCTATCAGTTATTAAAGATAACATTGCACTCACGTATCTGATAAGATCTTGGAACATAGCAACATCCAAAACAAATAGATCAACAAACACAAGCAGAGATATTCAAACAAAAACTGAAGGTGAGCGCTTCTGAAGTGTCGCTAATAATCCATCACTGCACACCGCAACAAGCAGTGCACCAACTACAGCAAGTAGTTTGTGGATAGATGTTTATAACTGAGAGGTCTGGGTAATAATTCTACTGTTTGCATTTGTTTTTCTCCTCCAGATACATTGAACTCATCTGGGATTTGTTTACAACCCATACGATCGTCTAACAGCTCATATGTGATGCCCTTGTTCCGTGATCTGATAAGCTCATAGAATTAACAGCCAGAGCTATAAAAATAAATAAAATGCAAGCCGTAATAGACCATAGTTTTAGTATGCTGAATGGAGCACTAATATTCCGATTCAAAGAAATAAGATTTTAATCAATTCTGCTAAGAAGAGGAATCTGCAAAATCAACCTCTTTTCGGAAAGACCAGAAGAAGAAGAAGAAGAGGAAGAGGAAGAGGAAGAAGAGTTATGCCCGCATCCCAGAATGCATCCTACTCTTTCAGCCGGTACACTGGATTCCTAGCACATGGGACAAGTTCGCCTTCAAGGCTTTCTGCCAAAAGGCTTTAGGAAGATAGGTGACGTAGTATAAAGAGCGACAAAGTTCGTGTAGCAAGGTGGTCAGGGTGGATGAATGGGTCAAACACTGGAGACTGCTGTTCGTGTCCCGTGTTAAACTTAACTTATTATTTGAACCCAAACCATGATCTTCTCTGAAACCTAACCAACTAGTTTTGGTGCCTAAACCTAACCAAACTGCTTTCTGGCAGTACTATGGTCACAGTTTGGTTAGGTTTAGGAAAACATCTTGGTTTGGGTTAAAATAATAAGTCAACGTTGAACTACAGTACGTACTTTTGGTGCCTAAACCTAACCAAACTGCGACCGTTTCACAACGTTAACCACAGGTTAGAAAGACTTTCTGGCAAACTTCTCCCACGTGTGGATTCCTATCCACATCAGTAAGCACACTGTACGGCAGCCTGGAGACTCACACTGGCCACAAACAAGCTTAAGAAGGCCAACATCTCAGGGGGGGATGTAGAACTACAATAACCAGGTTTGGCAGACTTTGTTACATCGACACAAACTCTGATCTCAAGTGAAGTGGTGAAGGGACACTGGAGTTCCGTCATATGACTGATATGGACCTGTGTTTTGAGTCAAAGTGGGCAACATAAGCCAAAAAAAGGTTTGCTCATTGATGAGGGTTTGATCACAGATGCTGAGTCAGGCTTAAAACAGCAACTTAAAAACACACCTCTCTCTCCTCGCACACACACACACACACACACACACACACCAGCTCATCACTCAGAGACTTTAGCCGCCTCGAAGTTGACAGCCAGCTTTCTGTGCTTCCTCTTGGAGGCGGAGCCGGGGGTGTTGCCCGTCGCCGGCCGGTTTTGCCGAGGGGGCGTGCGCGGGGCTGCCGCCGCCGTCGTCGTGGAAATGGCGTCTACTAGACCAGGACTGGACGAGGACGGGTTGCTGTTGGTGGTGTGCTGGTGTGCCTGGTCGGCTTTACGGCTCTGAGCCTGTGATTGGCCAGGGGGCTGGTTCTGGGGTTTCTGTGATTGGTTTCTGGCCACAGTGTGGGCGGCGCTGTAAAACTCTCGAGTCTCCTGGTTCTTCTTGTTGGCTGACACTCGCTTCTTAGTCACCTGGAAAGTGGAAAGCTGGCATTACTGTATCAGCATAAAAAAAACAACAGAAGGAAGACAAAAAAAAAAAAAGAAATATGGCAAAATATTTCAACAAATATCAAGTCTGACTGCCTCCGTTCAGATGTGTACCTGTAGTGGGATAAACTGGTTGTGTGAGCCGATGGGCAGTGTTGTTGCAGGCTGGGGGCGGGCCGCACCGGGGAAGGTTCCTGCTGCTCCGAAGAAGGGTTGGTTTTGGTGGTGGTGGGGCGGCAGCGTCATTCCCCACAGAGGGGCAGGGCCGTAACCCTGCGGAGGCAGCAGCAAACCGCCTGGAGAAAAAGAGTACACTCATGAGATGACCGCTTATTAAAAGGTTCTAATTCATTTATTTGTATGGCTCTTTATCTCAAGAAAGTCTCAAATGACCACTGAGACAGAAAAAAAGGCATGACAATTAAGCATGGAGCACAGACAAATAAAGTGAGACAAAAAAAAGACTTTGATTGAAATTACACATTTCCAAAATCCTGCTAAATGTATATTTGTAAAAGCTGTGTTATATGGTTATGACTTTTGGGCAATGCCAAAACCAATGACCAAGGAACTGTAGATTTGAGGAATAATGCTGACAACAATCTCGCAAGTACGGCCACAGAGAGGATTGTCCAATTGAGGGACACAACAACAGCAATAGACTATTAAACTAAAATGTAAGGGGGGGGGGGTGCTGACCTTGCTGGTTGAAGACAGGGGTCATGGCTCCCATAGGTGGGGGTCGTATGTGGCCCACTCCTGGGTATAGAGGAGGTGGGAGGGGGAAGCCCGATCCCACTGAGTTCTACAGACAAGCAAGAGGACACAGACAGAGAGGCTTTAACTGTAGAAACCACGTTTTAGCAGGAGCTAAGTGTTATCCAGAATGATCACATAGTGTTTGTCAACCTGTTTAACTGTTAATATGTCTTTCTATCTTGAACAGTTATATTTTGCAATGTAAAGTTTGCACCATGCCTTTATCATTTCTAGACAGAGTTCTATGTCTTTCTTGGTTCTTTGAAGGGCAAATGGCCTTACAGCAGAGATTATTCAAAGTTAATCATAAAAATATGAAAACATTGGTGCTGCTCTGACTGAATAAAGCCAGATTTTAACCAGAGTTGTAAAATCCTGTGTCCTGCGAGTATTATAAACTACTGTGCAGTACTTTGGCATCTGATCAACGCAGCCCCTTGCGATCCTGGGTGATAGCTCTGATTTATGAGCCACTATCAAGAAAGCCAAATGATTCAGATTCAAAAGATATCTCACAGGAACAAATGCTGCATTTCTGATTGATTTAGATCAAAATAAGATGGCTTCCACACCCTGCTAACCATTACTAGTACACATTAGCTGCATTTCCACCGCAGGAACTTTCCCCAGGGGCTAGGAACCTTTGGAGGACACAGGGATTATTTTACCCCCCAAAAAGTCCCTGCTCAGGGGGTAGTACTTTCCAAAAGTAGAGCCTGAGGGAGTGCAGTGTCGAATTTGGCCAGATGGTGGCGCTATAACAATGAACTTTACATTTTGGCCTGTAACTTTTGAACCTTAAGTCTCTGAAACATTTTGTTCCTGGATCCTGTGGGTCTTCCACACATAAACACTACTTTGTGTGTGTGCGCGCGCGTGTGCGTTGTACCAGTCTTTGGAGGGCAAAGAAGGCAGCTTTCTCCTTGGCATCATTTTCTGATTGGCACTGTGGACCGTGAACCATCAACCCATTGGACAGCTTCACCTGACACACCACTACACCCTGCAGAGACAGAGGACGATGTTGGTGCAAGTACACCCAAACAGAGATGCGCCAACGGCTGAGGCATGAGGCACGTATCTACACTGTGCAGGTAAATAAAGCACCGCTCTGTTACACCAGCAGTGGAACATTCAAGTGCAGAACATAATGATTTCTATAGTGTAGTATAGTTCTTTAAAAGGTATTTGTTGAACGGGTGTAATATGCAGTAGCAACATGAGACCAAAAAAAAAGAAAAATACATTTTAGATGTGTGCTGCACTGTGTTACCTGTCTGTTGCCTATGTAGCTGAACTCGGGTGGTGCCATTCCTAACCCCACACAGACACACGCCAGCTCTGACACCTTACTGTTCAGCACAGTGTTGGAGAGGTTGGCAGAGGAGGCCAATGCGGGAGAAGCTGCGTCACCGTGGGGGGCGTTCATATTTGCTGCTGGAGGGAGAAAAAAAAAAAAAAAAAAACATGGCTGAAGTCATATACAGACAGTACATGTGGTTTCGGTGAATTTGCCTGTGGTGTAGTAGTCCGTTACGTACCCAGTTTCTTGGACGATCGCCTCCTGCTCTGCTGTTGGCCGCCGCTGTTAGCCGCCTCCTGGAAAGAGGGACTTCCTGTTCCTGCGCCGTCAATCTTTAGCATCTCCTTCAGCACCAGGGTTCCCTTCTACAACAGACAACACAAACCCAGTTCAATTACTCTGACCTGACCTTGTGACCGGCGATATAATGACTGGACTGAAATCACGATTTGAAAGAGCCGTGGCCACCGTGCAGTGTCTTCACAAGCTGTAGCTAGTGAAAGTTTAAGCTAGCTGTAAACTGAAGCTTGGCTAAAGATGGTTTTGTGGCAGAAGAAAAAACACTCAGGTGGTATGTCTTTTTTAGGGCTGACACCTTCTGGTCGGTTGGTCGATATGCTCTTGTCCGACCAAACTCTCATTGGTACGCTACAGCCCTAGTCTATTTTCTACAAAAACAATCGACTGCTCACATCAATTTCAGGCAGCTAGCTCGGTAGTTGTCGAGTAGAAACGACAGACAGATTCTGATTCTATGACCAAGTTAAGATTGTTGATTATGCTTGGTACACTCTTGTTTAACATAAACTATAGAAAATAACAGCAATTTAAATAGCAATAAATCACAATTAGATATTTTCCTCACATCATAGTTCTGTTACAACTATCTAACACCAAATATCTTCTTCATGTACGTGTGCGTTACAAGACGACCACTGTCATCTTAAACCAATCTCTGCCTCCGATACTCACCATGGCGAAGGACTGCGGAGACAGCGGGCCATCTGGCTGACTGGTGGGTGCTTGTGGAGGAGCAGGTGGGGGCGGGGTCTGCTGGCTGCCCTTGGAGATCTTAAGACTGGCTATCAGGTCCTCAAACTCAGTCGTGGTCTAAGTGAGAGAAATATGTGGAAGTGGGGAGACCTTAGTTTACACATACACTGTTGACACATTTAAACAAGATTCTGACCATTGTGGCTTAAAACAAGCAACTGGATGCAAACCTTTGACCTTTGCACTGTCAGCTTACAGCTCAAAGATGCACATAAAGTGGTTGAAACTGAAAAGGAGATAAAAAGTGTGTGTTTGTACCTTATTGGCTGTGTTCTGTGAGGGGAAAAGGGAGTTGGCGTCTTCATTTTTCTTCAACAGTCTGATGCCACCAACTGGGGCCTGCAAAGTACACACACACAAACCAACATTATGCTAGCCCCACATTCACACGTCTATAAATTTAACATAACACACACGCATAAACATTAAAGCAAAGGGTAGCATCCAAAATCGTAACTCACTGTATACACACACACACACACACACACATAAACCACATATGAATCTCTCTTGCATAAAGACTTAAGGCCCAAACACACAGAGCGCCTGACGCACGTTTTGAAGTACACCTATTGTTTTAAATGGCCGAACGCACACCAAAAGCGACCTTTTTTCTGCAACCACAGTACCTGTAAACAGACCCACCCCGTATCATCTATATGTTTACTGACATCTACTGTCATAAAGCTTAATTAATTGCTGTTGTTATAAGGTTTATGTAGCAAGTTAATATAGCTGTGCTTTATGTGACCTTCACCCACCTGGAAGCAAAGATAGAAGGTGAAATGAGATGGCTGGTTCCCAGTGGCTTTACCGGTGTTCTACTGCCAACCACCTGACGGAAGCAGCAGCAGAATGCACCCAACAGCTGCCCTCCTGCCTTATGTAACGTTGTAGACCACTCAAATAGAAATGTATAAAAAATGAATGGGGTGTATCTGCACAGCATACAAACTTGTGCCTGCCTATATAAATAGCGACCTTTTCCCAAAGTACTGCTGGTTCTGTTGTGTTGGCATTTCAAATCTGATGCCTGCAGCGCGCCGTAGGAGCAACTATTGATGCGCCTCAATTATTGCTTTGAGTGCGTTTGGGCCCTAAAATCTACTTAACTTCTTTAACCCACTGGTGGGTTCATTACTACAAGTTGACACATAGCTTCTAGTTAAGTTCCCAAAATTATTAAATATACCAAATATATCAGGCTGCCTCAGCATGCATGCAGTTATGATCTGTGCATGTGTACTTACAGCTTTGTTGGCGTGCTGGTTCCCACCCTGCTGGGAATGTCCTTCCTAAAGTTGGAAACACACAACGTTTTTTAACAGTAACATCTTCATGGGTGTGCTTCAAAAACTAACAGTATGTGGAAGATCTCCCGCATTCACACTGACACTGTGTATGAATTACCTTGCTAACTCAAGCTAACTTTGTACTGCTTAAAGTTATAATCTCTTAGATTTTCATTTAAATAAATGTCTGTTAAGTCACTATCTATCGCCGAACGAGGTAACACAGTGGTGACTGAGCCTATGACCCACTGATGAAAGCCCTTGTATCTGCAGTATTAGGAACTGGGTGTCTGTCATTCCTTGAAAAAAAATGCTGTATTAAGCTACTGCTAACGCAAACTGAACATTTTCTACTGCTGCAGCTTCACATTAAAAGCTTTCACTAGCGAAACATGAGTTGATTTTTATTATGAAGCAGTCATTTTCTGCATTTTTTTGACAGCGGATCAGTTTTGAAATCTTGCAGGGAGTAATGGAACAGTCAGGAGCAGCCACAGTGAGCTATTAGATGAAGAGCTGCAGGCGACAGGCTGCACACCTCCAACTTCTCAGCGAGGTAACCAACTCTTTCACTGCGCCCTGCTGTTCGCAGGCCTATGCCGTGTGCAGCATAAGTGTGCTTCTGTACGTTTATATGTCAGAATCCTTAGCTATTATAGATTATAAACAAACTGATACCGGGCAATTTGAAAGGTAAATAAAAGGTTGATGAAACAGGCTGATCGCAAATAGTTGCAGCATTATCTTTCACAAATGATTGTTGCTCATAAATTGCACATAACTTAATTTGATTAATGAAACATGTCAAAATGAACACGAGAGAAAAGGATATGTAGCAAATGCAATTTTGGGGAATGGACTGAACCACAACAAATCTAAAAACTAATATGGGAACTTTAGGTTCAAATAACTTGATGAATAATAAGTTCCAGAGAGGGCCAGCCCCTGGAGACACACACACACACACACACACACACACACACACACACACACACACAGAGACTTACATTAGTGTGCCAGTGGGCAGGAGGTTGGTGCGGAGGGCCCGAGTTCTGCAGAGACTGCCACACATTACTGTACTCCTCTTTACTCTGGATGAACAGAGACAGACAGAAAATTGGAAAATGTACCATGTATATTAATAAGGTCACACGGTTAAAGGGCTTATAGAAGTGATAAGGGTCTAAATACAGGTGACCCTGGACTTACCTTGGCCTGTTGTTTCTGGATAAGACCTTTAGAGGGAGAGTTCCTGTTGCCCTGGGAGGCTGCCTTCACCCCACCGTGTTTGTTGTTGTGCTACAGATAAGGAGTGGGTAAAGAAGGAGAAAGAGGAAGAAACTTTCTCATTATTTTTTATTTCAAACAGGAAAAAAAAAAAAAAAAAAACATGTGGCCCCCCCCTCTTACCTGTGTGGGTGTAAAGGGTGAACGCGGAGAGTGGTTCAGGCCGACCAGCTGGCGCTGTGAGGTGAAGTTGGCGGCCGTGGCGGGCTGAGGTTTGACGATGGCGGTGAGTTTGTGGGAGATGTGATCCGCTCGGGCTCCGTGGGAAAGGTTGATGAGAGCGCAGGGGGGGAGGCGGTAACCGCGAGGTGACGTACACCTGAGGACACAGGCCAATAAGATGGCAGTCAGAAATCTTTCTGCTGTGGAATGGGAGGGGCTTTACTCAACCAGTAAAATGTGTTTATTTCTGAGCAGCTGTTTATCTCATTAGCATTAGCCAATTAGCCAACAGCTTGTTTGGACATGTCCTTTGTTTGGACATACACTTCTATATCATATGCTACAGTTTTGTTTTCTACTTTATGTACTGTTCTGTCGTAAATGTTCTCTAAGACGACATCTAGACGAGCTTTTAAGCGACTTGACAAAAGACACACTGCGGACTCAGTGTGATCACCTGATGTTGAGACCTCCAGCAAATTCTTCATCAAAAAGCACTTCGTAGAGAACCTCTGCCTCACGCTCCGCTGAAGGCACAAAGAGAGACACAATATAAACCGTGAGGATGACATGTTATATGTATATTTTCTCCTTTATATCATGCACCTGCATACTAGCCTTAAAAAGTGCTGAGGCTATTTATAACTGTATGGAGAGATCAGGATGAAAGAAACGGTGTCCTCACCTCCTTTAATGCCAATGATTGTCCCTCTGAGTCCCAGCGGGACGGTGAAGCTCTCCCTGACGTTAACCACTCTGTCAAACAGGCGGTACTCTGCATCTGGGTCTGGAACCACACCCTGCTGCTGCTCCATGGGCTACACACACACACACACACGTTCAATACTTTGTAAACATATACACAGGGCTCAACTAACAATTATCTTCCAAATTCTCAGCAGAAGAAGCTTAATGTGCTATTTCACAGGAAATTTAACAAAATACACACATATGCCTTTACCTAAAGCAATCACAGACACAGGCAAAATGTGCTCACCCTGAAGAGGAGATGAGGCTTGACTGTCACACGGACTTTCTTGGTGCTCTTCTTCACCTAAGAGAAGGGTGGTGAGAGTGAGAAAGAAATAAGATAGTAGACAGCGAGAACACACAGAGCGAACTTAGGAAGTATGCTGTAGTTTGAGGCTGTGTGTGTGTGTGTGTGTGTGTGTCATAGAATTACCTTGGTTTTCTCCACTGCCTCCTCAATCCTCTCTACGATGGCGGAGTCCAGCACCTGTAGGTCACATGACGCCCTGCTGATGGAGCTCACTGGGTGACTTTTCAACCACGAAGTGATTTCAGCAACCTTCTCCGCCCTGTGGGGTGTCCGTCAATATCAGGGATCATTAATAAATACGGCATCAATTCAATGTGTTCAGAAGATCTTTCAAACTCTGAGTGCCGAAATCACAAGAGATCAAATGTACGTGTTTGTGTTTTACCCATTCTGGTCCAGTCCAGGCCAGATGTCATCTTCATAGAAAACATCATCATGACTGTTTCTGGACACTGTGTTGAATACCTCAGAAAATCTATAAAAGCACAAAAAGCATTATATAAAATGAATGGTAGATGAATAGAGAGGGGACAGTGCTCATGCTCTCACATAGTTTTTTTTTTACCTGTCAAGGTATTCAGCTAGCAATTCCTCCACAGCAGCAGAGTAGAGCCACTCCTTTTCGGTTCTCTTGGTGTATCCAGGAACCTCCTCATTCTTCTTGTTGAACTTCAGGTTCAGGCCAACGTTAGCTCTTTGCTCCCCACAGGGACTGCAGAGCATCGAGGAGAAAACATTGGTGCAAAATGCAGAATAGTAAGGCCACAAATAGGCAAATTTGTTTTTTGTTTTTAATCTAACTCTTAAAGGGTAACTCCGGTATTTTTAAACCTGGGCCCTATTTTTTTAAATGACTAATAGTCATAAGTAAGATCCTTTTTGTTTAACCAGAAACAGAAAGTTTCTCGCTCTGACATCTTGCGAGAGGTTGAGTTGCTGCAGGAAGACGACGAAGAAACGTGAGTCAGAGTTGGAGAGAAGAGTTTACACAGAGGAACAGCTAGCAAGAATTTATTTCCAAAGTCATGGCTGAATATTTTAGCTAATTTCGACAATGTAGATGATGCATTTGAATTCGATGGCCATCCCTATTTATTTGAGCTAGAGTATACGGATCTTCCTGCAACAACTCAACCTCTCGTGAGATTTCAGAGCGAGACCTTTCCTTGAGCGAGACTTTCTGTTTCTGGTTAAACAAAAAGAATCTTACTCTTTAACAAACGGTCTGTCTCTGTAGGGATCCTTTCCATAATGTTGTCAGACACTTCAAATAACAATCTGAGCCTGTCAGTGGCAAAAACAAGCACTTTTAGTGGACGTACTTTTAACAGGCGTAATTTCCCCAAAGGATTACGCTGCAGTCATTGCAGTCCGTTTGCGGCTGCCGGCGGAGGTGATCTACTGGACCAATTCCAAAACCTTTGGTAACTATTAGTCATTTAGACCCCAAAATTAAAAAAAAAAAAAATAGGGCCCAGGTTTAAAATTACCAGAGTTTCCCTTTAAGCACACAAGGTTTCTGCCTGGGAGAGCAAAGGCCACTGGAGTGCAAATTCTTTTACATATTTTAAAATAAACACTGCGTAGCTCAGCTTTAACCAGTTTCTGAAAGATGACTGAACACTCACTTCTTCTTAGAGCCTCTGCCAATGAAGATGCTCCCCGAGAAGCGGGAGACGAGGTAGCTGGTGACGCCGAGACGAGACGCCAGAACATATCCGGGACTGTACTTCACACAGTACTTCTGCAAAATACCGACACATTGCAGGCATTACCGTACATGCGTGAGGCCCAGATGGCTGAGAAAGTACTTCCAGAAGCAACACGATTTCTCATTTGAACTCCTTCACAAGTGTGTGTGTGTGTGTGTGTGTGTGTGTGTGTGTGTGCCTCTTACATGCTGGTTCTGGATTAAGGTCTCCAGCTGTGGTTCATGCGGCACGTTGAAGACCACTCGGACCCGACCGTCTTTAATGACATCACTGGAATCTTGCACCTGTTAAGCAAGTAATGAAAGAGGTGGTGATTCAGAAGGAGACATTTCAATAAGCAGACAATAATGAAAAGAACACTTGCTAGATAAAAAGCATTGTGATAGGAGGAGCTTTTTAAACATCACGCTGCAATCATGTCATTATAGAGAGGGTACTTCCAAGCTCCTTGTTTATAGATGCCACTTCCTTCATACGCAGAATGTTGTTCCTCATAGCCATTCATTACTGAATGCCAATTAAAAGTTCACTTCACTATTACTCTGTTTTGGTATGAGTTTTTTTAGGAGGACCCAAACGTCTCTCACTTCCTGATGTCCAAACAGGACTGTAAGAGAAGAGTGGGTCAGTGTCATTATAACATGATTATTAAGGGGCAAGAGGACTAACCAAAATGACAGACGATTTTGATAAAAATGTCTATTTACTATTTTACATTCCTGAGCTGCTGTATATGACCATCCAATACTTCTACAATGATTTTGTTTACATGCACAAAATATTCTGGGTTTTTTGCCCCGATTCCTACTAATCTGTTTACATGGCTAATGAAAATGAATATTCCACTAATATTCCTGTTTACTTGCAGCCTTGCATACTCGGCTGTGTTTGACCCATAGACTGTATATAAAGATGGACGACATGACAGCCATAGATATACAACAGTTTTATATCTATGATGACAGCTCCCTAAAAGTGAAGCCAAAACATCTGGATCGCCCCCTGGTGGCTGGCTGCAGTATAGGTCATAAATCCCACCCCCTCCATGTTAGCGAATGGGACATGTGCCAAACTGAGTACACGTCAAATAAAATTTTCCCAAAGATGGTTTCTGTCATTTTAGGTAGTTTTTAATCACAGAACTGACCGTAAACAGGCAATAGGCCGTGTGTCGCAAACTGCAGTAAAAACCCCAACTGAGACGCATATTCTGAGAATGCTGTATACATGTCCAAAGAATGCTCCTAAAACCCGAATGATTTCGACATATCCCACATGTCCTAATCGGAAAATGCTACATTCAGAATAAGGCCTAATTTGGAATATCCAAACGGAATATGCTGTTTACATGACCCGCATCAAACTTGGAATACTGTCATATTCGGAATAATAGTGGAAAATGAGTGTGCATATAAACGTAGTCAATGATGTGATCCCCTGACTGAAGCAGAACACGGTTCACATACCTCGCCCATGGCACCATAGTAAGGGTTCCCCACCATGAAGACAGTGGTAGCTGGAGGAAAGAGCTCGTCTAAGCTCTTAAAGCTGGTCAGAGACGAGTAAAAGGCCTTGATGTCCTGAGGAGATGAAGGGAAACACGTCTTCAGGATTATCAGTTAACAAGATGTTACTATGTGTCCATAATAAACAAAAAATATAATGTGCTTGGGTCTGGAGTATGTGTGCCAAATTTCACAAAATGCATTCATGGAGCTTAATTGGTCACAGTTTTCCACGACTTTTATCTGGGTATTCATTTCTGGTATGTGCATGCATGTACCTTAACCACGGTCTGGTAGGCGAAAGGGAGGACCTGCTTGGCCCACTGCTTCTCTAGTTCCACCACCCCGTTGGCTTTGGGGACGTACTTCCTTCCCGTCAGCAACTGGCCATACAAAACCACCGCCGTCTCATTCACCACGATGCCTTTCCTCTTCAAGAAGCTGCGAGGAAGAAAAATCACTTTAAGAAGGGGATCATAAACATACGCATAAGACCGGAGAGGTCATGCTTCACGTCATCATTTTAGGAAACAAACAGGTTTTACAATTTTGAACATACAAATGATGTTGTTGTTGGGTTTAACACCAAGAAAATTAAAACCATCTAGTGTGCAATATTACAATGGCTTTAAAGGTCTGTTAGCCACTAAGACATGAGAAAGGCACCAATATGTTTTCTAAACTATATTACTTTGAAAGTATGTTTCAAAAACAGCTGGATTTTCTCTATTCATTGCTAAAACAGCGTCTCTTGTTCTGTTGTTCTTTGTGCCTTACTGTTCAGCGATTCCCTGGACATCCTTCACCCAATCCTTCTGCTCCTTGTCAGACAGACAGGTGATTTTGGTGGGAGGAGGAGAGGAGGGCCTGTCATACACTCTTTGGACACCAGGCGGTTCCTCTAGACAAAACCTGCACAACACATAGAAAGACAAACACTGTTAGCCAAAGCCAAACAGACATGCATGTGAAATTGTGGGCGAGGTTTCACAAACTGATATTTTAAAGCCACTTTGTGTAGAGTATGGTGCCGCCCCAGTGGCAGTGCCCCAAAGGATCCCTTTTTAAATACATTATTGGCAGGGTAGTCCAGCACTAATTCTTACTTGACATCTCCATCCGACACCGCAATGATGCGAGCTTCCTCTAGATGCGGCCAGTTGACGAACAACGACTTCCCCAGGGCTTGTGCAGCAACATCATCACATACCTAAAAGAGGGCAGAGAGAGGGGGAAAAAAACAAGACAAGAAAGAAGGAGACAGTAAATCTGAGTGGTAATTTGATATATATAGCGTGTAACAGAGAGGAGGATACGTAGACAAGAGCAAACCAAAGCTTCCCCCCAATTTTTCATTCTCTGGAAATTCAAAGCAGTTGTAAAAGCCTTTATTATAATGTCCATTTCCTCACATTCAAAATTCAATAACTAGCGAAAAGTACTACACATTATTTAGGGGTGTTTAAGTCATTTTTTCTGCTCACAATCTGAGTCCTTGTGTTGATGAGGAGCCCAAATCCTAACTCTGTGTTTTCCTATATAATACAGACACAAGCAGGTCTATACAAGAACTGGTGAAACTATCTTTTTTACAGATCCTGTGACTTTTCTTGAGCCCCATCTAGAGGAAGCTTACATCATTGCAGTGTCAGATGAAGACACCAAGTAAGAATTAGTCCAAGGGCCAATAATGATGCAATAGCATACATTTATTTATGCTATTGCATCATAACCGAACCGGGGCTGCGTTGAGGACTCAGCTTACGTGGTATGCGCTCTACCCAGTGAGCTACCAGGGCACCCCCAAGCAACTCTTCAATTAATTAAGTCGGCAAGAAATATATTTTTTAACAGAACTCCTGTGGGCGGCCCAGATGGCCACAGTAGGTTGTTGTTTACATAATCCTGTTTAAACCGATTTTTTTGCAGCTGAAAGCTAAGGTTTCTGTCTTTTGTGTCATTATGTTTGTGTCACAAGTTGATGACATCATTGTGGCAGTGTTTTCATTTATTTACTTTACTTTAATAATTTTATCAGTCAGGATGGTTTATTGACTTACATAGCCTTTTAGCTTAGCTTGTACAGATTTTAGGGATAAGAAGCATTTTAAGATAATGTAGGAAATGACATCACAATAAGCAAAAATACCACTGTAGGCACTGGGGAAATATTCCTATTGCAGAGGTTAAACGCCTTTTTACTCTGCTCAAAAAAAAAGGAGCATATCTCAAAAACTAAAAAATGTAAATAGTTCAAATAACTTATGGAGTGTTAAGAAATATTTTGTTCATGTGTCTACATTCAGAATTGTTTTGGATCAATAAGTTTTATGTGTTTATTTAGTAAACTTTGATGGAAAAACGTCAGGTTTTTGTATTTGTTTAATTTATCAATTATTATGTTTATTGACTTACATAGCCTTTTTTAGGGATATGAAACATTTGAAAATACTATAAGAGCAAGCAAAAATAATTAAAATAATTAATAAAGGGAGATCAGTAAAAACAAAAAAAGCTTACCGGCTCTCCTCCCTCGCTGGGGAGGATCTCCAGTATCGTGTTCTCCCCTCTGCTGCTCTGCTGGAACACGACCACCCCACTCTTCTTCTTAAAAAACTAAAAAGTGGGTGAGCCCAGGAGCGACAGAAAAGGCAAGGACAGAGACAGAGCGGTGAGAGAGAGCATAACAAGCTGCAACTTTCATTAAAGTTTCTGTACACATGATATTGTTTTTAATGATTCTACTTCCAAGTAGTCTTCAATAAATAAACACAAGCTATTACTGAGGAACTTCAGCAGATTTGGACAAATGCTTTGTCTTTGCACTCTTTCAAGTGAGGGCTTCAGTATATAACGGTTTAGGCTAAAAACGTCAGCATCATCCAACACGAGTATACAGTATATGCGCGCACACACACACACACACACACACACTTGTGTCTGATGTGTTGCAGTGTGGGAAAGCCACAGAAGTACAGAGCTGAGCGGTCGACAGGTCTTCTGATGTGGTCCAATGGTACGTGCCATGCATCCATAGGGATGTTTGCTTTCCTGGAACAGGCAGGCAAACACAATACATTCAATCTGTGAACATCAGTGGATACGATGGCTGAATTGGTTGTGTTTTTGTGTGAAAGCATGGGCAAATAAAGCTATTTCCCGACCCTGCCACATGACAGTAAAAACCATGGCTAATTAAATGTAGCAAAACTTTAAAACATATCCCCACTAGCTTTACTCTGGGTTTCTATATCTAAAATGCAGCTTTGTTAGAAAAAAAATCCATCAGAAAATGTAACTTCTTTATGCTATATGAATATATTTGACAAATGCACTTCAATCATTACTTATTAATTACTTTTTCATTTTAGGTGAGTGTGAAGACATGAGACATGAAGAAATGGACTTGAACATTACTCCTTGTGATCTTGATTGGCAGACTGAAATGGTGATATTAAAGATATTAAATTTGAGAGAGACAAATCATCTTGTTAAATCAGTGTCCGGGCTGTAGGGGAGTAAGCGTGTGTACCTACCTGACATGGCAGTGGATGATGTCAGGGAACAGGTGAGGCAAGGTGGAGGAGTACGTGCAGTCTATTTCGGGGTCATACGAGTAGACTGCGCACTCTGTGTGACGATTCCTGGCCTTCTCTTCTTTAGTCAGCTTGTGGTTACAGGGCTCCATGGCTGCTAGTAAGCACCTCTGTTCAATAAACACACACACACACATATATATATAGTTATACTGCTAATGAGTATGCCTTTTTAACATAGTTGTGGCATTAAGTGTGTTTGCGTGTGTGTACCTCATCTATGAAGGGAATGAGAACCACAGCCTCCCATTCCTGCTGCTTGCCATTGAGGTCCGTTTTAAAGTCAACAGGGTAGTACTCAATAATGGCCGAATTTTCACTGGTCATCAGGTGCTGAAACATCCAAAACAATATATTATCATCTTCATTATTTCATTCATTGGTTCTTGCTTTTGAAACTTTTTAAATATTGTTCCACATGTAGACGCATTTGTTATTCTTGTACCAAGAGAAAACCAAAGATTAACTATGTGCATATACTGTACATACTGGACATATTATATGTGTGTGAGTGTGTGCTTGGATAGGAGTGTGTTACCCTGTAGGACTCAGGCAGCAGCTCCATGCTGGCAGCAGGCAGGACTGCCAACAGCTGCTGAAAGGGCATGAAGGGTTTCCCGATGTCAAAGGTCAACTTTAACCCTGATATATTCCTGATGTCAGATAGGAAGGGAGCGTAGTGGTAGGGGTAGTACCTAGAGAGACATACATACATACAGCATTCAAAGATTAAAAATAGAGCAAACTGAAGAGAGCAAATGGGAGGAAAATGAGAAAAGGGAAAAACAGTGTTCTTATTATTGTCCCAGGCCAATGGAATGAGAAGAAACAACAAGTAGAGAGTATGTGACGTAGGAGGAAGAAGTTCTCACCAGCTCCAGGATTGAACCCCGTGGTAATAGTAGTGGAGAATCCACTGGATACCTTCCACATAACACTTGGCCTGCTTGGCTAGAAAGTCACTGTCAAATGAGAGAAAAATAAAACAAAAAAAACATATTTTAGGGTCACTTGCAAATTACAAACTGGTCCATTTAGCATCAACTAATTAAAAACAATTGTAGTGTTAAATTCATGTTTGATGTTATACGGTTATAATTCGTTATATATATGAAAATAATTATGGTTATATATATGAAAATGTGTCTGAAAATTAGACAAATAAAATCCCAAATCTGAAAACTTTATTTACAAAACATTGTGAGGCTCAGTAGACGTAGAGGCAGAGGTAGGTACAGGCAATGTAAAGGTACTCTTGGTAGACTGAGGCAGGGAGAGGGGGCATCACAGGCCAATTTAGAAGCAGAAAATATACCTGCAATAGTTTGTTGGCCAGCAATATGTGTGATCTATTTCTTTGGTGGCATTTTAAAATGTTTTATAGATAGAAAGATATATGCGCAGATGGTAAGAAAATGGCGGCCAGTGAAAATGTATATTTTTTACATTCTCCGGGGGAGAATATAGGACATAGAATTAATGTGAGAGATATGTGTGTGTGTGTGTGTGAGTGTGAGTGTGTGTATTATGTTTGTAGAGTGTAGGGGGTGGGATGAGAGGTATATGTGTTTTGTGTAAGAGGAACGAATGTAACATGAATGTAGATGTGTCTCGTACTTTGTGTCTTATGCTTTGTGTATGTGAATGTACTAATGTTTCATGTTAGCCTGACACCATCCTAAGATAGTATACACTATCTTATTTATCAAGGTGTTATTATATATGTTTGTTGGTAAGAGATTGAAAGCAAAACCTTATGGTAGAAAGCATGAAATAAATAAAAAAAATATTTAAAAAAAGATAAATAGATGGGATAGATGCGCAGAAGGTAGAAAATGGTGGCCAGCGAGGTTTCTTTTGTTTACGCAGGACCTAGCAACTTCACTGGTTTAAAGACAATGTTTGCATTTATATTGAGCTTACATGGCCATTCATTTCTCATATTCTCTTTATTATTGTGCTGATTCAATTCAATTGTTTGGCTCACCGTGAAAGAACCACAACTACATTTAAAACATTTTGTCTCTAAAAGTTAAATGGTCAGTGTGGTGGGTGTCCCTTAATGTTTTATCTGCAAACTTTTAACACTTCTTACTTGCAGGTACTCTCAAAGCTGCTGTTTGTGATGTGGGGATGAATTTGTGGACTTTTCCTGCAAATTCTTGATGCATTGTTATGTTTGGCCATAATCTTTTATATCAGAGAGCTGCACCTCCTGTAGTAAGTGTCTACACACTCACTCTGACACCACATCCACGCCAATCTTGGTCATATAGTAGGTGCGCTTGTACTGTCTGAACTCAGTTTCAAACATATCGTCCTCCTCTTCCTCGTCATCTCCTACTGCTCCTTTTCCGTCTCCAGTCACTCTTTCTGATGAGGTCAGAGCTGCCAGGCCGAGGGCAGAGTCCTGCACACAAGTGACAAATTCTAGGAGTTATTAATAATTACAGGGATACATGACTGAAACTGTACATGACAACAATGAATGAATGTTAGATTTAATATCTGTTACTACATCTGTCTGTGTGTGTATATATAGAAATATTCTGACGTAACAGCAGACCTCATTCTTGTTGGCGTCTTTGCTGGCAGCCTCCTTTTCTGCTGCCAACCCGGCCGCCTCATTCAGATACTTGTTACCGACTTTACTCTCAAACCACTTTAGGTCCACAAACACCTCACTAAAATGTTCCCGGTCAAACTGGAGGGAAGAAGGAAAGGGGGAGGGGAGGGGTGGAAGAAACAGCGTCACAGATATAAACAATTATTTAGGGCAGTTTCTCAAATATATGCCATCATGTAATAACTCATTAAGGAACCCAATTAATTTAATGTCACACCAACTTTCACAGTACATTTCTATGCAGACTGAACTATTGAAACCAAATTTTCCGTATCAGTTACACATGCACCAACACCTATTCTTAATATTTTTAAAGACTAGTGTCAATACTTTAAACATTCCAAGTTAGTTAACAGTATATTACATTTATTTAAATGTAAAATGTAAATGTAACAATGTTTTTAAAATGTTAAATCTTTTTTTATTGTTCACTTCACTTAGTAAACATATAATCCAGCATCATTCAAAGCCAAACCAAATTAATTAATTATTCTATAAAGGCTAATGACAGATACAAAGTAAATTTTAAAATGATATGCCAATCTGTAAAATAAATTACTTGCACACTAAATATCATAATAAGTGTTGAATCAGTATACAGCATTTGCTCTTAAAATCAATCAACATTCGATACTAATAGTAGCACATTATGTTATTGTGTTTTGACTAAAATTGTTTAACATAATATAAAATATCTGATAATATTAACGGGGGATTTATGCTAAGCTTTACGGTGTTGTCTCACCTCAGCAAGCTTCTCCAGGTACTTCTCAAAGTTTCTGAGGTTTAGATGGCCGTTCTCGTTCAGATAACCTGAGTCAGAAAACAGGATACATTATAGAAGCAGCTCACATTTCTATATTATAACGGCTGACATGTACAAACTATTTGACCAACTCACACGAAATACATTATCAAGAACATGAGAAACTCAGCATCTTGCAAATGCTTGATATTTGTATGCAACACACTGTCATTATAGTAAGTATGATGTAATACCGTTTATTTGTGTGTGACTGTGTGTGTGTGTGTGTGTCTCTCACCCCCCAGGCTGGGCAGAACACTGATGTATGTCTTGTACAACAACGGCAAAGCATCATGGCTGATGTGAAGATGAGGCAGGTGAGGGATGAAATCGTTTCCCACGAGGAAGCCCATTAGAATCCAGTCGTCTATTATTCGCTCCAGGTCATAATCACAACCCATCTGATTCTGAAAAACACCCAGAAACATAATCAGAATGCAGAGTCCATGTAGCATATCAAAGTGGAATACATTAAGACACAAAAACGTTTACCAAAAAAACTTTCCCTGGCATGAAAAGTGTTTTTTTGTTTCCATAATTCATTCTGGGATTTTGCATGATTATACTAATTGTGCTGTTAATTCCATATTGTGTGTGTGTGTGTCTCACCCTGAGCGCAGAGAACTCATAGTCAATGTACTCCCTCATCAGGGACAAGTGAAGCAAGTGAAAAGTTGTCTCCTCTGGAGCGGTTATCCTAGAAGAAAGGAAAAAGAAAATGACAGAACAGATATGTAAATAACACGGGGGCAAACATAAAAGAAAAAGAAACAACCATGCAAAAATAAAATCAGATGGAAGTTAACCTTTTCTGGGATTTCTTTCCTCCAAAGCGGACCTCCTCTCTGAGCAGGGAGAAGTTTGGCTCGTGGCTGGTTAAACCCAACATTATCTACAGCACAGAGAGCAAGAGACAGTGTGAGCATCCAAAGGGGGGTTTGAGCAATAATGCACATCCTCATCATCTGAGTCCACATGCACACAAACCCTACCAGGTCAGCATCCAGGCCATACAGGCAGTGTCGGGTGTTGGGGTCATGACCCGACTTGGTGTTCTCAGAGCGAATAAACTCCATGATCTTGTGCTCTCCCTCCCCTGGAGTCTGTAAGGAAGAGAAACAGTACAACCAACATTGACTTTGGCTGCAACAGAATCACAGTAACTGAACAGTGGCACGGGCCCTGGCGCCAACAAGCTGGGGCCATTTTCTTTAAAACAGCTGTTAACACACCTCATGACCAGACAGGTAGACTTTGACGTTCTGCCACAGCTTGTCGGTGGAGAGCTTGTTGTGGACAAAATACTTGAGCTGCTCCTGGAGTCTTGCCATGAAGTCGGTGCCTGGAAGAAGGACGTGTGATTAAAAGTAGTCAATGCCAACTTTCTCAGAACACACACAGCTGATGTGTTAGCATTGTATAAAATAATGTCCAATTTTACAGACAATAACGGTCGCGGTAAACAAGAAAAATGCAGCTGCATCAAGGTTCAAACAGAATAATCTCAACACACACTGCCTAAATGTCACTATAGTATGTGTGTCTAAATAGAGGAACAGTAATGAGAACGCCCTTTCACTCTAGCACAGAATTAGCAGATGACCACGCAACACCACAGTCAGTAAAAAGACATTCTTCAAGAAACATACCATTACCACAGTAGCACTGAAACTGTGTTAGGGAGCTTTAACACTGTATTGATCAGTTCATTCGAACTCTGGTCCGTTTTCCTGTCTGGTTCAGTTAAGAAGTTGGCCGAGACCGCCTGGAAAGGTGGGTCTCGGTCTGGCTGTTTATTCAGCAGCACCAGTTTGATTGACAGCTTTCCCACCAGCCAAAATGAACTGAAGCAAAACAGGCAAACCCTAGCCTGACATCGCCAGAACAATTCACAAACGCAAATTAGTCTGGAACCTCTCATTTCATTTTCGATTTCCAAGGGGTGTTACGTGCACAGACCAAAATGCCTCTGGACCAAGCCCCCAGAAACTGCACCGGAATTTGAAGCCAATTTGACATAGTGGCCAAAACTTCCGGGTCCGTCACGTGATGCACACTGGCCCAAAAAGACTTTTTCCCCATAGACTTACATTGTGAAAGAGACGTCTGTAAATCAGCTGATTATTTTTTGTGAGGGACATCAACTTCCCAGTACAAACACTTAAATAGCCCTTATTTAAATCATTATGTCCTAAAAGTTGTAAAATGCCTTAATAGCTGAATCCAGAGTTATAGAGTCACTGTCATTCATATGAGTGAGCCCGAGACCGAGAGGTTGGGAGGCGGGGTTAAAGTAAACGCTTGCTTTATGGGCAATGCGGAAGCTATGCAGAAGATCCGGGTAATTTTATACCCGGAAGTCAAATTTCTTTGGCTTCATGCGCCACTGAGCAACTTTCATGGGAATAAACGGGGCCCTGCCTCCAACGCTGTAACCAATTCTCTCTATACATCAATGCTCTGGACGTAATAGTATAGACCTACAACCAATCAGAGCAACGAAACATGTGACGTAGCGCCGAGCGGATCGTGTCGGAAGTACGGCAAACACATCTCTCTTATCAACAACAGCTTTAAGTGCAGTTGTTTGTTCTTCTTTTAGAGAAAATAGACTGTCCAGTTCATTTAATACTGACGCGATAGTGGATTCATCTTGGTTGTTTACGAAAATGCCTCAACGGCGCTTAGAATAAAAAACTGCAAAGCTTAAGTTAAGCAGAATTAACTGATGAGTTACTGTAACGTGCTAAATGGGTAGAAACAGTCCCGCATCGCACCAGCAAGTTAACATGTTTGTGGCAACCTGGTGAGGGCTTGCTACAGTGTCAAAAAAAGATGGAGAAGAAACCCTTTCACAATTCTCAAACACTAGTGATTCCAAATGTATTTAGAAATTCAACATGACCACTTTTCTAGATTTGGAAAAGTTTTCCCCTTAATAGAAGGTTAGAAAAAAACTGATTTCCCTACCCTGAAATGAACAGGTATCTTTACTAGTTCTGCTACAGCTGTTTTTATCATGTTTAATGTGTGATGCTCCTTTGGTGTAAAGCTTGACAGCATTCCTACCAGGAGTGATACAGTTGGAGTCGAAGCGAGCCTCTGTGGGAAGCACCTCTCCTTTATCCAGAGCTTTTTTTATCTTGTCCTCTGCTTCTTTGGCGGACCTAGACACACAGACACCCCCCCCCACACACACACATACATACACAGGCAGATATAAAAGAGAGCAGGTCAAACTCAGGCTGTTAGCTTGCCTGTAGCCTGGTTACTTCAGTCTCTACCAAAGCAAATATTGCATTTGAGTTCTAGTCTGTTCATCCTGCCTTATTAGGCATTTCATGCAGGGCGCAGGTTTACAACTGTGGTACCACAAACATCACTGCTAAACCACAGAATTATACCAGACACTGCATAAATATTTTAGCGAACAGAGTTGTCATCTTGATCAGATAACTAAAAGGGAATGCAGCATTATTTACACTTAAGATTCAACCTCATGGTGCAGACATGTTCATAAAATTCCATTTCTTTATTTGGTCACCTCAAGAAAAGCCACTGCAACCACCTAAATTTAACAATCATGTTCAACTGTCAGAGGAAACAGAGGAAAGAATTTCTCTGCATTTCGTTCCATCCTATATCCACCCCTACCTGAATCTCCGTCCTCTCTGCTGGTTCATCTTCGCCCTCGGTGCCACGCCATCCACCGCCATGAAGAAGACCTTGCGAGGCTTGATTATCCTGAAGAGCACCTCCAGGTAATGGAAGATGTCAGCAAAAATCTTTTCCTCAGAAATGCGAAAGTGGACATCCTCGTCGTTCGGGTGGGAACACTGATGGATAATGCCATTCATGTCCAGATAGAGATTGTCAAATTCTGGAATCTGGAGAGAGAAAGAAGCAAAAAAACGAATTCAATGACGATGTGTAATAAATTGTAAATATATTCTGCAATATTCCTGTACAGTGACCAATTAGTAAAATCTGTTGATATTAATTGACTGTCTGGAATACATCTCTAAACAACAAAAACATTTGTGTTTTGTTTTAACATACATACAAGGGGGTATCCAGGGTAGGAACCCTTTTCAAATGTGAACATCTACCAGCCACTTACAGATAAATGTTCAAATTCACCAGACACTCAAGTAAATCATTGTTTTGTGTCTGAAATCTACCAGCCACTTTCATATTTTACCAGCATTTCCAACCCTGTTTCCTTCACATGAGGGCCATAAGTGAAAGGGTCAACTCAGTTCATCTTTGTCAGTCACCAAAAGCATTCTAGTGGGCTCCTCCAGCCTGACACAGACAAAGAACCTCAAAACTCTCTCCCATAACACTCACATCTAAGTTGACATCTAGGTTTAGTAACAGGGGGACAAAATGTTTTTTGTGTCTTTTAAACGGTTACTGTAGACTGACCTATGTATCAGAGAAGGGCATACATCAATGTTATCCAATTACAGCTGCTAGCATAAAATGTTTATTATTGTCTTAGCACACATATCAAAGCTGCCTTACGCAACGAGAGTGACACACTGAACAACGTCCAGCTGATGAAACTGCTGCTCAAGCACTGAAATACTATCTTCCTTAAATTACTACACGGGGAACTAGGTCACTAAAGTCAATTCCAGTGCCGATGAAGTAGCCTAAATAACGAAGGTGTAATGTAAGGTCAACTAAAATGTTCCCCTCGGTATCAACAGGCTGAGGACATAATCATTGCATTTTAAACAACTTCACAAACATTGTAAAGCACGGTGGCTGTAAGCTAGCTGGCAACAATAACTAGCTGCAGCCTCTTGTTAACGTAAAGTTAGTTAGCTGGCTGACTGTAAGGGGTTTATTGTTGTTCAGAATGTTCTTGCCCAACAAAGACCTAAACTACCCAGTGGTAATAAATCACTAACCTATATCCACTTGGACTTGTGTAACGTTAAACTGTTTACAGGTAGAAGACCAAAATAGCAAGCTAGTTGGTCTTGGGATTTTGGTAAATAACGTTAACGTTGCGTCTAAGTTGTGTAGAACTAGCGTTAAATAATGGAGTCAAAAGTGTTCGGCAACCAAACACCGGCCAAAAACACTGGTAAGCTACGCGGAATAAAAGTTCGACGGCCCGCTTTACTTAGCTCGCTGATAGCCAACAGCTAGCTGAGCTAACGCTGCGGCCATCAGCAACAGTGGATTGTGAAGCTAACGATAGTCATCACTGGTTTCCTACCTGATGTTCCTTGACAACTTCACTGAGACAAGGATAGCGCTCTGAAATCCATCGGTAAAATTTCGGTACTCCCATCTTCACCACGAAAGTGTCAACGTCTGGATCAAATTAGTCAACAGTCAAAACTAGCTATGTGGGTAACTAAATACGGTCAAGGTTTAAGTGGGTAACATAAGAACTTGAGAGTCCGGTTTTGTTTCCAACGGCCGCTAACTAGCTAGTTGTCCGTGGTCCGTCTGCTAAAACATTCCGCCGCCCCTCGGAAAACAGTCGTTCCATTTGTTGTTTCCTATTGATCGTGTCCTCTCCTCCCTCACTACAATTGTCTCTATGGAAACCCATTCCCGCCAGAAAATAAATAGGGAAGGTGAAAAAAAACAAAAAAAGTAAAAATATTAATTTTTAAACAGAAAATCATGACATACTAAGCCAAAATATTTACATTATTCAGAAGTCATAATCTTAGCATTGTTTTTACTCACTATGTTATTGTTTTGAATAAGTAAACACTTAAACATCATACTTTTGAATTGATAAAAGTCATAATTATCATCATTATCATTACATTTAGAGAAACAATCTAATTTTGACTTAAGTCAAAATTCTGACATATCTCATTTCGATTTTCTACATAAAAAATTTCACTTGGTATAAGATCATTTTGTCTTTCTAAGTTAAAATTGTACCATATCAGACTACTTTCTTATCCCATAATTTTGACTAAGTCAAAGTTTGTTAGTATTTTGACAAACTAAAATATAATGGCTAGGTTAAAATGATGGGGTGTTATCTAACTATCACCCAACTCTCCCTGGCCTCTGATCTGAGGAGATCATGACCTATTGGCTCCTTCCAGTGAAGGACACAGTCATGAGATTTCCTTTAGCCATTCCTTTGATTGGAATGGCTGGAGTAACTCCAGACAGAACCTATTGTGTCTAGGAGGACAAGTCTGATAAGTAGCCTACTACCGACAGGTAATACAAAACACAAGTGTTGACTGAAGGACTTCCTGCCTTTCTTAAAAGAATGAAAGAGAAATAATTACATCTGAGATCACACATTCAGCAAGATCTATTTATTTATTTATGTTGACTAAGTCATGTTGTGTGTTAAGAGTGTTTAAGGAAAAAGAGTGTCTCTGTTTTTAATTACCACGTGGCTGCATCAGTAGCCTACACATACCAAGATGCCATTTTGTTGTAGAGATGAAAATCTGTTCATTTTAAAGACATTTAAAATTAAGACATGAATGTGCAATAAGGTATTAGATTCCTACGGCTGCCACTAAATGTTATTAAAGAGTCATATTTTACTGATAGCGTCTTACCAACCACCATTAATCAATTAACACCTAATCAAATTAACCCAGAGCCCTCAGCTCATACAGAGTTCATAACAACTGGCTGTTCCCATTCACATTGCTGGAGAGGATTAATTAGTGACAATTGTCAATATCTGCATAAGCCTGGTGTGACAGAGTAGAAATTCTCAATCAATAGATACAGTGTTTCTGTTTTTGGTAGACTAGCCACCACTTCAACACTACCTTCTTTTATACTTTTCTGCACATCCCAAATGGGGACAGAATGTGGCTTTCATTGGTTGGGCTTTCATCTAATGCTGTATAAACCTGGTTATAGCTTTGGGTTGAGTCTCTCATCCACGATTTCATGGTATATTTACTGCTTATAAAAAAAATAAAGTTCATACACAACCATGATATGGAAGTTCTGTATACAGTATGTCACTTAACATACTGCCTGTAGTGAGCAAATTAAACACGTCTGCACAGTACTGCAAAGACTGACTGACTAACATCTCTCTCACTCTCCTATTTGTAAAGGGTCAGACATGAGTCTTTTTCACAGAAGACATTTTGACATGTCACAATAGGAAAAGCACAGGTGTAAATAATAAAATGAATGATGGCTGAATTTTATTTCCATTCAATAGATGCTTTGGTTTTAAGGTTGTGGTATTGTGCATGTTGGCTCACACTGTCATGGCAAACTGTGACACTTTTTAAATGTTATTATTAGTAATCAGAATCAGAATTGGGTTTATTGCCAAGTAGGTTTTCACATACAAGGAATTTACTTGGTATATTCGTGCATAAATAGCATTGTAAAGAAAAATAAAAAATATCTAAAATAAAAGCAAATAAAAAGCAAGTACGGTAAAAAAAAAACAAAAAAAAACAAGTCAAGAATACCAATATAAAAAAGAAAGAATTGTAATAAAAATATGAAGAAATATGATAAAATAAGATAAAATAATAAAGAGCTGTACAATATATCTTTTATGAAAATGAAGAGCTGTAGAGTTTATGCAGGATATGCAAAATATTAACCAAGGGATGTGCAAAAGTTCACAGTGTGACGTAAAAACAATCTGTGCAGTGTACAAAGATGATAATCTAAGAGATGTGCGTTAAACCTCCTGCCTCCCGAGGGGAGTGTTCAAAGAGTTTGTGTCCAGGGTGGGAGGGGTCGGCCACAATCTTACCTGCTTGCCTCAGGGTCCTGGAGACATGGCAGAATGCAGCTAATCACCTTCTAGGTGGAGTGAATTATACGATGCAGTGTACCAGATAGTGATGGAGGAGGTAAGGATGGACTCAATGATGGTGATATATATATATATATATATACTGTAAGAATCTGTTTCATTGTAATTTTACAATATGATATTTAAGTTACACAACTCAATTGTAAACCAACATGCTCTAAATGATTAACATGTAATGACTACCTCAATTTATAAAAAATGAGTTGGAAAAAGTAGGCCCACTTTTAAAGAAATGATCAAATGTTACATATAGCAAATATGATATTAACTACTGGTTGTAGGAGCCTAAATGCAGTTTATTGATGTTTGACTGATTAGCATGCAATAATTTAAGTTCATATGTAAAACGACAGTCATTTACATGGTTCATTGATTAAGAAGGAATTGAAAGTGATATTTACAGGTTGATTTATTCACAGTTCATATTTAAAGTAATGCAATTAGTCAATGGTTTGATTCCTTGCACTTAAAATGTGGGTGGAAAATTTAAAATGTTCAAAATCTCATTTATATTACATTTGTAATATTTGGGAATAGGTGACTATGATTGTTGCTTCCTAGTAACTGCACACCTTTAATTGCCCTTTTTTATACTCTCACGAATAGAGAGTTGGGAGTAATGTTGGACAGTCAGACAAGCGGAGAGTGGAGCCACAGTTTTTTGACCTCACTCTCATAAATGATTCTCGCTTGAATTTTTGGTAACTTTGGAAATGGACAATTGTTCTGTACCAGTTTTTTCTTGTGTCGAAGTAAACTGTTCCAAGTGGTTCTGTGGATTTTTTGATGTGGATTAGGACGAGGGGAATTGTTAGAGCGTAAAGCTAACGCTTCATTCATTGGAATCCTACACTGGTACTTAACAATCTTAATGCCTTTATTAATGAACAAATGAATGCGCCATTAATTAACTAACAAAACACTTATTGTGAAATTAATGTAACACATCCACAGGCAAATACAGGTCTGCAAACAAATATAGCATGTCACAACTCCCTGCCAGTTCAGATCCTTGATTGTGGGGTACCCTGTAACAAGTCATTTAAAAGAATTTTAATAGTATCTCATTTATTTTTTATTTTCTGTTCAATGTTTCGCTGTGAAACTTTTGGTTCATGTCATTTTCTCTCTATTGTGCTGGTGTGACCACTATTCCTTTGTTTTCACCGTGTGTCACGACATTACAGAAGACAACATGAAATATCCTGAGTAACAAGAGCCACAATGGAAGCATCTTGCAGTAATAGGTTTCACACATTTAGTATAGCAGCCCCAGGGTAAGGAGGACATTTAGTGACTCTCTAGTGTTTCAGCTAATAGAGGAGTTCTGGGAGACTGAAGATTCAAGAGATTACCATTTCACACAGGCTTCAAACACCCCATATGAGACCCATTACCAACAGCAAACACATAACTCAGTCATACAAGTTCAGCCAAGAGAATGCTCGAAATGCCAAAAATATCTAATAAAAATATGACCAAACACGACAAAACTGTTTCGAAATAATTTATTCAGTTATACAAATACAAAACATCTCTCTCACTCAGTTATCATAAAATAGGTAGGTCTTGGCGGTGTTGGCCAAATCCTCATGATGTCAATGTCCGCCACTCCACAGAAACTGACAGCAGTTTGCCTGAAGTTACAATGCAGCTCAGTTCAGATCAGATGTTTTAACCTACAGTATGTGAAGAGTAATTCCATTGCTACTTTTAAAAGAATTAAATCTGATTCTGTGAGGTTCTCATTTTTCAACAAGCAACAAACAGCTCACACATACGTGGAAAAATAATCCAGGTTCATGTAGCACAGCAGATCAATGCCTTAAGTCACATGAGAATCGCTGTGATCACAGACGAACGTGTCAAATCTCATTTTGTTCCGATAGTAACAGAAGTATCGGAGGAGTTTCTCAACATTTCCATGTTCTGTTGGTCTTCCTTGATTTCCGTACACTACCTCACATTCTACAACAGGAACTGACGATACGCTTGACAGAATGAAATTCAAGTCATATTTATTAAAACTGGTTTCTCTCAATCTCAAAAACACAAAAACTACACATAAAGGGGGAAAAAACAGAAGACTGACAAACAATGAGGGGGGATTAAAAGCTTCATGTGAAGACATCATTTTCGCATGTCGTTTTGTCTTGTGCTTTGGCCTTTAAAAGGGAAAATGCATCACACTAGTAGCGTTTGGCTGGATGTACCCTTGAGAGCAACAGCTTAATTAAAAAAGGTACATGTTTTGATTTGACCTAAAACCATAAAGAGGTGTTCTATTGTAGCTGATATAACTTTACTGAAAAGAAACAAAAATGCTTTCTAAAGTCTCTTGTTCCATTTGTGCCCAAGCTAGGTCCTCGGTTTTTTTTGCTGTAAAATGACAGCACATCTTCTCCTGCTATACTGATGTACTGGTCCAAAGTCTTTACTGCTGTCTGTAATTTGTAGCTCATTAAAATAAGACAGCTTCAGTTTATTTCAGCTCTCCCCGGTGCTGTCGGGTGTCCTAGTTCAGCAGGCAACCTGGGCTCTCCCTGAATCAGACCGATCCTCTACCAAACAAAGAGAGGCTGATGGTGGTTCGATCGCGCACTGAAGATGTGGTGGGCCTTCAGACGAGCTCAAGTACCTGTGTGGAGAGAAAAGATAGACCTGTCATGGCAACTGTAGCTCGCTGTCACTGTCCAAGAGTTAAGACAATAAGATGAGGGCAGTAGGTAACAATAAAAGCTGTCTGTACTGCTGAAGTTATAAAAGGCCAGTTTTAACACATGGAAGGATATTTTAAGGCCAATAATACAGACTAAGTGAACACACACAGATGGCTACTGTTCTGTATACTACGTAGACTGGACACGTATCCCCAAAAAACACTGCTTCACCACACAGTCACGGTGTGGTGAAAAAAAATAACTTCTATATAATAGCTCCTGTTGTTTTAGGCTACACAGTATAAGCCTTAAAGGCAGATACATCAAGACATTTTGAGACGATATAAAAAGGTAGAGTTCACCCAGATAACAAAAATATATTCTTTCCCACTCATCCCTTGCGGTATCTAGCCATGCAGATCATTTTAATTTGATGTAGTGAGGATTTGAAAAGTTTTCCTCTGAGACTTCTGCTGCCGGCCTGTACAACGAAGGTGAATGGCATTTCCTTTTTTTTGTACTCAAAGCATCCAAAAACTACAGTTTACATATGGACTGTTCTCTATGCATTTTGACCGAACAAATGTCAAAGGCATTCTATTTGGATTGTGGATGTGCCTTTAAAAAGCAGGTTGATATTGTATAAGATCTGAAAAGATTAGTCCATTGATGTAAAATTTATTGCCAACTATGAATGAATTGTTTGTCATTTTTCAAGAAAAAATGTCTAACATTGTGCTAGTTCATTCAATGCTAGTTTTCTGTCAACTGACCAGCTGATTCAGCTCTAACTAGGCATGACATAATCTGGCACCTGCTGCAGTAGGTCTCTGGTTATTGGCATGTTTTATGTATAACTTTCAAAACACAAACCTTGATGGTTCCTTGACTGTTTGCAGCGATCAGTACATTTGACTCCTGAAAAACAAAGTATCATTAATAAAACACAACATAGTGTGAGCTGCTCGTGGCAAGATGAATGTGAAGAGTTTTTCATATCACAATATCATTTATTGCTTTCATAGCTAAACCACGCTTCCATCTTGACAAGACACGGCGTGCACTAACATGATCTGCTAATAAACCAGTTGGTGTAATCTTCCTTCTGGTATAGCATAATGTAAAATGAACAGCAACAGTATAATAATGAGGTGAACTTACTCCATCAGGCAGGGCTCTCCAGCAGACAGCGCTGACGAACTCATTGGTGTCGTCTTCCTTCTTGTCCTTGTCCAGGACGCTCTTCACTGTGTCAAACTTGAATGTCAACAGTGTCTTGGAAAGTCCTTTGTAGTATAGGTATAGGGAGTTGTTTTCACTGCCTGTACAAGCACAAACACATAAAAGGTGATGCTTTATTAAGATGATTATAATTGTTAGATTGGTATTTGTATAGTGCCTGCCTAGAGGGATGAATAATAACTGTTTCAGATTTTGTCCTGGAATGGTGGGATTTTCTTGCAGTGGCGCCCCTGCCAGGTTGAGAGGGTGTGGTGAAAACCTTTGATAATCCGTTCAACAGGAAAATATTAGCACCTAATAAGCATGTAAACGCTTAATCCGATTGCTTCTCTCTGGTTGGAATAAATATATTCTTTCTGCACGTTTGCCCCACGTGGGGAGAACATTAGGTGACGTAAACGAGTTTCCGGGAGGGACAGAAACAAAACAAAACTGCTCTGTGGCTGATCCAACTTTTTTGTTGGAGACTTTAAAAGATTTAAGGATTGTTGAATGCCTCGGCGGTTCGAAAGGCTTGAAACAACGAGTTTTTCAAACAAGTGTTTGAAAAGATGAACAAAGCCAAAAAAAAAAAACCAACTTCTTCTTCTGTTATATTTCCAGCAGATCAGATGCTTCACAGCAGGCGGAACCACTGTGCGCATGTCAAAAGAGTTATATTCTCCATCTTATCGGATCCCTTTATTTAGCGTCCATGTAAACAGTTAAGTTGGAATCTCTAATCAGAATGATTTCAATCGGGTTGAAGAAATATTGTCCATGTAGCTGCAGCTGGTGTCAGTAAAGGCTTTTTAAATTTTTTTTTATAGAATCAATTCTTACCACAGGCAACATAATCTCCGTTGGAAGCCAGGCCCACAAAGTTCTTCTCATTGATGTGACCCTTGAAGGAGCGCAGGCAGTGAGGTTTGTTGACGTTCCACAGCTTCAGCTGACTATCTGTTGAACTGCAAATTAAAGGGTGTAAATACATAATGAATCAAGAACTGTAGGGTACTTAGTGACATGACGTGCTAAAACTGCTTTTCAATAATCTGTGGTAGAACATTATCAACTGTCAGTCTGTAAACCTGAGTTTTCTTTTGGTGAAATGAGTAAAGAAAAACACTATTAGCCATAAATATGTGTGAGTGATTGTGTAGATGAAGAAACACCAGATTATGTTGAAAATCCAAGCATTTTTCAAGGAGTATATTTGAATTCGGTTAAAATTTTCCAAACTTTCAAGACTTTGTACGAACCCTGTAAAATAAAGGCTAAATTGACTTACGCAGAAACAATTTCCTCTCCATTGACAAACTTGGCGTAAGACACTGCCTTCCTGTGGCCTTTGAACACCATGATTGGCTGCTTAGTGTTGCGTAGGTCATAGTAGTGGACACAGTGGTCTGCAAGCAAAAAACAAAAAAAAGATGGTATGCATTCAGATGGGAGGTGTGAGAGAACACTCAAGAATAGAGGTGGGGATCATATCCAGTAACCACCAAGGCAGACAGCCATGGTGAAACGATGGTGCAATGCCTTTGTTGACATTTTGGTGTGTGTTCCTGCATCAGTTCTGTTTTTGAATGAACACTACGCCTGCTGGCTTGTATTCCAGTGTCCTAGCTTTACTCCAGACAGTAAACCAACAACTTCAAGGTCAAGGAGGGGTTTCCTTTTCCAGGCTTAGTGGACTTGGACCGTAGAGACACAGGGAATGGGGTAAATAAGCCAGGGCAATTCACCGCTGGATAACACAGAGTTTCTGTGCGGCTATGTTCATCCGACGTTAGGTACTTTCAGGATTGTTTTTGTGTACAAGAGAATACTTCTAATTCTTATTTCTCCATTGGGAGAGTAATAAATTAAGTTTTTAGAGTTTGTCTGGACCACCAGAGTCTGTGTGACCGCAAAAGAAATTTAGTAGTCTACAAGGAACAACTGCAGTGATATGTGAGGTGTGTGCTCCCTGTCAGAGTACAACAATAATAACACATCACAATGAGAGAAAAACAAGTTTTATGCCTGTGATTTTGAAGAGAGACAAATTCTCATCTCTTTTTTCCCCATTTATGGACTTTTAACATCTGAAATAAACTGATTGGAAGGCCTGCATAAACACCATGTTAGGGATTTTAAAGGTATTCATACAAAACATGCAGGTGATATGTAGGCTAGACAGCTGCACAGAAGAAAATTACTTTTGGACATAACATTTACAATCATCTTTTACAATAATTACATGTTTGCATCAATGATTTTGTCCTCTACCAAGAGATATCAGACACTTACAACCTGAGCCAGCCCTGATCTTACCTGCACAGCCAAAGGCCAGATGATACCTGGAGGTTGGACTGAATTTAACACAACAGACATTGGCCTTGGCCTCGATGCTGGCCACTGAGTTGTCAAGATTGGTTGACCATAGCTTCACTGAAACACACAAAACCAGACATGGGAACATTTCAAAAGGAGGGTGTAACAGAAGCTGGAAAGGCAGAAGATGATTTATGTCAGAAATAGGATTCTTCAGTTGTTACCTTTAGCATCATCAGAACCAGAGGCTAACAGCTTGGGGTCCATCAGATTGAAGTCAACACTCCAACACCGTTTTTCATGTTCCTGGAAAGAAAGCAGAGGAAGCCTTAAAAAGTAGTCACAAGACAAATGTTATTTATAGAATGGATAGTTTAAACCAAGCGATTCATGTAGTCAAACATGCAAGTTACCAGTATTGATCATTCTAACTAAGAATGGAACTTCCCTTATCACAAAAAAGTGATGCTCTAAGACCTAAGTATCATACCTGGTAGACTTTGGACCTCTGGCCAGTGAATCCGTCCCACAGGATGACAGTACCCTCATAGTCACTGCTGGCCAGAAGGTTCTTGTGATAGCTGCTCCAGCTGATACAGCTACAACAAACAAGGTTGGGATCACTTTCACTTTAAGTTCACAATTGGTCACATTCTTAATAAGTGCTTTATTCACCATTTCTGATTTTGATTTATTCAGACCTGCTCAACACTACAGCTCATCCCCCGGTGAAACAGGAATGTGGGTACATGCTTTTTCCTTCTTAAGGCCAGTTCAGACCAAAGATTGGCGACGAGATGAGTTAAAAACTTGCAACTGATTGCAATGCGCTGGTCTGCAACGTTCTGAAACCTGCCACTTTACACCATAGACTGTATATAAAGACCACTTTCTCCTACTGTACAAAAATGAAGCCAAAATACCCCGGATACGGGAGCTGCCATCTTGTGCTGGTGTCATTTGGAGCCAGAGTCTGCGCAGTAGTGATCGAGGTCCCGCCCATACACTCGCCCAAACCAAGTTGTCAATCATGACATCACAGCCCTTTTTATAGCATCAAATAACATCATAACATTTTAATATTAAATAATATTAAAACCAAACTTATCAGAAAAATGAACACTTGAACAAACATCAGCGTGATAAGAACTACCTAGAATGACAGAAACCATCTTTGGGAAAAATGTATTTGACGTGTTCTTTGATTTTTCAGTTTGGCCCATGTCCCATCTGCTAACATTGAAGGGGTGGGATTTATGACCTATACTGCAGCCAGCCACCAGGGGGCGATGCAGATGTTTTGGCTTCACTTTTGCAGAGCTGTCATGTCCTCCATCTTTATATACAGTCTATAGTTTACACCAATGTGACTAGATGAGACGGTGTATAGTTTCCATAGCAACGTCTCTCTGTACTGGATATAATTTGTAGCATCTTAAAATATGAATGAGGATAGTGATAGTGAGTTACTTGGTACAGTTGCATATCTAGTACTGATGAAACGGCGAAAACATAAAAAAGTGAGAGGGTCAAGATGACTTTGCAACAAGCTCATTGGCGGTTGGAAACAGGTGACGTGCCTTATGTTCTAAAACCAGCTGCCGGCGAATTGACAAGATGAGTCGCAGGCGAGTTGAGCTAAGACGGGCCGGTTCACACCGCTGTAACTTTTCCCTGAAATGTTCTAAAACGGTTTCATCTCTCGCAAATCTTTGGTCTGAACTGGCCTTTAGTGCTATTATGGCCAGTCATGTAATGTCTGATGATTTGATGAAATGAAGAAACCAGTTGCTGTAGGGGTCAGCGGATTTTGCCTTCCATCACCATCTTTAGTGAATGTGTGTACAAACAGTTTCTCACAAGGAGATGAGAAGCGCTGCAAACACTGCACTGTAGGACCTGAGAGGTACATCCCCGCTCCTCTGGGAAGAAATGATCCCCCCTACCTGATTTTAGAATTGCAGGTCATCTCATTAACAGGGTAGTGGATGTCCACTGCATCCTGGATCACTGTGCCGTACTCAAACACCTTGATCTTCTTGGTAACACCAGCGATGGCAAAGTAGTCACAGTCACGGTCAAACTCAATACTGAAACACGTGAGAATACAGTACATTTTTACACTAGTTGGTGGGTTGAAAAAGAGAATACTGATAGAAAGCGTTTCTGTGCCACTACTCATTACAATGGATAGAAACAGGAAAATCATCATAAAGGCAGCCATTTCTATACAAAATAATAGTCACACACCAAGCCTTCACAGACCAATGCCACAAAGTGTATAAGACCAATATGCAAGTTCAGTCTTTTCCTTTTTGTACCTGGAGACAATACTGGAGCCGTTATAGAGGTCACTGGCGTACGAGAGGGTGGCGAGCGGCCGCACAGAGTTGTAGCGGGTGAACTTAGACAGGCACTCCATGAAATCATCCAGCTGATTCAGGTTCCTGCCTTCATCTGAACACAATAGACACACACTATTAAAGTACTGTTCACAAGGAGCAATGGGCATGAACTTAAAACAGACGGGAAATACCATACTGAATGTTGAAGGAGCTTCATGTCGCATTTTAACAGCGATTCATTCTTAACACATTGATATAATAACCAAAAACATAGAACATTTTGTACTGGGTACCACCATGTCGGGTTTCTATGGAAACCTGAGGCACAAAAGAGAATGATGGTGTCATTCTTCCAATGCGAAGAGCCCAGACTTTTCATTAGAAGTCTGAATTACAGTTAAGTTTGTGGTTTGTGGTCGTCATTTTAAGGAATAATAACTTTAGCAATAACACTGACGTGAGGCAGACACTACCATCCATCCATTCATTCTCTGAAGTAAATATCCAGTTCTAAGACGTCAAGCGTTAGTCATGTCCTTCCTTCATCCAACTGTTCTCCAGTTTCTCCAATGACATACAGAATCAGAGCAACAGATACTTATCTGATTACAGATGTTTCCAGACAAATTGCTGCTTTATTGTCAACAACAACTGTGAGAGAATGATGCCAACATTCTCTGCAGGATTAGTACCAAGCCCCCAGGAAGTGCGCCGGGCTTTGAAGCCAATTTGACATAGTGGCCAAACCGTGTAATTACAACTTCCGGGCCCATCACGTGATGCACACTGGCCCCAAAAGACATGTTCCCATAGACATACATTGTGAAAGAGACGTCCGTAAATCAGCGGATAATTGTTTTTGAGGTACAACAACTTCCCAGAATGAACACTTATATAGCCCTTATTTAAATCATTATGTCCTAAGATTTATAGAGTCACTGTAAACCTTTTTTGGCTTCATGCGCCACTGAGCAAATTAAACAGGAATGAACTGGGGCCCCTCCTTCGACGCTGTGTCCAGTTCTCAATACATCCATGATCAGTACCTGTGATGCGTGACATTTTGTTGGAGAAGTAGCACTGCTCCAGATCCTCAAAGTGAGCCGTCAGCCTCTTCCTCCTTGACGCCAGGGTGCTGTTGTACCAGGTCTGTCTCTTGCCCTGGCAAAACAATAAGAGTACAGTCAAGCCAGTGCTAAACTGAAACTCAAATTGACATTTTCCTCATATTCCTCTGGAGGCAAAACCAAGGGCCTGCATCCATATTACAAAAACTCTCAAATAAGGGATATGCAAATAAATTAGAGCTGCAATGATTAGTCAATAAATCGATTATTTGAACATAATTGTTAGTTGCAGCCCTCACATTAATACTTAAACAGATTACAAGTCAAGTATAATCCAACAAGGTCATGAAAATAACAGACGTGACTCTCAAAGAGGGTTAGAAACTGAGCCAAACAGCATGTGTGTTTCTCTGACTTACCTGGGTTGTTCCACCAAATCCTGGAGGCTGGCTGTAGTCTGGTGGATCAATAATACTACTGCAGCTACTCAACAAACAAACAAACAAACAAACAAACAAACAAACAAACAAACAAACAAACATGTAAGGCCCATTATACAGCCCACAACATCTTGACTATATGTATGTGCTTTGCTATTAACCAAGTAGCTCCTTCATAAAATTTGTTAGAACACAAAGGTTGGTGGTACCTCGGTGCTGGTGAGGGAGCCTCGACATTGGGCACCGTACACTCTGCCTCCATCATTGGAGAGTACAGCCCGCTCATTTCCTGGAAAATTACACAGAAATAACATGTTTGTCTAACTCAAGCTGTGACGCTCCAGTTGTTGCTATTTCACAATATGATTTCATAATCCTGTGTACTGCTCCTCCACCTTTCCATTCAGAGCATGGTGCAAAACACATCAAACATCCACCAATTTGCGGATATGGAGGGGATTCTCTTGGAAAAATTGGATCCGTTGTTTTTACTCATACCCAAGACAGGGTTCGTACAGCTCTTTAAGAGTAAAACTCAAGCACTTTTCAAGCACTTTCAAGGTACCTAAACCATAGATTTCCACACTTGCAAAGATTTTATCATCACATCTAACATCTTACTATAAATGCAATTGCGAAAAGTAAAGTTTACAGAATTCCTTTATACCAACAGAAATCATCTGAGAGCAGATGGTCGCCCTCATGATGCAGAGCTGAGTTTTCATTTCGGAGCCCATGTCAGTCATTCTAGCTCCGGTCTGGTGTGAGACGCCAGGAGACAACAAACAAATATGACGACGGGATCATTTCATTTCAAACATTAAAAGATTTTTGGTTTACATGAGTGGTTGCGTAGAATAAACACCAGATTACGTTGAAAAACAAGCATTTTTCAAGGAGTATTTTCTAACCTTGAAAACGGTCAAAATTTTGCATTTTCCAAACTTTCAAGACTTTGTACGAACCCTGCCAAGGTCAAGAGTAAATATTTCAATGTAAATCTACCATGCTGGAGAGAGTAGTAGATGCAGATCACTCACATATATTTTGGAAATGCCACAAATTATTGATGTGTTGGAAAAAAGTATACAAAATGTTGCAAAAGATACTACGATATGATATCCCTATGAGCTCCGTGGTACTCTGTGTAATTTTAATTTTAACAAAGAAAATGTACAAATAAGGGATAGATACCTGGTCAAAATATTGTTAATAGCTAGTAAAAAAGCTATCACAAGGAAATGGGGTAAAGTGGACCCCCCTACCCAGGAACAATGGATGGAGATAGTAGAGAAAATCTACATAATGGAAAAACTGACACATTGCTTAAGATTGCAAAAAGCACAGATGGAATAAAAGTGGGAGAAATGGACATTATTCAGGACCCAAAACAGTGACGAAGACAACGGAAAGGACAACTGATTGAGTTGATGAAACTGTGAGAATGGATGGACTACTAAAAAGGTAACTCCCAAAGAAATAGAAACTTTTTTTTCCTATATTATTTAGTTTTTAGGTTTGTTTGTCTGTTTACACGTTCATCTGTTGGTTTTATATGTTTAGAAATGTTGAAATCATCAATAAAACAAGTGGGAAAGAAATGAGGGTTTGGTAACACGTGCAGGAGGGTTCTCTGTTACTTTACCTCAACACGCTTAATATCCTCTTCAAGAAAGTTGAGCTCTTTCTGTAGTTGCTCCAGTTGCTGTTGACAGAGCCAGACACACATAAATATGCCTGCAGGTGGACATGTTTAAAACTACTTCATGACATTGTTTTTTTTTTTAAACACACATTCTTAAAAACTTAACTTTCTCTATTTTCTGTGTTACTGTGTTTTGTTTGTACAAAGTTGAGTTTTCTCCGATACATAAACATTTCATATTTTCACTTATTCTTGAAAATTGCATTGTGTTCCCAACAGACCAGTCTTAGTTCAGCGGTACAATTCTAATATTATGAATATAAAAACAACCGCACCTCTCTCTTGTTTCTCCTGGCTTCTTTAAGGAACTCCATGAGGATCTGTCTCTGAGCTGCCTGAGATTCCTAGTGGAGAGACAGACATCATACGTAATCTCACACAACTGCAAGTGAAGCCGCAGAATGCCTTTGCTTATCCTCTAAAGAGATAATAAGATCATTTTAAACCATTTGTAGTCGTCAGTGGGGAAAGACACGTTTAACACTGGTGCCTCTACATGGTCACTGTATTTCTAACAGATATTTTTTTGAAGAAGAAGAGAGAGTAAAATTATGTAGAAAACTACTTCTAGGTCATGATTTATCCTCTCAGTTGTACACATTCTTAGGTTCACACTGACACACACACTCATTTCTTCATTTCTTCAACTGTACTTCCCAGGGGTGGAAATAACAAAGTACATCTACTCTCGTTACTGTTACTCTCGTTACTTGTACTTTTTAAGTATCTTAAAACTTTTACTTAAGTAGTTCTTTATTTCAAGTATTGTACTTTTCAAGTTGCATCCGAATAGAACAGAATAAAAACAAGTGTTGCATGAAAAAGTCATGATGACCGTGTGAGAATGGAACAGAAGAAAGGCCTAGCAATTTGTGAACAAGGTTGCATTTACCTCAGTTAATCTAATGCACCACCAGGCAAACACGGCCCAAAGTGACCCAAATCGAACACACCCACAATGTTGCGTGACCCACAGGTGCATACTGGCAGAGAATGAACCAGCAATGCTTCTCTCACAGGAATATGCACTAGTCCAGAACACAGGACCTTCTTCCTGTGTTTACTTTCTTGCCCAGACACATCTGACCAATAAGAGGAGTGAACGTTCTCATGTGGTTTGTAGTGATGCATTTTACTTTGCTTGGATTTTTCTCTGTGTGAAAAGAGACCGAACCAAGAGGAAAACACTTTTGTAAAACGCAAGTATACTAACTCATCAAGTGATTTGGACCAGAGCAAACAAACTATTGGTGTGAAGACACCCTAAGTTCACTAAGGAACTTGGTGTCTGTAACTCACTCTCCAGAGGCAAATGTCAACAACCACTGTGTTGCCTAGCAGAGTATCATTGTGTGTGTGTGTGTGTGTGTGTGTGTGTGTGTGTGTGTGCTACACGGCGTGAAAAGAACTATGCAGGCCCTCTTTTTTTTCTCTTTAATATGTGTGTTTGTGGGCTGCGGCCGCTATGGAGTTTATGTTGTCTATACATCTCTGTATTGTCTGCCTTAGTGATGCTTTATTCTGCTATTAAAGTGTCTATTCAATTTATGCCGTTTAATAATGTTTATTGCACCCACCATGGTGTCCATAGCCCTAAAAATGTAACACACTAACGTTTACTCAGAGTACATTTTTACACAAGTACTTTTACGTCTTCTTGAGTAAAATGTATTTAAAGTTACAGTACTTTTACTGGAATAAAATATCCTAGTACTCCTTCCATCCCTGGTACTTCCACTCACACTAAGGCATTGCAAACTAAAGCTCTGTAGTGAAGAAGAGAACGATCAAAATGAGCGCGGCACAGATTATTAGGAGCAAGTATGTTATTCAATTCAGCTACAGGAAAGGGGAGGTTACTCTTTAACCGGGTTCATCCACTCCTGCCCTCCATGGCTTTATTATATGTACTTCCCTTGCTTTCTTTATGACTTTTGGAATAAAAGGACAATTAATATATATTTCAGCACCCATACTTTTTCTTCTACTATAATAGCTACACCACCCATCGGTGTGCTAGAGGGGAAAACGACGTCACCTTCATGACTCAGGAGTGGGAGTCTAGTGGATCACTTGCCAACATGGACCGCCAAAGTCAAGGACCTCAAGAATGTTTTCTATTTTAATGGTGCTATTACTTCTATTTGGCCATTTCTTTATGCGGTCTAAACTAATACAAAACACCAGAGAAGGTAAGCCACAACATCCACTGCAGATATTTCTATCAATGTTTGCTTAAAGGCACAATCCTTGATGAAACCCCACCAACAAAATTCAAAAGTTGTTTAACACAGTGACTAAGAAGAGACAACTAAAATGTAAGCTGCTGTGTTTCAAGTTTTCTGATGCTGGTAAAGGTTTCTCTACATCAGTAATGATGATTGTAAATACACAAGTAATAAAGGACAGTATTTCCAATCATCTACACTACATGTGCAATTTACATTGTCAAACATCTGGAAAAACACCTACATTCCCTTGTAGGTGAAAGTGTGAATTTGATGCAGCCACCAAATGTAATCTCTAGATCTAACATTTCTAATTCACAACTGATACAGTAAAATTAATGATCCCAACATACAAGTCCAATCAGATAAAAACACAACGTGTTCAGAGGAAAATAATTTGGCTCAAATAAGAAAGCACACCAACAAAAATGTATCAAGAATATGTCCTGCGAAAGAAATAAAAGCAGCTACTGAAGCCAGTTGGCAAGATGAACAATTCCACCAGGAAGATAAACTGGATGAATGGGACAGCTTCACCGAGGCTGAGAATAAGACTGTTGTCATTTAAATATGCTTACTCCAGATCATTTTGGTGAACTGTGGATTTTACTGTCCAGGAGGACACCAATCAATCATGTTGCCCTAGTAAACAACTTCTTTCAAGCCAGTGTGCTTTCCAAAGCCAAAGCCGGAGACGGTTGATGCCTAATCAGAACCTGATTGTTGCGTTTCTATAAGCAATATCGTGGCTGACCATGCAGTTGCTGTATCTGCCAAATATATTATTTTGTTTCTTGTGTACCCTCCTCAAGGTGGGTTTAGATTACAGGAGGTTAACTGCAGTATTTTTAAACCTGGGCCTGATTTTTTACAGATTTTGGGGTCTAAATAACTAATTGTTACCAAACGTTTTGGAATTGGTTCAGTAGATCACCTCAGTCAGCATCCGAGAACGGGCTGCAATGTAATCCTTTGGGGAAATGCGCCCGTGAAAAGTCCAAGTGCTTGTTTTTGCCACTGACAGGCTCAGACTGTTATTCAAAGTGTCTGTGAACATCATAGAAAGGATCCCTACAGAGACAGACCGTTTGTTAAAGAGTAAGATGCTTTTTGTTCCACCAGGAACAGAAAGTCTCGCTCAAGGAAAAGTCTCGCTCTGACATCTCACGAGAGGCTGAGTTGTTACAGGAAGATCCGTATACTCTGATAAATACTCAAATAAATAGGGATGGCCATCGAATTCAAATGCCTCATCTGCATTGTCGAAATCAGCTAAATATTCAGCCATGACTTTGGAAATAAATTCTTGCTAGCAGTTCCTCTGTGTAAACTCTTCTCTCCAACTCTGACTCACATTTCCACAGTCGCCTTCCTGACGAGTGTTTGCAATTCAAAAGCAGACACTCAGTGAAATTTCTCCTCGCATGTGAGGCAACTCAATTTCAAAGCTGGTTAGGATTTGAACACTCTAAGAGAGTGCTGATGTGACAGAACATAAGTCGACAGGATAGGTTGTGGCTCCTACTTCTCTTTTCCTGTGACTTGTTTTCGTATCACAAACAAGACAAAGGGGGATGTTCCAGGCTATTCTGACAGTGATGTGCACCAGGTTCACTGCATTTACTCAGTAAGTGTCTGTGTAATCCAGGAAACACACATACCCTCTGCCACAAGGACCATGTCAAGCATTACTGAATAATGCCGTTCATATGACTCACCCCTGTCTACGTCAGTGGAGCTGAGGTGGAGCAGGTTAACAGTTTTAGGTTCTCGGCAATCAGCATCACAGAGAACCTGTCATGAACATCATACATCTCCATGCTGGTAAAGAAAGCTCAGAAACAACTGTATTTCTTAAGGAAATGTCCCGTGCCAAGTTCTTGTTAACTTTTACAGAGGAGCAATAGATAGCATCCTGACTGGAAACATTACAAACTGGCATGGGATGTGCACGGCCCAGGACTGGAGGGCTCTGCATTGGGTTATTAAAATCGCCAAGAACATCAAGGGTACCCATCTACTGAACATCAGTAATATCGGAGAGGTGAGGTGCCTGCACAGACGACGAAAGATACTAAAAGACAATATCCACCCAGCCACGGCCTGTTCACCCCGCTGCTGTACCACCAGACTACAGAGAAGCTTTTTTCCTTGGGCTGTGAGACTCCTCAATTCATCCTCTGCACCCCACCATAAATAATAATAATTTGTTTTATTTTTATTTTTTTGTGTGTGCAGCATGAAGGGACTACAGCTTGTATTTCGTTGTACAACACTGTGTTGTATAACGATAAATAAACGAAGCTTGAACAACTCTTGACTCTTTCAACACAGCCTGAAGCATCTCCTTGCGGAAGAATGACAACTGATGGAAGATGTAATTCCAAGATATGTCAATGCTCATGCTGTCCTCTCTCAAACACATTCACAGTACGAGCTCTGCCGTCGATGATTCGAATCATCATTCAAAAGCCCCCCCCGAGTCGAATCACATTTTATCAGTCGAATGATTGCACTTTTTTAAAGCTGCACCATTGTACAGAGAGTAATGCAGGATAACAACATCATGGCAGGCTATAAACTTTGCCAAACTGAGTCTTCTTGTCTCAAAGTGAACCAACTAGAAAACTGATGGAAGAGAAGAGTGATGGAAACAGAGCACAGTGTGACGCACAGCTGAGCAACATGTTTCTGAGTTGCTAAACCACCTACGTACAAAGTATACTGTATGTCCACTGTATAAAAGCTAGTATAGTGCCTGCTGTCATGCTCAGAAAATGATGATGTAACTGATTTTATAAAATTCCTTTTGTTGTAATTTTTTTGAGAAAGAAATGTGGAGACTCAAACATTTTTTTTACATTATTTTATCTTTTATATTATTGAATATATTCTCATTTCTTATTGTCACGATAAACGGTTATGGTCCAAAACGTATCCTGTGCAGAGTTGCAGAGGGCATGCAGCAGACTAAAACCCAGGACCTTCCTGATGTGAGGCGACAGTTCTGACCACTGATTCCAGGGTTTCTGCAGTGTTCACCAAATTATATTTAACTTTTTAACTTTTTAATACCACATAGAATGCTATGCAACACCTTTTTCACTGTCATACTAGAAAAAGAATGACGGAATACCAGTAGGGACAATAAGGCCCACAATTATTTATAAAGAACATAAATTTTATATCACATTTGCCAGTACTTCCTAGCTGTATATAACATTAACTACTAGTAATATAATGAATCAATTACATTTAGAAATTGACAGATAGATTAACCAATTCAAAAATAATCACTTGCCCACAATGAGCTTCCTAGCTAACTGCAGCAAGCAGTATCAACAGTGTTTGCTACAGGTCTGATGCTGATTGAAACTCCACAAAAAGGGCTGAACTGCCTCCTGCATGCACAATCCACTGTGTTGCACCAGTGAGAGTCTACTGCAGGCTTTTAAATACCTTCTTTTTTTGAGGAAACTGAATTCAATGCTTTTCAAGACCTGCAGAAACCCTGGATTTACTATGCCAGTGTAACCTGCTACCATTAATCTGTCATAATGATGTGGTTGAACTTAACTCTTGTGCATGGTTAACCCCCATCAATCTGTGTGAATCTTACATTTGGTAAGTGACTCTGTATCTTCTTCCTTTAACATGGAATAACAGGTCAAGACTCTTCTGTGACTCTAATAATCATAATTATGCCTTTTATCATGGAATATTGTCCAGCCCTATGTGAATCTAAGCAGCCAAAATCCAGATGCAAAATGCAAAGAAATGGTTGGCACCAAAGAAAGTTAAATGCATGCCGGACCACCCTTAGAACCCTCACTTACCGCCTCCAGCTGCTTCTTCTTCTGGACCAGGAGCTCCAGCATCAGATTGACATTTGCCAGGTCCAAGTTCTCCTGGTCGGGAGTCAACACATCCTGGAACACCTGCCACCTAGACCCGTTCTGGGGGTCAGAGACACTGATGATCAGTTACAAGCAACAGACTTTTCGAGCAATGTGAGAGTTCAAATAAATGAGTGTGTGACTTTCACAGAAAGAGAGAAACAAATTAGTTTACAGTATATATGTGTTGTACTTACAGGATGATCTAATTTTAGTCTCTTCTCCTCCGATCTTTGTTTCTGTTTGAGGATCAGTTCATTTACTGGAACATGGAGGGGGAGGGGGGGTAGGTGGTGTGGAAGGGGTGAATGAGAAAGGTGGAAAAGCTACATAAGTACAAGACCAGAGTGCAAGTTACACAGTAAAGCAATGATACTTGTGGTAAGCCAGTTGAGTTGTGGTAAATAAAATAGAGACAGCAGTGATATCACTAGGGCTGCAACTAACGATTATTTTCATTATCGATTAATCTGCCGATTATTTTCATGATTAATCGATAAGTCTACAAAAGGTAAAAGAATTGTGAAAGATGCTCATCACAGTTTGCCAGAACCCAAAGTTGATTGCTTCTTTTGTCCAACCAACAGTCCAAAACCCAAAGACTCTTCATTTACTGTCATAAATGACAAAAAAAGCAGCAAATCCTCACATTTAAGAAGATGGAACCAGAAAATGTTTGACTTTTGTTTTTGAAAAATGAATGAAACAATTATGAAAATAGTTGGCAATTAGTTTTCTTTCGATCGACTAATCATTGCAGCTCTATATATCACTACCAGTTTCATTACCATGATGGCTGGGTTATATACTCTTTAAAAGCACATACAGTGGACTTTCATAGCACTTTATAAGTGAACTTTCACTGGAGTATGTCCTGTTCAGGATGTGAGAAAAAGCAGCATAACATGTATTTGATTAAATATTTCTCACCGACATGTTTAAGTCCAGATGACACAAGGAGTGTTCATACCTTTGCTGACTTTTTAAAAATCCAATGATTTAATTCTAACATCATTATGTTGGACAGTACAGTGGATATGCCCTGGCCTATGCAAATGTGTAAATTCACAGGACCAATGCTGTGACAACACTTCCATTTCAGAATTGTTTTCTGATTATTGGTGAAGGCAGAAAAGAATATAGAGCAACACCTTTAGGCAAAAACAAGTCCTCAACCTTCCCATTTAAAATACCTACCAAGAAAGTTTGGGTAAAGCTGATCCACGTTATCGACAATATAGTTACACTTGGGACATCTGTTGCTGTCCTCCAGACTCTGGCGGATACACTTGAAACTGGAGGAGGGAGAAACAACTGAATATTGTGGAAATAACTGAAAACAATACAAGGAAATGAGGACAAAAGAACACTGTTGCAGTGTGAGTTACTAGTAATTAAGTTAAGCCATATCTAACTGTGCTGAAATGCCCTCATAAAGCCATGCCAAAAACAGACAAGTTTGACTTCTCTATTCTCATGTTGGTTTTGCACATCCGTTTGTTGCACTATTGTTTGATTAAATCATTAGTCTGTGCATAAACACGTTTCCTGTTTGACATTTGCACACACAGTCTGATCAGTCATGCTAAAAGTTTTAGTCCAAATCATCTAACAAACACTATGAAATAATTTGCAAGAGCAAAACAGTGGCTTTCAATCAATGATGCATAGACTGCTTTTGGTTTGTTGAAGTGGGAAACTATAAACCAAAACTTTTTACTTTCTATAGTGTAAAATGTTTGTTTAGGAAAACGGCTGGATAAGTGGAGGAGAAGAAAGGGGTGTCTTCTTCCGTCCCCACCTGTAAGCACCATTACACGAAATGTGCATGGTTATTTTTACTGGCAAAGGTCTTTAACAATCTCGTATTATGCATCTCTGCTGGGCGTTTAAACTGCTCATCACCGAACTTCATATAATTTGCTGTGAAACAACTATCCCAGTGCCGCAGCTACAACTGAACACTTACCAAAAACTGTGCCCACACTTTGTCATGTGTGCCTCTTCTATCATTTCGAAGCAAATGGGACTAGAAAAGTAGACAAAAAAAGTCGTGTTAAGTGCATGTCAAAATTTAGCTTTCAAACTTTTGAAACAATCACAGTAAGCTTCCAACTAGAATCGACACAAAATAACATGTTCACTCCAGAAAAAACTAACCAAACAAAATCGTTGCTTTTATCTTCGTATGAATTCAAGAGGCCGTTGTAAAGGGGTGTCTGGTGGAGGGATTTCTTTCTGCTGCCTGGCGACGCAGAGGGTCTGCTCAGAGAAGCAAAAACGCCCCGGGACGACGGCACGGCGGCCAAAGTTGGCACCGACAAGCCGCCCTCGCTGGGTGCTGCCGAGGTCCGGGAGGGTACAACATTTCCAGAATTGTTACCATTACTTGTTGCGGCGTTGCTCCCACCGCCACCGTTTGTGTTCCCAGTGCCTCCTGTGCTGCTGCTACTTGTGCTGGGCACTGAACTCGCCCCACCAGCGATTTGCTGTGGCCGGTTGCCTGACATCATGCAAGGCCGACTAGAAACTCCCCAAAATCCGCTGCGTTGCCGTTCAAAGCATCCGGACAGTGCTGCTATTTGGCTACTTTAGCGGGTTGGCTAGCTAGCTGGCTTGCTTATGTGCTAGCATCCTGGGAGAAAGCAACAGTGGCCAAACACCCAGCGTATTTAAACTTGTCCGTTGGTGTCTGCCTCACTTTTGTCACTGACGACGTATTCGAAAACCCCTGTAATATAAAGGACAAAAAGGCATGGGCATTGAAAACGGACAATAAAACAACCACAACTGCGTTGTCCAGGAGATTAGCCGGCTAGCTACTGTTAGCTACGGAGAGGAATCTCTTGAGTTTCCTCGATTACCCAGGTACCCAGTGTGCTTCCGTCATTCAACTACCGCCCCCTAGTGAGAAGGAGTTTAACTGCGCTGATGGAAATATACCACAGCTGTCAATTTGGCTTTTATTATGATTCAGAGTCACCAGAACAGTTTGCATTTTTTTTCTGGCCAAATTCATTATTTAATTAAAAGACGTGTTTTTTCAACTCTATGGCAGTTTGTAGGCAGTATGTTTTGGTGTTTTTGTACTGGATTCCATTATATTTTACAGCCATTTTAGCATTTTTTTCTTCCTTCTCCATTCATATAACTGAACTGAATAATGACATCTTGAGCGGGGAAGTTCATTCTTTGGAAACAGTATGTGTGACACAGTTATCCCACACCACCAAAGGTCCACTTGACAGCTTTTTCTGAGCTTTCAACCCCATCTGCACGTTACTTTTGACTTGAGATTATTTTGTCACATCTAATGAATCCAATGCACCAAAATTGAGTCAACACATAAACATGTAAAACAGTAGTCTCAACAAAATCATTTCAGGTAAGAAAGCTTATATTGAAGGCATTTTGCATTGCACATTTTTCTGATCACTCAGTGTTTAGGCTAGCACAATAGCTTTAGACTTAAACCAAATTTATATCCATGTTCAGTTTCTTTCCATTTGGCCATGTGCATGCTAAATAATTCCCTCTCATTGCACAGTTGAAACTTGGGATAAACAACAACAGCCAAAACAAAACTGTATAAAGCTGTACTTCTGTGGAATATGATCAAAATGTTATGTTAAATTAAAGCAAATTAAGGGCTTCCCGTCAGTTATGTTGCATGTTGTGATCAATATCCTATATTTAATAAAAGGCCAATATTTCAGCAGACTGAGAACAATAAGATAACAGATAACAGATAACACCAGAATACTGAGAGCAAGCTTTATAGTTTCAAAGCTTTATTAGAAATCCAGTATTATGTGTTATATATGTATATAATGTCATACTTCAGAAGGAAAACATCACAATATGCACAAAGTTATTAAAGTCCCCCTTATTATAGGAACATTATGATTATACCCCAGGAGATCAAATGTACCTTAATGAATAGCCTTCATTTATAAATTATTATTTTATTTTATTTTAATTGTTTTTAATTTAATTTTTTAAATTGTGCAGCCAAACGTGGGAGTATTTTCTGTGTTCCTTTATCTTTTTATTCTTACTTCATTTAAACTGTACTTGTTTACTTTTAAATCTAGTATCTCTTGTATGGCTTGCCTGTATTTTTTCACTTTTAGATTGTAAATCTTTTTACCTTGTTGTATTTTTATTACCCTGTAAAGTACATTGAATTGCCCGGGTGTATGAAATGTGCTATACAAATGAAGTTGCCTTGCCTAAAGCATACTGAGCACCACATTTTTTTCAGATGATATTGCCTTTACATCAAAAACAAGCAGGTAGGTCACATCCACAAAGTGCAGCCAGCGGCCGAGCCAAGAAAAACAGAATCATGTCATCCAAGCATCCACCTGCAGCTTTGCAAATAAAACCTAAGGAGCGCTAACGTATTCACACTCACAGTTTATCCAGCCTGCTACTTGCTTTTCCATTTTTACCCCCACGTGGGCAAACAAGGGGTCCTCCACGTAGTCACGCACAACATGGATTTTCCCATGTTTTTGTTTGCGGAAGAAGTTTATATGTATCGTTATGGAGCTCAGTTAGGATGTGTAATAAGGTTTTCAGCAAGAGGAAAATTACTGGATACATCGAAGAGTAAATTCATTTCCCTGAAAAGGACCATCGTGTACAGTAAAATGTCTTTCTCTGGGCTGCATATATAGGTCAGCTGGGTTCAATTGAATGTGTGATTCAAGTCAGTGTGCTAATATCAAGAATACCGCAATTTTCAGTCTAATTGCATTAAATGCATAAAAAGGTGTGCAAACTTGCATTTGTGTTGCATTTGTCCCCCTCAACCCCTCTCCCTCCCCTCTTTCTATTTCATACCAGCGGTGGTGAAAAGCTTGCCTTCTTTCTTTCTCCCCTTTTCTTCTTTCTTCCCCTCCTCATTTGTCCTGCACATCAGCCTAGATTTTCTCCTATTGGGTCCCCCCTATTTTGCATGAGGAACCAGGTTGTGTGTGTGTGTGTGTGTGTGTGTGTGTGTGTTTGGGGAATGTGTGTGGTGGTGGTGGCGGGGTGGAGTTGGAGGGTAAGCAGTGTTGGTGTGTTGGTTGGAGGTTAGTGAGTGGCAGAGAGGTAAGAGAGAAAGAGTGAGTGACACGGAGAAAATAATGAGGGTGTGTGGAGAGAGTGAGTGAGTGAGTGAGAAAAAGTGTGTGTGTGTGTGTGTGTGTGTGTGTGTGTGAAAGCGAGAGAGAGGGGAAGACAGAGAGTGGGCCTCAGGGTCGGTGAGGTCAAGACCGACAAGCTCAGATGAAGGATAATCTGTGGAGGTCCCTTACAGCAGGGGGTGAGGCCCCGGTGGTGCACGCCCATTCAGACTCTCACATACACACACTCTGCCACACACTGCACACCCCTCTATCGCTCTCTTCCTCTTCTGTCTCTTCTCCTTCATCCTCCCGTTCCCTCCCTTTTTTGTTATTTTCCCCAAACCCCCCCCCCCCCCCAACACAGTTGCAGCTGGATTTCAAAGGGCACTTCGCCAGCAGAAAAAGCTGAATGTTTAGCAGGCAGATCCCTCAGTCAGGCAGGCTGGGATTGTGGAATTCCTGCCTCCCACTCTTTAGGAACCGTTGTTGCCCCTTCGGGGGCCCCTGCCATAACTGCCAGCGGCCTCCTCCTCCATCTCCAGCCTCGAGCCAGGGCCCTGTTTGCAAATTGAGCCTGACAAAAAATAGTGGGGTCTGGGGGAGAAGAAAGGGGCAACGTTTCAGAAGGTGTGGAACAGCCACAGCTGTCTATGGAAGCCACTCTTTTTGAAATGATCACTTAGAGGGTAAATGAGCGAGTGCATCATGATCAATACACAAATTAATTTGTCTGCATGTCATGAGCATAAACATCTGTGTGGTAAAACACAAAAGTCTACAAACAGCTGACAGTATATTGTAGCTATAAAGTTTTATAGCGTTTTCAAGATCAGTATAGATTTTGTTTGCAGTGTGTCTGGAAACATCTCAGCAAGTACACCTGTCTTTTGAATTAGGAGGGCCTGTACACGTTGCCAAAAGCTATTTTTCCATTTGCAAGGTATTTTTGATGAGTCAAAATATTCATCCATAAGCTACAAAAACACACAATAAGTATTGAGGAAGCACACGATCGAGGCATTAAAGCGTTCTTCAGCACTTAAAATGCTTGACATAAAAAATAGCTCACTGTGTGGTATTACTGAAGGCAGATTCACTTACATTGTGCTCTGCAGACTCACCTGTCTAAGCAGGAATGAAAGGGAAAATTTAGTATATTTCTCCAATATTCAATAGAAATTGGGGTTTTGTGACCATACAGACTGTTACTGATTATGAGATTATGACATTTATCCAGAATGTATGAAAACAGAAACACGCTTTCTTGATTAAAAAAAAAAAAACAACAAAAAACAAAACAGTATAATATTCAGACACTGGAAAAGTTAGTTTGACAAAAAAAGGTCCACTTATTTGTTTTTTGGGAGCTTTCAACCACTTCTCGCAGTCCTCAGTCAGTCAGTGGGTGGAGTTTGCTCAGTGTGAGCAAAGAAAATCTCTGATGTGGTTGAAAGCTCCATGTATGTATGTACATGTTTTTTTTTATGATTTGCCTATTAGAGAATTTTGTTTCTACAGCTAAATCAATAAAATAGAATGATTAAAAATGTGTGGTATTTTCACTTTCACTTGTGCCATTGTTATATAATATCCCTCCATATATTTCTCCTTACACCTCCCCTGCTTTTATTCCCCCCTCTCACCTGATGCACGAGCACAAGAGTTTGGCACAAAGCAGGTAGCATATTTGGGTGAAAAACCCCTCTTTTCATGTGCGAGACAGATGTTGTGCCTTGTCGGTGTTGTACTACTGAAGAGATCCAGAGCATGAGTGAGTGAGATAGATAGATCAAGAGGAGAGGGGGAGAGGGGAGGAGGGTTACTCAAACCTCACCTCCTTTACTTTGGAGAGTGTGTGTGCGTGCGTGTGTGTGAGAGAGAGGAAGAAAGAGAGTGAGGGGCAGCGAGGGAGAGATCCAACACACTTCTGTTACTGTAGCAGGAGCAAACAGCCCTCCACCCCTATCTCAGCCACCTCCACCATCATTCATCCATTGCCCGGCTGACAGTGGAGCCTCCTATTAAGAAGACATGGACAGTGGTCTACAGCAGAGGTTCCCAACCTTTTTTGTCCAACGTACCCCCACAGCCTTTTCAGATGGGCCTAAGTACCGCTTTATCATACCCCTTTGATAGACCGGCTTTATGGTACACACACACACACACACACACACACTTTTACTTTTGATACTAAATAACTTACAATCTTATATGTACAATTTTGCTTTGCAACATTTTGCCAGTGGTGGAGGAAGTGCCCAAATCCTTTACTTAAGTAAAAGTAACTATACTGCAATATAAAAATGCCCATGCACTGAAGCTATCAATCCAGTAAAAGTACCTAAGTATTTATTATCAAAATGTATTTCAAAGTAAAGTAGAAGTACTCATAATTCAGAAAAATATTATATGATTATTGCATGAATGTGTCAGTGGCATTTTACAGTTGTAGTTGGTCGAGGTGAAACTCATTTTATTTTCTGTTGAGTGGGCAGTTTAATCAGTGTTTTACAAGCTGCAGCAATGCTGACATGTAGTGGAGAGACTGAAATACTCAGGTAAAGTACAAGTAATTGTAGGCATCCCACCACTGTGTTTTGTTAATAACATTTTGAATGCAGGACTGTTATTTGAAGCAGAACATTTTTACATTCTTGTATTTTACTTAACTATAGTATCTGAATACTTCTTCCACCGCTGGAGATGGATGGATGGATGGATGAGGTCGGGACAAGAAAAATAAATAAATAAACTTTACAACCCCTTTCCTGGCGCCCCTCTGCATCAGAGGGATGCGCGGCACAGGGCTGGGCAGGGGAATGAGGAGAGAAGAGGATTTCCCTTGTAAAACACAAGTGTGAGGCAAGGGAAGGACGCCTCCCCCCTCCTCCTCCACCACCACCGCCACCCCCACCGCACTTCCCCTACCGGTGATGTAAGGGCGGGCAGGGGCTCCCTGATAAAAAAAAACCAAAAAAAAAAAAAAAAACCATTGGACTCGAGAGAATGAGAGAAAGAGAGAGAGAGGGAGATGGAGGAGTGAATGGAGGAGGATATTACTACTACTGCATGGACCGGTGCAGAGGAGCAGCAAGTCACTCTCTGAAGCGCACACAGACGCACAACAAAACCAAGAGGAGCTGACGCGCAGACGCCGAACCATGATTTAACGGACTAATATTTTTGTCCTCTCTCAGAAATTATAGGAAAGCTTCGGCTCAACAAGTAGGATAGCCTAGCTATTTTAGGGCCGGCACTTTGCACTGCACTTCAATTTGCCTCTGGAGTGACTTTGTCTTTTTTTTATTTTTTTTTTATTGTATTACTCTGATTCACCTTGCAGCCATATTTTTGGAACAGGACGCACTAAATGATGCCGCAATGGTCAGGTAAAAAGAAATGAGAGGCTTTGTGCAAAGTCAGTAAGGAGTGAAACATTCTGATTTATTCATGCAAATATCTGTCTTTTTAATTTTTAAAACAAAGGAAACTGCATCCACATCTTCCTCTGTATAGGCCTAATAAAATAATTCTGTTTCTGGTCATTTCAAATTTGAACTCAGCCTGGTGACGTTTAAAAAATGTTTCTTTACCTTATAGGCGTACTGAAACGTTTTTTCTACCTGTAAACAGGAACAAAGTGCCAGAGGCTGCAGATATTTTGCAGACAGTGTAGGCTGTAGGTTACATGAATGGAAAGGAGGCAAAGCGTCGCCTGTGAACGTCCGCGCAAAGTGCAGGAGTGTGGAGAGCCGCTGCAGCCGCGCCAAGGAAGGATTTAGATGAACTTAAAGATTGTTTTCTTTTTAAAACATCTGCTTTATTCAAAATCAATACCAAACATATAGGAAGAACCTCAATATGCAATAGGTCCATGTGAGAAACTTTGAATGTGACATCCTCTATATTAGTTTGATCCCTTTGGAATGCACTGATTTAATGTTTATTTGATTACTCTCCTAATTTGTTTACCAAAATAGGTTCATTTTAAATTCCAAACCAGGCAACCTAAACAGCCGTTTCTTTATTTCTGGGTAAATGTGCGCAAATAAATCTAATAACCACAGTCTGGTGTGAGACCTCCTGCTGCTGAACTGGAAACCAGAGGCAGACTTTTAAGAGCCAAAATCTTTTTCCCCCTTTATCGTCAACAAACCCCCGCCAAATAGCTACCTTCCCTAACCTGAGAAAATGTTGTTAATCAGACTATTGGCTGTCTTCCTCGTCCTCATCACTAACACGTGGCTGCTCAACCCGGTTCGCTCCGATGCACTCAGCCGGTACAAGCGCGCCATTGCCCGGCGGGCAGACCGTGAGCTCTCCAGGCTAGCAGGTGAACCCTGCACCGGCTCCGGCGTCTGGAGGTCCCGGCGGCAACCCCGCTCCCTCTCCCCGTCCCAACACCGCCCTCCAGCGGCCCCTCCGAGGACGCACACGAGCCGGAGAGAGCTGTACACTGTTAAGAGCGCTGCTGCGGTTTGTGCAGGAGGGTGCAGGGACTGGGGCGACACAGACGATGTGGTGGTGGGAGCGGGGGACGAATATGTTACGTTGCCCGGACGGTTCTATGAGAAACGCTCCACAAATGACGGGAGAGACCCAAATTATGTCACGCAACAGCCCGGGATGTCTTTGCTTAAAGACGCCGGGCAGACCGTCTCCTCTTCGGGCCACGCGCAGTCCCCACGCGGCTCGCGCTCGAGGTCCACCCGCAGCCTCGACGGGACGTTTCCTTACGAGGATGATAGCAACTCCAGTTGGGAGAAAGTTTTCCCCGACAGCTCAACAGATTCCAGGGGGCTCCAGGTCCTCTACAGGCTGCAGCAGGAAGATGGAGACCAGCAGTCCTCGACCGGGACCCTGGAGGACGGTACCGAGGACTACTCCGGGGAGGTGGAGGAGGCGGATCCGACGGCGAGCCTGCCCGTCGGCAGCTCCTCTCCCTGGGGGAGCCCCGTGCCTAGGGTGCCCCCTTCCTGGATGACCGCCCTGTACTTCAGAGGGCGTCGGGAGCAGCTGAAGTTGAAGCCGGCCGCAGGGGTGGAGCTGCCGAGGGCCAAGTTCAGCCTGGAGCTGTGGGTGAAGCCTGAGGGAGGGCAGAGCAACCCTGCAGTCATAGCAGGTGGGTGAAAACTGATCATGTCTGCATCATATATCATACTCATCTCTGGCAGCTCACTAAAGTTCCCCCCTGAGAGCTGTAACCACAGTCTCTTGGCCACACAGTGAGTTGGGGTTAGATGCCCCATGACAGAAGCCCAGTAGGGGAATACATTCATTTTCTCCAGTCACACTGACCCATTCTGTGGAGTTGAAGTGACAACTTACTGATCCCAAGCTGTAGACTTGACCCTCTGCCCCTCATTCTGCTTGTGTATTTTATCTGTTTCAGGATATTTATATCATGGTCCTGTTGGTTGACATGTCTGCCTGTCCAGCATCAGTTAGTCTCTTTAACTGCTTTAGTGAAAGCTGCTCAGTCTGCAACCTCTTTGCTGTCTTATACTCTTTCTGCGTGCCTGCTATCGCTTTATCGCTTCTCTCCCACTCTGTTCAAGTAGCCTAGATTTCATTCCTATACACAAGGATTATGCTGCTGTATGTTGTTGCAAATAGCTTGTGACAGCTATACTATATAGTAAGAGTATTTGAGTTTGTCCTTTTAACAGCAGTCTCTTGTGCTGTGTGCTCTTGTTAAATGCTTTCCAAGAAAAAGATACTGGTCTCAGGAGGCTGTTTTTTTCATGACAAAGGTCAAACAGAGTTTATCCAGGGTTTTCTCTGTTTGGTGTCTACCGCAGACACTGTGACAGTGATGGCAGAAATCACAGTGATCAGGGATACATGATGACATTGTGATAATGACATTTAGTGCTGGAAGAATTAGATTATTTATTGCTGAGGTGATTGACAGAAAATTAATCACAAATGCTGTTTATTAAGCAAATGACCAAACATTCTCTGGTTTCAGCTTCTCAAATGTGAGGATTTGCTCAGTTTTATATGATGGATTTATATGATTGTAAATTCAATATGTTTGGGTTTTGACTGTAGGGTGGACAAAACAAATCTTCAAATGTTGAAGATGTCACCTCGGGCTCTGGGAAATTGTGATGGACATTTTCTAGGCTTTTCTGAAGCTCTAATGACATTTACAATCATCAGTCAGACAATCGACAGCTATAACTGACGGCATGGAGTTGGTATATGAAATGCAAGACAGGTGTGCTTCTGTGTAGAGCTACACCGATAAATCAGCTGATATTAGCTCATTGCAGATATATTAGTACTGATGTATGTGTTGGCCGATAAGCAACAAGAAATTGTAGTACAGAAATGCCAAAGTAGGTTTGAGGTAATTTAGAAACAGTGTCACCATTACACAGTTTGTCCACCAGAGAGCAATGACAAGTTTGTTTTTCAGTATATGTTTTAATTGACCTCTAACTGTTTATTTTTCACTATGTATCTTGGTCAGAATTAAAAAGAAAAAAGACAAAAAAAATCTTAAGGGATCTATATCAAGATTGTTTGTTATGTGTTTATGTTAAAAAATGGGATATACACATAAAACATAAAACTTATTTATATAAGTTAGTACCTCCCCTGCACACTGGTGCTCTGATTAAGGCTTGTTTGCCAAACTGAGGCTGTAGTATTGAGATTTTTTTTGTGTGTTTGTCATGTTGGTATAATTTGTCTGTGACCATTTCCATTTACCACTCATAAACGGCAATGAGTGGTGTTTTAACTTTTTCTCATATTTAAGCCTTATCATACATACATTATTTACAACCAAACATGCATGTGCACTCAAATGACTAAATTAAATACAAAACCATAATAAGCACAACAACTGAAAAGCATGCCCTCATTGCCCTTGCTTGACCCCCCACCCTACCTCACCCTACCCTAGTTTAACCTCTTGACCTTGGCATTTTTTAGATTCTGGTTCCACCCCTGCTGACAATACTAATAATTATGATGACTATAATGGGATAATAATATTGACAATAATGATGTAATTATAATGCATATGATGGGGTAATGTTACTGACAAAAATAATGTGTTTATGATGAGAATGTCATAGGATAATCATACTGCAGATGAATATGATTATTATGATGAGGGTGAACATATTGATGGCTGATAATGGTTGATCACAATGGCCACAGTAATGGTTCCAAGGTGATGAAGACGCTATTACATTATAAATAATAACGGTGATGTCTATCTCATTGTATACAAAAACGCTACTCATTTCCTGTATTAAAACTGTTAAGACTAAGCTAAGAACCTCCAAAATAATCTGCAGTGAGTTATCTGATGACAATAACATTGTTTTTAAGCCGTTTTTGTCACAACAAATGAAATTGCATTTTCATTCTAGACACAGACTCTTACATGTACATGGTTACATAACCATGTAAATTCCCATTGACTGTCTCTCCTCATAGTTAGCTTGACTGTTTGCATTGATTCCGAGCAGTGACTGCAGACACGCTGATCTTCATTTAGCCAGGCGGCTCGCATGAAGACGAACATCACGGCTTTTTCCAACAAGCCAGCATCAAGAATTTAACGTTTGAGAAGCTTGCACATTTGACAGAACAACACATACATCAAACAAATTGAAGAGGATAAAAGCACTATGGTGAAGCACCACAGCTGTCCAGATAGTGAGAGAGACCACAAACTGTTACGTCCACTCACATTTACTCTGATCAAAGATCCGACTCCATTACTCAACTTTTTCCCCCTCATTGCTTCCTTATGTGAGGGCGGCATTTTGTGGCATGGGCCTTTCTCTTTGTAGTGTCCTGAAGGAATCTGACAAATACACAAAAAACAAACTCCTATTGTTTCTGCTAGACATGACATTGACATTGCTTTGACTTCTAATGGTCAGTGATGATCTTATAAATCTGTTTGTCTGTACAGTTCATCCTTTATTGTTATGTTACTGTATGTGTTGCAGAATGTTGAGAGTCCAGAGTACGCTGCTTGTCAAACAATGTAATGATGACGCTGATTCTACATTCCCTTAGGTGCTGCATTATTATGGGATGCATAATGTATTGTTGTACAAGGTTAAAATGGCATGTTGAAAACAGGTTAAAAGAGGGCCCCAGTGGTGATGGGGCCACACATGCTGAGAGAGTGAATGATTTGGGTCTTAAAACTGGATTTTATTTTCAAATTTAGGCGATAAAAAAGTTTAAGTTGATTGTCTGACTGAGAAGTTTGACACCCTGCCTTCCTTGTTAACTGTCAGGCCCCGTCATGTTTTTCGTCTCTGAGAATTCAAATGCATTTTATGTGTTAGGAAACAGGTCTCGTCAAATATAATGTCTTTAACTTTGGGTTTTATTAAAAGGTATTGTGTATTTTTCATGCCTCTTTATATCGTTACTATATACTGTGGTGTCCTATGTTTCAGTAAGCAATGCCATCTATGAGAAAAAGAATAGCTACTTAAGTGTATGACATGATGTATCACAAAAAAGATCAATGACCTTTAGATTAAGACTGCATATCATATTTATCCATATTATGGCATTTAAATTACATTTAATAGCCTACACTTGTACATGTAGCATTTTTAAAGCTGCACCAATCAATATTTTTATATTAACAATATTTTATATTAACAATAGAACAATAGATTAAAATGTGTAATGTGAAAGGGGTTCCTTGTAGTGATGAATTGACAGAGAATTATCACCCAACTCTGCAGTTCCCCTCAGCGTTTTAGCATCTTTCAGCTCACTGTTTTGGTTTTCTTGCCCACAAACTTTGCTGTTTTGGTTTACTCTCACTGCTCTCATCAACCTTGTTTCCAGCCGCAGCAGGCCTTCTTCTCAGCAAAGAAGCTCTGATACTGTATGCTGCCTGCCCAGCATGAAACAGCAGATAAACAATGTTAGCGACTAGCTGGTGAACGTAGTGGAGCGTTTAGCAGCTAAAGGAGTTGTTGGTGTTGGTGGTGTTGGTTGTTGGTGTGCCTACAGCATACTGTACACTGTAAAGCAATTCAGCAGATTTCCCAGGAAATTACCTTGAGATATAGATTTGCTAATGCAATGTCTGAATTAAATGCTTAACCATGAAACTGGCTCACCTCCTCTGGGATATTTTGCTACAATTGCCCACTTTAGATACATACTGTATGCATGTAAGCATATACACATGCACACACACACATACAGTGTTGAGGAGGGTGAAGGGGTTCCCTGACCCTTTGCTGTCCCAGTGTTGGACATCTGGGGAGCAGATGTGGATCTGTGTGTGTCTGTTGCAACAGCAGATGGAAACATCAGGGCCTTGCCTTGGCTGAGTGAAATACCTCCGTCCTCCTTCCCCTCTCTGTTCTCTCCCGCTGTCTCTGGCTCTGTCTATTCTCTCTGTCTCTGTCTTACTCTCTCTATCTGTGTCTCCGCCTCTCTGTTCCTCTCCCCTTGTTGTCCTTTGTCCGCACGACTGCAGTCACTTGGAAAGATTGCTTGTTTGTGTGTTTATTTATTCATTATCCTGAGGGCAATGACCATTTGTAAATTTGCTGTACTTTGACTCTGCAAGAGCATATTTGATTTGTTTTCACCAGTGTTCTTTCAAAATTAAATATTTTACTTTTCCCCAATTCCCCTTTGCCATAGGTGTATTTGACAACTGTTCCCATTCACTGAGTGAGAAGGGCTGGTCGGTAGGCATCCGCACTGTGGAACCTGGCAGCGCCAAAGACGCACGGTTCTACTTCACGCTTCGCACAGACCGAGCCGTAAAATCCACCACTGTCTACAGCCACCAGCGGTACCGAGCCAATGCCTGGACTCACCTGATGGCCACTTACAACGGCCACAACATGACCCTGTATGTTGATGGAGCTAAGGTGTGTGGTTTTGGTGCATGGCTGAACTTTGGTTCACAGTTTGGTTGAGTTGTTGATCACTGAAATACAGTGATAGTACTCTGACAAAGCAATCCCAACTCAAGGTCCACTTACTAGCCATTTCCGGGTTAGGGTTTACATTTTTTGATTTAAATTACATTTTTGGGTAACAGATCTGGTGTTTGATAGGGAGCTTCTCAAGTGACATTGCCCCAAGATTGGCAGCTGTAAAACCTGGGTGACTTAATGCTAATACATTCTTTTTAAAAAGTCTAATGAAATTAGGAAATTGTCTTTGGATTCATCAATCATTTATTGTGTTCATAACATAATGAAATGGAGAGACATTTGTTTCTGCCCCTCCTCTCTTCTTGGCTTTCGTTTCTCCCTTGCTTTTCCTCTCAGGTGGGAGAGAGCAGTCTCCAGTCGGGGAATCTCTACAGTCCCTTCATGAAGACATGCAGAACCCTCTTCCTCGGCAGAAACCAATCAGATCAAGGACACAGCTTCAGGGGCCATATAGGGGGTGTGGTCTTGTGGACCTATGCCCGCTCTCATGAGGACCTGCTGAATCGGCCACTTCAAATTGACAAAAGCGAGCCACTCTTGGCGATGTGGGCAGACTTCACTAATGTAACCGACTATATTTATTTTCTACAGTTTCAGTTGTTCAGTCTTTGCAAATTATAAAGCATTACTTATCAGCATTATTTACAGCTTATTTAATTGTTATATATTGAAATTAGATTGGAAAAAGTATTAAAGTTGATTGGATTTTGCTTCTAACTTTGAGGTGGAACAGCTATGGACTCCATACAAAGTTGGCCTCCATCCAACCATCGTCACCACTCCCGTCCCTGAACAAGAACTTGTCTCCTCGTTCTTGCCGCCACCTTGCGGCCTGACACCCTGTGACAACACCGACATTATCTTTGGCTACAATAACAACTGGCAGCTCCGTGCCCCCAAGCGAGTTCGCTACCGGATCGTCAACCTCTCTAATGACGATGGTGGAAACCCCACCGTGTCGCAAACCCAGATCCAGCTCCAGCACCGGGCTCTAATTGAGGCCTTTCGCCCTTACAACATCACCCTGGATCTGAGCGTGCACACCGTCAGAAACTCCAGCCTCCAACATCGGTTTATCCTAAGCAACTGTCGAATTGGGAAGATTGGGAACCGCCAATGTGACCCTGAGTGCGACCACCCAAGGACGGGCCACGATGGAGGGGACTGCCTTAGACTGGGGCCTTGCTATAACTGGAAGAGACAGGATGGAGTTTGTAACATGGAGTGCAACAGTATACACTATGACTACGATGATGGAGACTGCTGTGACCCGGAGGTCACCGACGTCCTCAAGACCTGCTTTGATCCTGAGTCTCCTGACAGGTGAGGTTAATAGACAAAAGTCATGTCATTTGCACCACTCTGCTGTTTCACTATGGCTTCACCATAGTGCTCTGTTGAGTTTCTCTTTTTGGCTGGACCACTGCAAAGTGGGGGCTAGCTCTATAAACGCTGTCTGTGACTGAGTGAGTGACGAAGTTACACCATTGGTTGGTCGAGTGTTGGAGTTTCCCCATTGGCCATTGCTCTTTCAAAATGAATAAGCACGAACATACCGTAACTCCAGATTGTATGAGAATAAGGCTATCACTAGTGGGTTCATCCTTCACTCGTGTAGCACTGAAGACTTTTAGTCTACACCCACTTACTACGTGGCCCCACCTCTGTCTCACCTTGTGTATAAGTTTAGTTGAGACCTGACAATAAGCTCCCAAAAACAGCTTTCTCTTCAGCTAGTTAAAGGGACCAGTGGGGCCCATAGGCTGCGTGTTTACTCATAGAATCTGGAGTTATAGTACATAACTTATGTTCTATTTCATATAGGCTTTGCCCTCTAAGGCAATCGCTAGTGGGATAAGAGCAAAGCGGGTCCAACTGCATTTATAACATTTTTTGACTCAAATGTAGCTTAAAGGGGCTGTAAGCGATGCTTCCTGTCCGTTCTGGCCGACTAGCACTCCCCTCCCTCCTCCCCACGTCTCCAACGCTCCCCCCTCCTTCAACACATGAACGTGCAGAGGTGTGCGCTGCAACACCTTATAGTGTCAGGCACAGCAGCGATGGAGAGCAGAGGGTCATCTACCTCCAAGTAAGTACAATAAAACCAAACATTGGCAATAAATGTAGCTTGCTAGCCATCTGCTGAAGTCACAGACTAACAATACATTACAATATATTGAAAATATTGACTAGTTTCCTGGCTAGATAGATAGCTAGCTAGCAATGACCAGATAAAACGCAACTCACTAGCCAGAGAATTCCAAATTCTAACATCATTTGCAAACATGAGTAGATCAACTGGGAATTTTTCAGTGTTTTTAAAGCCAATAAGTTCACTAATGGCAACTTGAAATAAACTTTCTCTTTGAACTGTCAATCACCCAAGCTACGAAGCTGCAGTTGTCAATACTTTGAACTTTGTTACAATTTGATTTGTGCAAGTCAGTTTGTTATAATTTTCACACAGTATAATTTTCACAGTTCACATCAGGCAAGAGGACGTGGTCGGGGAAGGAGAGCTGCGGGCCGGGGCAGGGGCAGAGGAGGACTGGGCCGTGGTCGTGGTACAGGGAGAGGTGGAGGCGCCTTCGGTCTGTCTGTGGAGGAAGCACTAACCTACGTGTGCAAGGCAACCCGGTTGTGATCCCCAGTTGCAGCATCTTGAAGATTCTGGAGCGTTTTCCAGACCTCACAGCTAATACTTAGGCTTTCATCCAAGTAGGGTGTAGGCCTAACTAACATTACACTACTGATGAACACTAGTGTCACTTTACACTTGTGTTTACATTTGTTTTAACTTTGTTTTATTGTAATATTTGAAAATATATATAATACATTTTACAAATGTATACATTCACCCCATTGTCGGTTTCGTTTGTTTTATGATACAGGAATAACAAGGTTGAGACTATTATAATGCTTTATTTTATACGTTTAAGTCCAATATAAAACAATTTTTTAAAAATCACAGTATTTACATAATGGGTATTTCAGTGTATTCTGCTGGGGCCTGGGGTCTGGTAGAGGAAGCAGGAACTCAGTATTGGTGCTGTGGCAGGGATTGGCCATTTAAAACACAATTGAGAGCAGTCATTATTTGAAGTGCATCACAGGTCAGGATCAGTTTTTTCATCACTAACAATAAATAAACATACTGAGTAATTATTTTCAGTTATAGGGGTTTTTTTGGCAGTAAATTAGCTCTTTTAGACAATATTGGAGATATTATTAAATACAAGTTTTAGAGACTGTTTTTGTATATTTATATTTTATATATTGCCTAAATATAAAAAAGTCTCTCCATTTTATTTAGGAACGTCTCCAATATTGTCTAACACATGTTCTCTTATGTTTGGGGTAAAGACATATTCCATTACACATTTCACTTATTCAGTTCACCTAAGGCAAGTTGTATGACTCACCTATTCCTCTGCTGGCTTGCGTCTGTTTCGCAATGATGAACATTACTATCTAATGTTTCATTTCTCACTCATCCACTTGGTGAAGTTAGCTAGCATTACTGAGTTGGTTTTCTGCTATGCTATAATGAAGCAAATATAACTACAACTAATATTAGCTAGCTAGCTAACAACACGCTTTGCTGCTATCGTTACACAGCAAACCAAGCTGAAGTCCACCACAAATGACAAGCGTCTAGGCAGTTATAAACTAACGTTAGCTATCAGGGTAAAAAACACCAACAAACCTAGCTGGCTAACAAATATCTGTACAGCTACTGCAGAGAATGATTCCCTGTCCAGAAGCAGTAAGGCTAGCTGCGCATCACTTTTCAGCCCCTTCAAAAATTTTAGTTTTTTCCAGCGATCAAAAGCCACACTGATGTAATTGCAGTCTGTATAGACAATATTTACACTTGTGTTTACATACAATATATAATATTTGGTGGTGTTAGCCGTTCCTGGCAGCGCTAGAATCGGTAGCTTCACCTGTTCAGCCATGGTCAGTCACTCTGTAGCCCTGCTGCAGAGAGGAGCGCCTCTTTGTGGAGCTCTCTCTCCTCATTGGATAAAGTGGGAACAGGATACCAGAAAATTTGTTTTCTGCTTTTATATTATGCGTGTAACAATTTGGCCACAATATAGCACACTGACCATACATGGTCCAGCCTATACTAGGTTTGAACCTAATCTCATTAATAAAAATACTGTCAAATTTATTCACTATTCATTTACAATTGCTCTAATCTAGTTTTTTATAATTTCTGTTAAAATACTGTGAATGAGACTGGAACCACTGGAAGACCTTTAATGTGACACTCATGCAGGAAGTGTTGAGCTTCAGTAACAGTAGCCTACTGTAGCTTAACTGTGATCCCAAAATGGATAATAAAAGTTGAGTTTGCATTTATCAGAGAGCAAGGGAAATTAGGAACAAAGGCCTAGTTCTCTTTGCCCTTGAGTAAAATAAGGGACCAAGCCTCTGTTTGAGAATTTATGGTAATTTATGGTCATCCAAATTCTAGTTATTGTTATATTTAAAGAATTGCAGTATCAAAGGTGGAATTAAAATAGCAATGATCATCTTTGTCCATGAATGAAAAAGACACATTAGATGGCAAAAAGGGACTCAGGGTCTTATTATTTAAGTAAATCGTTTTCAGGAGGAGGTTGTTGCTAGTCACAAACATTTTATTGAATATATATAGTGGATATATATCAAATAATATTAAGACAGGAGTAAGATGTAAAAGGCTACATTGTTGGAGGGACACAGCAGAGAAAGCACCAGGGGATAAATATTTCAGCCAGTGAGGACAACATGTTTTTCCAGAGCCAAGAAGTCTCTGAGCATAAATGCCCACTAATAAGACTATTTCTCCCCATGAGGCGAATATCAGCCTTAGCACGCTGCAGTGCTTCGGCAGGGCTGTGTAGTGAACAGCTCAACATGCTAAATGTACAAATTGGTACTCTCACTTTCCCCAGTGGTTTTAGAGAGAGCTCTGTGAAGCGGGGATGGTGGGTTAAGAGGCCAAAGTACACACTTATTTTTACTAAACAACTCGAGCGGCAGCCTGCTGCCTTCCATTTGGTTGACAGACAGGCTCATGCAGAGTTCCAAATAGCTTGCATGAAGTCTCGCCATGAAGTCGTCGGCCCAGGTTCTTAAAGACCTGATCCTTAATCCAAATTGTAACCACAAGCTTTACACTGGGCCACAGGGAAACAGAACATGGGAGCTGCAGCTATTTTTTAAAATGATAGATTTAGCGCTTGATGTCTGGAGTTGACAGAGCATGACAGGTTAACACAAGGATGTATTAATGTTTTTTAAACCAGTCTAGAATAGCTATTTTTTCCATTTATATTTCAGTCAAATTGACCTCTCTTTACCAATTTACAAGATTTGTTATTACAACTCCTTGTGCCAAATCCCAACCTTGTAACTAAAGCAAAGATACAAAGTTGAAATTTCCATCTTTATATCTCTAAAAGACTCAGTTGGTGTATACAGTATAATAATGTACCGTATTTCTTTGATTGAACACTTATTCAGATTAAAAGCCACTACATATTTATGTAATACTTCTCACTGACAACATACAGTGTGTATGGCTTCTTTTGGAATAAAAGAGTAAAATAATGTAGAACATTAAGTTGACTTGGTGCTTACCGCACTATTCCACAATTGGTGAAAAGAATTGAACTTTTTCATAGTTTAGGTTGCAAATACAATGGATGATTCAAAATCACAAATTACAGCTTTACAACATTGAATTAAAGACTAACTCCTGATTCCTTTAGTTTCAAATCATGTTTAATATTAGCAAACAAAATAAATTGAAGGCAACACAGTGCTAACAAGCACGAAAAAAGGGTATGAGAAGGCAGAAAACATACTATAACTCGATATATGCTTAAGCGTTGCCATTGGCAGATGGCTAGACACATAGGGAAAAGGTTCATTTAACAGAAGGAAAATACCTACTGTTATATGAATAAATGATCAAATACCAGCAGCTTATTGATATTTTTGTTCTGACCAATCAGGAACTGGTAAGTAAGTAAGTAAAGTTTTTTTAGTATAGCACCTTTTACAGCGTGAGATCACAAAGTACTTCACAATTGTACAATTGTTAAAAATAAGACCATAAAAACAGTAAAAAGAAACAGGCAATAAAACATAAGCAACAGCAGACCTTAAAAACGCACAAAAATGACAAACACCAAACAGCACCAGGCTAGACAAAGGCCAGTTTAAAGAAATGAGTCTTCAGCTGCTTTTTAAAGGTGTCAACAGAGAGTGCAGATTGTATGTCTATAGGAAGGGTGTTCCACATTGTCGGAGCCACCACTTCAAAGGCATGATCACCTTTTGTTTTCATTCGAGCACGAGGAACAACCAGTTAGCCCTGGTCAGAAGACCTAAGTGACCCACTGGTGATGTAAGGATGGAGCAGGTCAGAGATGTACACTGGTGCCTGACCATGCAGGGCTCTGTACGTAAAAACAAGAACCTTAAAATCAATCCTGAACTTGATAGGAAACCAATGTAAGGAAGATAAAATGGGTGTGATATGAGTTGTCCTACTGGACTGGGTCAACAGCCTTGCAGCAGCGTTCTGGACCATTTGCATCGTCCAGGGACGATTTGCTGAGGCAGGTGAAAATGGAATTGCAGTAGTCTAGCCGGGATGATATAAAAGCATGAATGATCATCTCTAGCTCAGCTTGTGATACAACAGACCTGAGTTTGGCAATGTTTCTTAAATGGAAAAAACATGTATGGGTCAGTGATCTGATAAATGGTTTGATGGTACCAATGTAAGACCGGTTTTTGGTACCCATCCCTCTGTCCAAGTTACAATTTCAAATATATATATAACTGTTGGGTTATTTGATATAAACTTAATCAAGTAGAAATAAAATGTTTTTATCTAGTTTGTTGCTTCTTCACTTTCCTTACCAAAAACACAAGGTACCCTTGAGCAAGGCACTTAACATCCAACTATGTCAGTGGCCAACACAAGAAGGCAAGTTGAACTGGACAGCTCCAACAGTAGGAGACGGTGGTTGTACTGTGCAGATCCCAGGTGTGAATTTGTGCAGCTGTGTGACTGTTGCTGGAAAAGAACATGATGCTTGGTTGACTCTCCCTGGAAGGCACAGGTTAAAGTTAGGTAAAAGTAAATACAATTTTTTTTAAAAAGTTGGCTTTCGCGTGTGTGGTCTCATAGCTTGGCCATATGCAGGAGCGTCAAGTGTGTCATAAGTAAATGTTAATTTATGTTGTCCTGTCATGGGCTTGGTGGGATAGACACAGCGAGACAGACAGGAAAAAATGTGGTTTGGTAGTTGTTATGGTCAGATGTTTCCTCTTTGCAGCCTGAGCTCTCTACCCTGCAGAGAGGAGATGGACACTAATGAAAAAAGTTGAGTTGGAGAGCAGACAGCACTCTCTGCTCTGTTGTTTTGCACAAACAGGGGTCTGGTCCTTTGGCCTCTATTATATAAAATGATTTATTCTAGATTTAATTTGAGGGTTATTGCAAGGCATATTCCAAGAACAAATGAAAATATGTCCACCACACTTACCTTTGGATAATAATTGGAATCCGTTTTAGTTTGATATATGAGAGTGAATTGAAGACATCATTGTAATGTGTTGATGTTGATGTGAGCACGCATCAAGGCTCTGGATTTGATCTGGTTTTGTGCAGAATTTTTTTGCATGAGAGACTTTCATAAATATGGCCTCTGCTGTTCATATTTTGAAAGCAAAACTCAGAAGTCACAGTATGTGTGTACTTCTACACAGTGATGTAGTTCCTGTCTATAAGCCCCTGACCGTCCACTAAAAACAACATGACAGCCAATACACAGGAGACCAGCGTGTCATAAAAAACTGGGCCCAGTGGAATAACAGTAGTGTAGGTCTTCTGGAAAGGTCCTGACCCCAGCTTGTTGAAAATGCTTATGTGTGTGAGTGCTTCAGCATGCCCGCATGCATGTGTGCGTGTGTGTCCCTGGATCCCAACTTGCAACTTTCTCAGGCAGAGAGAGAGAATTAATGTGAGGATGACATTTTGCTGGCATTTGTGGAGCACTGAACCATTTTTATGTTTGGGATCTGGGTTTTTGATATCTGCCCTCCCCCTTCTCTCTGAGCTCTTGGCCAGGTATTCATATTGTGGGATCCTATATGTGTGCAGCTGCTGCTGGCCAGTGCAGGACCAGAGGTTCTTGAAGCCAGCTGCTGTCACGACACAAATTTGGCCAGGTACACTGCAGATTCTGGCATTACAATAAAGAAAAGGGAGCTAGAAGGGGAAATATGGACAGAGAGCGAGAGAGGCAAGGGTGGAGGGGGAGTGGTGGGGTGGTGGAGGACATCATGTCCATTTATGCTGGGACACATGTCCAGGATTGGCTAACAATTTTTGGTTAGTAAATCCTGGAGAGCGCACTTGTGTGCAAAGAGCTCCAAGCAACTCCCCTGAAAGAACAGTCCTGTTCCAACCTTGTTTGACGCTTTTCATGCACGTGAATCTCAAGTTTTATTCTGATCAAGTTTTATTGTGGTCATGTTTTATTCACTAATAAAAACATAGCTCCAATGTTTCCCAGAACAGTGAATGCAGCTCTACCTCTGAATGAGATCTGATGACATCACTGATGTTGCCAGCTTTATGCTTCCTGTAGGTTTCGAATGAATGAAGCATTAGCTTGCCCTCTAACGATTCCCCTCGTTCTAATCCACATCCAAAAATCCACAGGACCACTCGGTAAACTTGAACAGTTTACTTCGACACAAGAAAAAACTGGTACAGAACAATTGTCCATTTCCAAAGTTACCAAATTATCAAGTGAGAACTGTTTATGAGAGAGAGGTCAAAAAACTGTGTGGCTCCACTCTCTGCTTGTCTGACTGTCCAACATTACTCCCAACTCTCTATTCGTGAGAGTATAAAAAAAGGCAATTAAAGGTGTGCAGTTACTAGGAAGCAACAATCATAGTCACCTATTCCCAAATATTACAAATGTAATATAAATGAAACATTGTACATTGTAAATTATCCACGCACATTTTAAGTGCAAGGAATCAAAAAATGAACTAATTGCATTAATTTAAATATGAACTGTGAATAAATCAACCTGTAAATATCACTTTCAATTCCTTCTTAATCAATGAACCATGTAAATGACTGTTGTTTTACATATGAACTTAAATTATTGCATGCTAATCAGTCAAACATCAATAAACTGCATTTAGGCTCCTACACCTGCCTTATGCTTTCTATGCTAGTGAGCGTGTGCCACAGCATGTACGCTTGCAAGGCTATAATATCATAATTGACCATTTGCTAAGCCCCACCCCCCTTAATTGCTGTCACTATGCCTGTCAAGCTTTCCTTTGGGATGGCACACGTGCAGTTTACAAGGATAATGGTGGCACATACACCATCACAATTCTTAGTAATTTTTGAAACAACGGGTCCTTGATTTCAGACAAAAGGTAGACAAAAGCAGCTTCTCGATTCTAGGGGGCGACCGTTGGTTTTGCCAGCTGAAAGGACAACTTTCACTAGCAGATTTTATCAGCTGTAGCTAGCTAACTAATTAAGCCAACGTAAATCCCATGAGTTGGTTGAAAATGCCATCTGCATCTGACTTTTTAATATTTCAAACTGCCTCGCTTTAAAACAAGAACTCTGTTAAAGGGTCTTAACATTGTGTTTGATGGCTATGTACGTGGGTTGCTAGGGTGTAAACTTCCCCAAATCCAATAAAGAGCAGGACAGAGCCGCTAAAGTGACCTTAAACGCTGATAGCATCCAGTATTGGCTTCCTCACAGTGGGGAAATACTGCGCTGTGGATGAGCTGTCATGAACAAGGCTTGTTTTTTTAAAAAGAAAAAAAGATCTGTAACCCCACAAAATAAGGCAGTATGAAATGCTCCTTGGGTTTGGAAGTAATGCTTGGTTAGGTTACTGATAGTTTGCTGGATGTGCTAATGATTGCATCTTACGTTAGAGCAGACAGGCACAGTGTATCACTCTTACTACACTTACTACAGCCCATTGCACACTGCTTCAACTTACTGAGAAAGCCAAAGCTAGTTACGGTTGCTAAGCTACAATTGGACAATTGCTGGTCAGGGGAGGGGTTTGGCGTTGACCCGGCTGGCACATGCCATTTAAAACATTGTAAACGCAAACACGACTACTTGGGGCTCGTTGTAGGTGACTGGTTCTCTGTATGTGCTAGTACGCTCCTGCACTGACTTTTAATTTATTAACTGTGAGTGCTGGTATCTTCTCCTAGCACTGCATTCATCAAGACCTGTGGAGCAACTGTTTGGATTGCAGATGCTTTGTATTTACTTTATTTCAGCACGTAACACTGTACAAAGGCAAGTGAAGTGCACAGTAAAGTATATAATATGTTAAAATGTTTGACTGCCTGTGATATTTTTAGAGTCTGTCTTCTGATTCTTGAGGGTTCAAAGTAACTGACTTGTCAACAATAATATTTAAAATGGACACACATCTACAGTTTTGCATGGCGACAGTGCTAGTGCTGACTCTGCTGTTGATTCACACAGTGTTTGACTTGCCCACAAATGGTAATTTTGTTAATTCACAACCATGGTTTTCACTTCAATCATGTAGAGCCATTTATTTTTTGCCAGGTTGGCCTCAGACTTCCATTGAGGCATCCTCTGAGTCTCAGAAGTTGAAGAGTCAACTCTTTAGTGGTCAACTTTCTGTCACTTGTAATTGCACAGCCTAGGGTGATGGATACTGCACGCAGCCTCGGCTGAACTCAGTTTCAGTAATGTAGTGAGAGCAGGGTTTCCCTGAAGCATCTTAAATCTTAAACCTCATTTAGTCAGGCAAAGTGCCTGAGAAAACACATTCTTATTTACAGTGCAACACATGCACTCAGGGAGGGATTGCATTAAGGGGAGGATTACACACATGCAGTGCTCTTGGCTGCTGAGCAACACCTTTGGACCAATTTAGAGGTGAAGTGCCTCACTTAATGGTACATTGACAGTAGTAGGGATTACTGCTATCTTATTTCATCCATCTAGATCCATCTTTTTCCCAGCTGAAAGCTCAGATCTTACAGTCACAAGCTCACCTGTCTATCCTCCAGGCTCTTGGAACAATATAAGCAGCACTGAGCCAAAGCTGAAGAGTATTTTTAGTGAGCAATTATATAAATAATATTTCTGATGAAAAAGAAAAGAGCACTTTTAAACCTTTTAAGATTGAAGCATGGTTAAGTAATATTAATAAATTTAGCCCTACAGCTGAGCTTAATCAAAAGCATAAACCTTAACTTCTTTTTAAGAAACCAACATGAAACAAATCATCTAAATACACTTGAAGCGACTGAGGTAAAGATTAAAGCATGGCTTAGTAATTTTAACAAAGTTAGCCCCACAGCTGAACATGATCAATCACATAAAACCTTAACTCCCTGCTTGAGAAATACAACATGAAACAATAATCCATTACGTTATAATCATCAAAAAACACTTAAATCCAAAGTTTTGCCTCAGCGAGAGAGCAAAAAGAAAAAGAAAACAAGACTTAACAAACAAAATGATGTATGATTCATACATTTAACAAAATGTATTTTTGTAAATATGAACTGATTTGACCCAACCCTATACTGATGCACCGGTAGAAGACTTGGCAGTGATAATATTTATTACCCTGTAAATAAAGCAGATACAAAGAAGTGCATACACACAGATACACACATAGTCCCATTCACTGACAGCCAGATTTTTTTTTTTGTCAAGCAGTTGTAATGCTCCAGAAAAACATAGAAGGCTCAGCTAAAAGCCTTAACTGGCATGCGCAAATTGGGCAGTCAGTGAGACCCCACTGCAAGGCTCTCAGACCCAGTAAGGCCGGTGATAGGTGCAAAAGCTTCCCAGCTTTGACAGCAAAGGAGAAAAATGACATGTGACATTGCTGCAGCCAAGGAAAAACAGTCAGCCTCACACATCAAAGTGCCTCCAGGGTACTGCAGGGGACATTGGTTTGAAGTACAATGACTAATTCAAACAATTATAGATAATTGTTTGAATATAATAGATGCCCTACGCCAAGTATACAAGTTCCTACTTTGCTTTATCTGTGGGATAGATGTGAAGACTTAATCTTTTCGCATCCAGTAGAGGTTGGCCAAGACATTTTTAGCTTAGCTTAGCATAAAAGCTAGCAGCGTGTTTTCTCCTGCTAGTTAGCCCACACTTGGCCAACCTTAGCCAACCTAAGCTGTATACTGTGTTGTACTTAAAGGTTAACGTACACCTGTAGTTTAAGTTTACCTTTAGGTACAGTTAACTTAAACCTGTGATAAGTTAAACCAATTTAAATTACACAGCTTATACCTTAAACCATCTAAGTTGTAACAGGTGCAACAAAACGAATAAGAGATGCCAATCAATCACAGTCCAACATGCCTACAGTGTCCTGAGAAGAGGTCTTATCAGGCAACATAATTGAAAACACCTGTGTGGGTGCACCATGGCTATGTAGGGCCTTTAACTCATGTGGTAAGAAGAAAACCGTGG
>VMKM01000863.1:0-220633 GCA_008360985.2 Macquaria ambigua
TATCTTATATCATAGGTGCCCCCCACCCCTTACACACACACACACACACACACACACACACACACACACACACACATATACACACGCCTTGTCTCCCCCCCCTAGGGGGCGTTGTGTAGTTGTGCAGTGCTAACGATCCAGGACTGTCACTCCCGCTGGGATGGATGAGCCGGCGGACCCGGCGCTCAGGAAGCCTCATTAGGATTCCTCTTTAATCCGTCTCTGACAGGACCAGTCCGAGAACGGGATGTCCCCTCACACACACACACACACGGTAGAAGCGTACACACTACATAGACACTATCATGGAATTACACGTCACGCACGCAAACACAAATGCACTTTTGCCCATGCACAATGAACAGACTCACTGATACCCACAACACATTGTTATGCTAATGATGTGTTATTCTTCCGCCAACAAGGATCTTCCATCATCCCGGTGTCACTGCCTATAGAAATCCACTACAGATCATAAGAGCTTATTATGGGTGATTAGTTAATTTGAGGGAGGGAGAGTTGGGAGGGATGCTGGGAGGTAGGAAGAGAAAAATCGTTTTTCCTTCTCTGCTGTCGTCTCTACATCTCTCTCTCTCTCCCTTTCTCTCTCTTGCTCTCTTTTGTCTCGCTCTTCTTCTTTCTCTCCTTAGTGAGATATATTGATCAGCACGTTGACTGTGTTATCAATAATCTCCTCTTTAGTCGTCTGCGAACAGTGATCTCCACTAATGAACCAGCACAGTTGTCACACTGCTCTTTCTGTATGTGTGTGCATGCATCTGTGTGTTTGTCTCTGAGAGAGAGAGAAGCTCAGCCTGAAGCTTCAAAACTAGTAAACGAAATGTAAAAAATAAGAAGTGACACTATAAGTTGAACTTTTACAACTACATTTAATTAAATAAAACTGTTTGAGTTATTATTTATTTATTATTTTTCTCAGAATTATAATTGTCAAGAAAAGTTGTATGACTACTTTAGCACTGTACATTATACGGTACATAGATATTTGCTCAAAGAGACAATACAATGTCTACAATCTCCGAGCTACTCTGCCACTAAATAAAAACGTCATCATATTAAACTAAACTAGACTCAAATAGATTAAGTCAGACGTATTAGTGGAATAAAAAAGGCAACATAAAGTAACGAGAGGAACTAAATCATGTCCATGGTCTGTGGACCATATGTGTGTATGATTGGTGTGTGTGGCGGCCTTATGTTGAGCGTGTGTTTGCCGTGGTCCATAGGCAGCTGCCGCAGCGTGGGCTTTGGGCTTCATTATGTGGCCCTAATGACCTGCTGACAGCTCAACACTGACACACACACACACACACACACACACACACACACACACACACACACACACACACATATATACAGTGTAGTGGCATCATCATATACTTGACAACAGCACAGCCAATTAAAGAAGGGGGAAGGGAAAAAGAGATGTATATTTATGTTTATGTGTCATATAAATATACAGTAAGTCTCCTCTTCTCTCCTCTGCAGTGAAGTCTGATAATGTGATTTCAGCTGTTTTGTCCCTGACAATTCCCTTTTAATTATTAACACTGGCATTATTAGGCTTTCACTATTAAGAGACCTTTCATTAGAGCTAGACGACACCCTAAAGAGAAATTCGAACTCTCTCCCCCTCCCCTTCTCTTTCTTTCTTTCCTTCTTTTGGAGAACTGTTACTTTGCATGCATGATCACAGCCTTTTGACTTCTACAGTACTTTTCTAAGTATTGTGTGTGATATCAGCATTATATTTAGTTTTCTCTGGTGTGAGTGTGTGTATACAGCATGTGTCTACCAGATTCCATTGTGTTAACGTTTGGGGCTATTCAATGAAGCATTTAAGGGACACTGCCAATGCTGAGGAGACTCAGGCCGGCTGGGTCCAACCCACTCTGAAAAGGGGTGTGTGTGTGTGAGAGACAGAGAGAGTAAGGGTGACAGGACAAAAGGCAAGGGCTCCCACGAGGGTTGTGCAGTGGATGATGGCAACAATCGGCTTTTAAAGATGCCTCTGTCCCTCTGGTGCACCGCTACTTAACACGCCTGTCCCACTATGAGTCTAAACACACACACACACACACACACACACACACACACACACACACACACACAGAAAAGTACACAGCTGACCTTTTAGACACAGTTGGTAGTGTTGAAACAGTCAAGTGGTTGATATATTATGTTTTTTTGTGTGGCAAACCTATACATTTTTATTGGATGCACGTTTACTTGTGCTCAGTTACGGTATGATTTATCTGCACTTATTCAGAGTTTTGTAGAATTTAACTCACTATTCGACCTTGTATAAAGTTTGCAGTGTGCTGCAGGTCCACAGGTCTGGGTTGGACTATTTCGGAGACTGGGGATCGATATGTTGAATGTGTGTGCCTTCAAATATAGTATGTGTTCACCTCAGTTAACCTCAACACTGTGTTTGAACATGTGTTGTGTGTGTAGGTGTCGGGGCTGCCAGCATGGCCAAACTGACTTTCATGGTGGGCGGAGTGGAGGAGGAATACAACGCTGCGCAGGAGCTGCTCACCTGCATGGGAGCCAATGTTGTCTACTGTGGACAGGTTGGCACTGGACAGGTAAAGACCCACGCAGGCAAACACACATACACACACACACAGAGTACATGCCTTCCTGATTTTTAATTTAACTCATTTCAGTAACTTAAATATATACTGCATATACCCAAACATACTATAAATACACTTACTCATATGAACATCTATAATTTGTTTCTTTCATTCAAAGAAAAACACAACTCAGGTTTTTTATAATCATCCATCCAGAGGAACGCATACAGAAATTAAGGACATTTTACTAAAAATTGTAAGACATCAATTCTAATTGATTTTGTCTTCAATCTCATCTAAATCACACAGAAAGCAAAGTGTTTTCTCTTCAGGAAGACCATTAAACCCAGCTAATGGTAATGTACCTGAACATACAGAGATCTTTGACTTTTGGTTTTTCATGAGACAGTATGTTCATAATTTAGATTTGTACCAAAGATCAACAGACCATCTTTCCTTAAACATAAGGAACAATTTGTCCTGAGCCTCCTGAATATTAAACTGGAACTTTTTTCAGAAATGTCCATGCAAAACGTCAGTTAAATATCTTTCTTTTCAGCCACTGTTAAGGCAAGTCTGTTCCAAAGTGGGATCATCTTATGATGATGATTATGTCTGATGTAGCTTTAAATGTATTTACTTTCTGTATTACATGTTGTCTTTCAAATCTCCTCATATACACAAAGTAAAATGTGCCTTTTCTGCTTTCTGGTCAATCTTCTCTAGGCAGCTAAGATCTGCAACAACATGCTTCTGGCCATCGGGATGATTGGGACCGCAGAGACCATGAACCTTGGCATCAGGTACTGTTACTAAGCTGCCACCTACCTGTTATCCTAAAGGGAAAAGCAAGGGTGAAACACTAGATTTACATGGGCAAGGTTAATGTTAGCCACGCGTGAATTCGCCTTCGACCTAGCCCTTAGATATAGCCGTCACTATAAAAGCAATTACTATACCAGTGAGTGTGTGTGTGTGTGTGTGTGTGTGTGTGTGGTTTATGGAAGTGCGAGGGGGTCAGCCCAGCCCCGAGTCAGAGATGGATGAGGGGGTGGAGCCACAGACTCTGATTTACATCTGCTGATTGAGCTCTCACCAGCATCCTGTCACAACCCTGTCACTGAACACCGCCTAGAAATCCCATCATTCATCATGCCTCTTCCTGGCACAAAGCCTCTTTGGCCAGGAGGCTGAGAATGATGGGATATGAAGTCTTCTGAGTTAAACCCAAACATTTTGATATGACCATGAAACATCTGGCTCACCCAAGGATTAAAAAATGCGAAAATGCTGGACAGTTGTGAAACAAGTATCTTAGCATCCTAGTCTCATCATAGTACAGATTCCCTCCAGAATCTCCCTTTTCTGGAAGTTGGGGTTAGGAAATTAGGTTTTCTACCCTAGGCCTACACTACACATCAGTTATTCCTCACACGGAATTAATTTACCCGAGTCATCAGATTAGTTTTTCACCTTAGAAGTGTGAATTTATTATCTACTCTATTTATACATATCCCCTGTCAATAATAGACTGTTTCCTCTGTTCACCGTGTTACTATAATGTGTTTTTATGGGTTTTGCAACTTAAAAGGTGTGTGTGAGTGTGTGTGCATGCACGCGAATTGCTCTTCTCACAGTGCAGCTGTGTTAGTGCAGCTGATTTATCTGTGCTGAGACAGAGGAGGAAAATTGGCATGAGCAGTCGCACATAAATCCCCCCACTAGGCCTCTGAAATATGGAGGCATTAAGGGAGCAACACAGATTTACACATTGCCACACTGTCCCTGATGCACACACACACTTAGACACACAGATTTACCTCCACAGACACTGAAGACAGCAGTTTTCTACCAAACTACATCAACTTCTACTCACTGTGCACATCATTGTAATGTATATTAAAAAAAAGAATACTAACTACTGCATCCCTTCACTGTGAATGTGAATTATTTTTTACATCTTTGCAAAACTGACCCATATTCAGTCTTGATTGTGTGTGTGTACATGCATGGTGTGTGTGTGTGTGTGTTTCCATGTTTCCCCCCCTTCATACTAGCCAATCTCTGGGGCTTTATTATAGGGTTTGACAAAGACTGTCATCGTTTAGAGAGAGCCCACACCCGTAAATCTCCCATGCTGCATTGCGGCCCAGCCTCTTATGCAGAGAGGACGCTCTCTTAGGCGTATGTGTACACACACACACACACACACACTTACGACACAGTCCGACACAAAGGAGACTGAGCACTCACGGCCAATTTACAGGAAAATGGCAATAACATTTTATCATGCTGGACTTGGACCTGATAGAGCTGCCCTTTCTTCAAGTGTGTGTGTGTGTGTGTGTGTGAGTTTCTCCTTACCTGTATATGCAGGCAGACACACAAACAGAAACACACACACACGCAGTTCTGTTCGCGGAGCTAATTTGTTGATCTCAGATGGAAGCTCGGGCCGTCTCCAACAGAGCGTGACGTTCTCTTAGTGCAAGGAATGGCCACGCATGACAATTATGAGCACACACACACACACACACACACACACACCCTGCCTTTTTGCCGTCCATTCTTTCTCTCTCTTTCTGCTTTTTTCTTCCCCATCCCTATTTGCTTTACCATCTCATTTTATTCTTTTCTTTTAATCCCTTCATCTCTCCTCTGCCTCTTTTCTGCCTGCCATAATTTCTGCATGCAGCCAACCAGTCAGTGAAAGAGGGGGATGACAAGCTGCAGAGAGTAGCGTAGAGAGGCAGCAGTGATTTTAATGATGAAGATGAAAGGAGAGGAAGAAGAGGAGAGGGGCGACCGGCCCAGGAAGGGTTGTGTGGCTTTTTACAGCTCACGCTTCACCTTGCACGCCCATGTACCAGCGCTCATTCATGCAGTCACTGATGCACAAGTAGGAACACACATATTTGCTCCTTTATTCATTTTATGGGGAGAAGAACAGGCGAATCGAATTGGTATAACAAGCCACAACCCTTTTGTGTTGAGAGACAGAAATAGGTTTGCCACAACACACATGAACACAGACACACATCTCCCCTCCTTAAATGAATTGTGAGCATATGTTCCGATGGAGATTAAAGTTGGTGATAAACGCGCTTGTCGCCTCTGTAAATGGGATAGTAAATGCCTGTGTGTGTGTGTATATGTGCTCGTTAGCTCTTTAATGTAATAATAAATGGGGAACGGGTTGGGCTTCCTCTCCTGTGGCATCAGATGAGGACGAGAAGCTAATCGCAATGAAACAGACAGTTAATATCAGCGCTGCAAATGAACTCCACCTGCTAGAGCTCCCCGGCACATAAACACCCTCCCCTCTTATTTTCATCTCTGTCCCTCTCACTTTCGCATTTCTTTAATCTGCAGTGGCATCGCACAGCAACACGTTCGCTTCACTGTCCGTGTCTTTGTGTGTTTATCCATGTCAATCTTGTTAAAGCGTGACATGTCCTCTTCTCCACGCAAATTACCGCAGGCGAGGAACAACACCACTGCGTCAGCTAATAACCACGACTGTGTGTGCGTGAGTGGTTGTGTGTGCGTGTGTGTGATGGGAGCAGGAGGGGAACTTCATTGATTTATCGTTAACAGAGGACAACAGCTCCCCGTCAGCGTCTCTGGTCGCTATAACAAACGATCTGCGCGCTCGGACGCGCTTTATTGTAGCTCAGCCAGTAACCTTTTCAGCTGCTGACCCAGAACGCAGGGAGGGGCTGCCTGGGTGTGTGTGTGTGTGTGTGTGAGTGTGTGCGTGCAGAGATGGGGGGGTTTGTGCGCGATGTCAAACATATGTCCCCCAGAGTCCTCAGACAGGGAGGTGTCAGCAGGGAAGACGAGGGGGAAGGAAGAGGAGAGGAGAATGAGGGGAGGCGGAGGAGAAGAGAAGCAGGATGGCGAGGGATGCTTACAGGCATAAACTAAAAAAGCCATCATGAGAGAGACTGCCGTTAAAAAAATTGCAAGCTAAAACACGTTTACGCACACGCATGCACGCAGGCAGCGTCACTTATGCCACATTTCCAAAACAGTTTGTTAAAAAAAACGCGAGAGAGGGCTGAGAGGACACAAAAGAGACGAAGGGTAAGGGAGGAGGGAGAGACATGGAGAGAGTGTAAATGCAATTCCCATTCTTAATTAGTTAGTAGACAGCTAATAAAAACTGTGGTAGTAATGGCAGAATGAGAGCCAGGTGGAGGGAGGGAGGGAGGGAGACTGTTGGCCTTAAAGACCTATGATGGTTTAATAGTCATATTGAGAGCAGAATAGAGTTACAGGCCTGTAAGTAACAGTGAAGTGAGGCAGCCGGGGCTTGATGTGGTCAGCTTTACACTGGCCTTTAAACCGTTAATATACAAAAGCTGCACTACACAGGCAGATTGAACAGATTCGTGCAGATTGAACGACCGACACAGACGCTATAGTTACACCCTCCCTACTGTAATGGTTGGCACTTTGTTTCACTCCCTGCTTCTGTCTGTCTGTACTCTCTTTGTCTCATTTGCTTTCTTCTCATCATAGCCTGGAGATCTGTCCTCTTGCATAGGAAAGTGGGTTGCTGCTAAATGGGGCAGCAGAAGTAAGATCGTACTTCTATACGGCGTGACAGCGAAGGTTTATGGCTCCCCTGTGCTGCTTAACCACTTCTCCTCCTCCTCGTCTTCCACTTTATTTTTTTTCATGAAAGAGGGATGATGAAGGATAGATGTGCTGGTAAACATCAATACTGCATTAGCCAGCATTACAAAGCCTTCAGCCATTAACACTGAGGAATGGTCACAGCCTAGCATAAGGTTCAATGGGGGTCACTACAATCACCAGCCGCCCCACACCCATCTTTTTCCATGTTCCTCTTCTGCTCTGTTTTGAAAAATTAATTCCGTAATAGGCGCTCCTATCCCTCCCATCCCGTGTGTCCCGTTTCCTCACTACTTACTGCGATACTACTATCGCACCACCTCATACTGAGTGGCTCTGGATTAGAAGATTAGCTAAAAGCCTAAAAAGTAAAATGGAAATGAAATCATCAATTCATCTTCCACACAGTAATCTGTAATATTAGATGCATGCTTTGTTTAGGAGACAAGGAAGTTCTGTGGGCTTTTAGCGGCTAATATTGTCAGAAGTTTACCTTCTGCAGTCAAGTGTGGCAATAAACACAGTCCTTCAGACATGGACACACACACTAAACCTTTACACAGAATGTTGCAGGGTTTATGTACTTAATTGGACCGTTTTACACTAATGATTGACCCATGAATTACCAAGTCTGAAGGAGATACTGACCTCTGTCTTCTCCTCCTTTTCCCAGACTGGGTTTGGACCCCAAGCTGCTGGCAAAGATCCTCAACATGTCCTCAGGTCGTTGCTGGTCCAGCGACACGTACAATCCAGTCCCTGGTGTCATGGAGGGAGTCCCCTCTGCCAACAACTACCAGGGCGGCTTTGGAACCACACTAATGGCCAAGGTACAGCCTGCTCCCTGTCTTTGTGTCTTTTTATTTATCTTATAACTTATAATTATTTTCATTATTTTAATCTCTTCATTTCTTTTTTTTTTTTGCCTAATTGATTGTGGAGGTTTTTTTTCTTTCTGTTTAGTCTATAAAATGTCAGAAAATAGCGAAAAATGTCCATACAATGTCCCAGAGCCCAAGCTGACTTCAAATTGCGTGTTTACTCCATCCAACAATCCAAAATCTAAAAATATTCACAATGAAATAAAACCGAGAAAAACAGCAAATCCTCACATTTGAGAAGCTGGAAGCAGCAAATGTTTGGGATGTTTCCCAGGATAAAAGACTTAAATGACTAATCATTCATCAAAATTGTTGCCATTTAATTTTCTGCTGATTGACTAATGGAATAACTGAATCATTGTTTCAGCTACTACTCTTTGTCTTTGGGTCTCTTTTTTTGTCAGTCTCTCAACCCTGTCATTTGCTTTGTCTCACTTTTAACTGTTCTTTTGTCTCTTGTGTGATACTCCCGCTCTCCTCTTCACCATTCCATCTGTGCCACTTAATTTTACTGTCGCTGCATTAGCTCTTCTGTATGGGTCAGTCTGTGTCTGTGTGTTATCTAGTGCATCTGGGTGTCTATTAATACACTTGCAATGTGTGCTCTGCATACCCATCAGCCCAGGTGGTTATATCGCACACACCAAACTCAAGAAATCTGATAGAATTATCAGCCGTTAGATAAACAAAAAGAGATGATGATGTTAGTCCACCTATCTGAAACGCTGCCTCTCTTTCTCCCTGTCTGTTTCTAGGATCTTGGTTTGGCTCAGAACACTGCCACCAACACTAAGACACCCATTCCTCTGGGTTCCCTCGCCCACCAGATCTACAGAGTCATGTGCTCCCGCGGCTACGCTAACAAGGACTTCTCATCCGTCTTCCAATTCCTACGTGAGGAGGAAGGACAGTGAATACACAAACACACACACACACACACACACACACACACACACACACACACACACACACACACCAGTGCCCCTTATCCCACTATGCTCAGGAGAGACTAAGGCCTTGCCCTCAGGCACAGATCTGCGATCCAATTAACATACTGTATGTCGACACATGTCTCCTCATTGCATTAGCTGAATCATATTTCCAATTCACGGCGCTCCCTCTGCAAGGGGGGAAATGCTAAAACTGACCTTAGATCAGTATCTAGAGACAAAGCAACTCTCTTCCCAGTCTGAGGCTGAGAGGCCAGAGTGGAAAATGAGAGGTATGCAGGTTCATGTGTAACAATGCAAATAATATGTGGTTTTTCAGGATAATTGATAAGTATTAACTGCATGATTGTTAAAAGTTAAAGTATGTTTTAGTCAGGTTTTGTGCTTTTTGCCTGTTACCCAAATGACTCGGACCTGTCCCTGTTAAATGAAAGAAAAACACAAGCTACAGCAAGGACCCACACAGTGATGGACATTTCATTGAAGAGACAGTGCAAGAGAGTGCAGAGTTTAGGTTACCCCTTTTCTACTGGAAGAAAATCCCATATTCACAGCACTACATGAAAGGTAACCAAAAAGTGGCCACTCTGTCGGCTCCAAGTTTACTTCTTTTGTTACATTTGTCCGTTTTTGACATTCAGTCAATTAAATGTCACCTGCCAGCACACATACTTTCATTTTAATTTCATTTTTCAATCATCCAGTTTTTTTTTTACCTTGTGAATACACTATGGTTACAGTAGTGACATGTCTTTGGTACATTTAACAACATTTAGGTCGCCACTCACTGGATCGACCAGTTCTGCTTGTTTAAATACTGTGATATATATCTGGTTATTTTTGCACTGTGTGCATCGCAGTGCGATGTGCCAGGCCATTTTGATACGGTTACAGAATCTCTTTGAACTTACCTCTCTTCTCTACTGTCTACATCTGCTTATTGAGCCATTGGAGTATTATTTTGTGACCAACACTGTTTAAATTTTATACCGTTCACTACAAAATGTTGTTCTCACTGTCTAGCACTTTCTCTTGCCCGTTTTTACTTTAATTAAAGTCTATCCTCACATATTTCTCCTCTCTCTCTCTCTCTGTCTCCCTCTCAGCTTGTACGCCATGTGTGCAAGTGTAAGCGAGGAACAGTTCCTCCCTGCTCTGAGCAAATGTACATAATGTATATTTCATATTGTTGTGTAGTATTAAAGAGGAATCTAAATGGACGTCACTTTTTTTTTTTTGTAAAATTCATTCATAGTGTCTACAGTTTGTCTTTGCTCTGTGAAACAGATCCTCAGCCACACTGTAACCTGAAATAAAAGATGTTCTGCATATTTGGTGGTTTTGTTTGTTTGTCTCATGTTGATGAAGACGTAGCACTTGTCACAAGTATAATTCATTATAGCTCATGTAATCATCTCTCAGCTCTTATTGACATAGGTGCACATTGTGAAAATAGAGCTTACAAATAACATTTGGTAGTGATTAATTCAGTAAGTACAGAGCTTTTGAGAGTGTCTCCTTGGCCATTTTACCTGTTCATTGATGAGAACATAGACACCAAAATTGTTCATAGTCCCACTATACTTAAAATGCAACATGTTAAACCTATTGTGTGTGTCTTTGTAAATAAGTAAATGGTGTATATCAACAACTCAAGATGGCTGATGTATCCATGTTTATTTTAAAATGAACCCATTTGAAACAAGTTTATGCACCCACCACATTCACAACCTACAGAAGTAATGTCTGTAGCCAGTCACTCGATTAAACTGGAACAAGACTAGCTAGTGTCTGTGAGGCTGTAATTGGGCACAGCGATGCTTTGAGCTAAATGCTAACATCAGCATGCTAACATGCTCACAATGACAATGCTAACATGGTGATGTTTAGCAGATACAATGTTTACCATGTTCAACTAAAGCTGATGGGAATGTCATAACTTTTGCAGGTATTTGGTTGTAAGTATTGGATAAATTGAAATTTCACTAGATAAAAAGTCAGGATCACAAAAGTGATTACAGTTCATCCTGAAGGGGGCATGGATTTCTGTACCATATTTCATGTTAATCCATCCACTAGATGTTGAGATATAGTTGGATAAATGCAAACTTTGAGGAAAAGTCAGGGGGATCATCAAAGTCATTATGATTTATCCTCTGAGAACCATGAATATCTAATGGAAATCCACCCCATAGTTGTAAAGACATGTCACTCAAAACCCAAAATGTCAACCTGCTAGTGGTGCTAGAGAAAAAGTCTGTGGATCATTAAAGTCAGATGGATTTATCTTCTGGGGACCATGAATGTCTGTACAACATTTCATGGCAATCTATCCAATAGTTGTTGAGATATTTCAGTCAGTCAGTGGACCAACGGACGGACTGACAGACCGACATTGCCAGCGAGTCATAAATTAGCAGCCTATTTCTATTTTACTTGTATACTTAGTTTTACAGCTGCCTACATTCATATGATGGCCCTGGACAAACATGTAAGTTAATCCTGGGCAAATATTGTTAGCTACATAGGTAATCGTTTATTTAAGCCAAATTCCACATCCATGGGCCAGTTAATTATATTTACGGTAATTGTCATTCTCTGACTCAACCCACAACCATTAGGCTAACCTATGTAGGTTTGCACAGAACTAATGTCAACATGGTTGTTCAACCTGAACATTTATCATTTTGTATTTACGTTGGTAAATTGGTGACAATTACAGGTATTGTGAAGAGCACAACTTGGACCCACAGCTCTCATTAGGATGTGAACATAAATGTTAACTGTTAGCTGACTAGTTATCGTTGTATCTGGTTAGAAGCTAAGGTTAGCCGTTCTCTGTAAAGGAGATAGCTAATGCTAGGTAGAATTACCACTAGCAACCAACAGGAGTAAGTTACGTTTAGCTAATAATAGCTAGCTAAACTAGATTTCGCTGTTCCATATGATGCAAATGTACTCAAATTCAAATGTCCTATCATATCATTAAAGAAAGTATTTTTAATGCTTACCTTCTGTTCCCCACTGCATAAGCGTACGAGCAAGAAGGCGTGCTTTAGTATTTTTTCCGGTCTTTTTTCCCCCAGTCACAAAGTTATGACATCACAACAACGTGATTGGTCAGTTGCAGTGATCATCCTGTAGCAACATTAATTCTGATGTTGTAGGAACAACACCAACATGGCGATATCAGATCTTGCACTTACCAAGTAAGGTGACCAACAGGACAATACCACTAAATACTGTGTAATCGGTCTCACCATGTGTGTACACACACTGTCTTCTGGCTACATGTTTCAGAGGTTATTACACCAGTCTTATTTAACTTCGTTTTTGCTATTATCCAGACATCCTGCTCTTCAGTTGTTCCATTGTTTCTCCAAAGCTCTTCAGCAGGCGCTCATATAATGCTTAACGTCAGTCGGGGAGAAATAGCAGCACTAATCTCAGAATGATGCCCTTATTTCCATCATTACAATGAAATGAGAGGAAAAAAACAAATGCGGTTTTGTTTTATTTTACTGTCTTTTTTTTTTCTGAGGGCTGGTGTGTCTTTGTGACATTTTATGGAGCTGCTGTCGTCTAAGTGGCAGCCACAGTTGTAGCAGACTGCGGCGAGCCGTTGGTGGCAGGAGTTGTGTCGTGGGCTTGTGACTCACTCTGTTATTGTTCTTTGGGAAGTATGCACTTGCCCCGGCTGTGTGCTTTGAAGATTATCTTAATCTGATTATAAAAGAGCAGTGCTTTAGGTTTAGATTAAGAATCTGTTGATATCACATATCTTTTCCCATGAAAAAGCTGGGGTCACTTGTCAGGCAGGATTTGGTATCTTTTAGCCCCCAACACCATCTTGGCCTTTGCAGACAATAGACTGTGGTCTTCCTGAGGTCTCGCTAAAGAAGAGCTACGCCTCTGGCCTGGCCTGCTGAATTAGGCAGCGTAGCTGATTCATATTTGGGTGTTTTCATTTGCCTGTGTTTAATAGCAGGCTGCTGAGCCGGCGGTTTCCTCATTAAAAGGACACATGAAAGCAGGCTGTAAAGGAGCCTTGGTGAGACCGGCCTGCGCTGACGTCTAAGGGGATGCAAGCGACCGAAGGACCGACCGAGTCCCGAGCCAGCCGGTCTGAGCCGGAGGGCCTCACCCTCTCAGCCAGGCAGCCAGTGGCGGGACACCAGACACACCACACTGAATTGTGTCCACACCAGGATACAACACCAGTCTGATGTGTCAGCGGGAGTTCACCGTTTGATGCAAGGCTTGTGTTTGTTTTGTGGGATTCAAACAATAGTCTAGTCTGACAATACTGAGCTGAGAGAAATATGCCATTATTACTTTTTCAAGCATCAAACAACCCTTCTCCTGATCATAAATTGTATCGGGACACCCACATGAACCTGAGCTAAATTAGTCTTGAAATTAAATTTATGTATGTTATACACAGATGATCAAGTTTTGTATCTTTCATATTTCTGCTGGTGTGTCAGACTTTGAAGTTAATTGCCCACCTGGTAAACACCCCCCTCTCTCTCTGCCATTTAGAGAATAAAACAGCCTTGGCTCTGAGAGTTGCTGCTGTGATAAATACCTGAGGCAACAGCGTTTATTATTTCACCATTATAACTGCTGGTGGATCCTCTCGGCTGTTTAACGACTTGCTCTTTAAGGAAGTAAGAGCGGTGGGGTCACAGCGCACGGAGGGGGGCGAGGCTCCCCTAAGCACCCCGTGATTCATATCAAACGCACATTAAGTGGCATGTGGCTAAATTAGTGGCTGGAATCTAGCAGGTATAATAGCTCGCCCGGCAGTGCGTAACGAGCCACTGTCTCACTGTGTAGTAATGTGGCCATGATATCTTTTACATGAACCCACCAATAATAGTCAGGCTATTTAGCCCTAGTCCATATCCACACCCTCAGCGTCTGCACATCAGCACAACACCCACACAAGTCTTCTTCCTGTTTTGTAGACAACATTCCCCCATCCTGAGTCATTGACTCCGCTTAGGTTCATTAGAGAAGATAATTCTATTGCAGACATCGGGTCAGCACATAACATGTCACAACTACAGCAAGGCACGTAACAGCAGCTAATTATAACTGTGAAGTCCTCATTAGAATATCTATGGGGGTGTAGTGAGTTGTTGTGAAACATGGAGCTACTACCTGGTGAAAAGGTTGCATCTCAACAATATGAGTAAACATCAGAGGGAGAAAGGACCCCCTATAATCTGCCCCTGCTTGTCTTGTCACACTATCCTGTTTTCACTCACTTTCACTCTCACTTTTCCTCCCTTTGTAACTTACTCCAAGCTGGACACGTGGTGTTCAAGGTTGTGCAAATGTAATAAATGTGTCCCCTGATTTCTAAGATGTTAACATCCCCGCTATCATCCAGCGTTATATTGATTCATTCATACTTTCCTATCCTACTCTAGCTTTCTCTTACTGCCCTTTCCTCCTCTTTTACACTACATTTCCCTCTTCACATTACCCCCCACACACCCTCTGTCACCTGTGAGTAACGACAATATGCACACTCTATTCATCACACACTACTGCACATGCTCAGTAGCTCTTCATTATATTAATTACTCTCATTGGAAGAGTGATCATCAGCCCCGTCAGAATCCATCACCGCCCGGTTCCCACAGAGACCCAGGCCCGGTAAATAATCACCGGTGTCGGTAACAGGGCTCTGGCCCCGCCATTCCCGTCGGACCCACCAGGGTGGGCCCTAAATACCCAGGGGGGTGCAGCTCCCGCTGAGCCACATTCATCTCTGCCAGTGGACAAGGTAGCTGTAAGGCCGGTTCCAGAGGCTGCTGGTGCTGCTTCAGACCTGTAATGGGTGAGGGTGGGTGAGAGCAGAGTAGAGGTAGTCTGAGCCCAGCTCAGCAGTCAGTAAGGAATAACAAGTTCTGTTTTACAACAACCTCTGGAAAGGTGTATGAGGTTCTGTGGATTAATATGTGTGGGGTAATAATGGTCTCAAATGAAAAATGAGATCTGGAGTCCAAACAACTTTATTAACTGTAACAAATCAACCACAGGACCATGAGGGAGACCACAGGCTGGAGTTCACACCAAGCATGCTCGGTGGGGTTCATCAAACTGTGGAACGTTAACTCTTTTATTTCAGTTTTTTTGTCAGGTGAAAACAGTGGAGCTGAGGTGCACACTGCTGCTTGAATATTAGTGATGCACCAACTTCTTCTCCTGATACAGATTCCTGCACCTCAACTCAGAGTATCTGTTGATACAGAGTGCCGATCCAATACCAGTACTCTCTCTTTCCCAAATGTAAAATCCGTATACGGCACTGCATCAGAGTCATTGGAATCATTTTTATGTAAAGTATCATGAGGCCAGGGACTAAAAACTGAGTCAGTGGCCAGCCATAACTGAATGAATGTAAATGATAGCAGAAGCACAAAATGTTACAATGACATGAATGAAGAAACTGTGGCTCAGACAGATCATGCTTAATAAAATCCGGTGTGTCGGTCCAGGAAAGTTTAGTGAGTATAATTTGAACCAACTGCAAGAAATGCCCTTAGAAAGCAAACATTTATTGACGTAGGTGGACCTTTGATAGCTTGCAGTTACTCAGCAGTTATTGTCTGTAAAGAAGAGCAAAAAAAAAGAAAAAAAAGAAAATAGAATTAAAGGTCAAACCATAATCTTGATTGATGCTCAGCTATGTTTTCACCCCTTTATACAGTAACTGGGATAAACAATGAAATTAAATTACTGGATAGAGTGAAGACAAGTGTTCTTTTGCTGAAGGGACTGGAATCACCTTTTTGACACCAAAATCTCCAACATGTGTGATGTGAAGTCCACATGCATTTTGTTTTAAAGGATAAGGCTTTTCTATATTTTTTTTGCTGTTGTCAACAAGCCCCATGAAAATATCAAAACTAAAAATGCATTAGTGTGACTCAATACTTTCCGACTTCTCTAGCCTGCCCATGGTTCTCCATTCCAAGCCCATTTTTTCCTACTTAAGACATAAATCTAAATAAGGCTAAAAACTTTCCCAAAGCAGCTGGGCACTCTAGTTTTTCGCAAATATTACTCAGACACAAGGAAATTGTATATTAGGGACTATTTTTAGCTGCAGATTTGGTGCATTAGTGAGTATTACATATCAAAATAAAATACAGTGCCCGTGTTCATCATGGGTAATTGATGTGTTTTTTAAAGTAGTTTTTGGACAACAATGGAGGCCTATGGTACAGTGGAACAAGCAATCTCAGACTTTACTTGTTAGTTCATGGGATTAGTTGTCAGTTAAAGAAACATTGAATATAACTAGACTTAGGATTTAAATCTATAGGTTGTTTAAAAGGCAGTGTGAACCCTAACTAAACACATACAAAAATGTATGGGCTCATACAGCAGCAAATTAACAGTAGGTGTGATCACCAAAGGAGCCTGAAGGTAATAGAGCCAACAGAAACTATCTGGAGCTCAGATTTACACCACATATTTCTGATTTAGAAGAGAACACCTTTTTTGCAACGCAGTTCAGGACTGCAGCGCCATTTGAAATGCTAATCAAAAATTTCAAGACTCACTCTAAATATACCAAACTCCAGCCTCGAGTTGTCCTGAGCATCGCAACTCTGTGATGGCCTCATCTTGCTCTGTTTAAAGCTCTCTTCATGGCCAATTGACCTGATACCTCACTCTTGTCTCCTGCTAATTGAACAGAGGAGGAACAAGAGAAAGGAAGAGAGAGGCAGAGGAAGAGAGAGAGAGAGAGAGACAGAGAAAATGAGGGGGGGACTGAGGAGGAAGGAATGATGTGATGGAGGACGAGTGAGAGGAGAGAAGCGAGGGGTGGTGTAGCATGCAAGGCCTCATTGATTAGGTGGTGAGCGGTGCAATGTTTCTCTCCTGACGCTTACACGCATTAAAGCTACATAAACACCCATAATTGGTTCGTTTAGAGCAGAGTGGAGGGAAACAACGCACACACATACAGCCATCATTGTCTGCATGTGTGTGAGGAATATATAGAGAGGGAAAAGCAGAGCAAATTTAAATGCTGATAAAATACCTTGCAGAGTGGTTGGTGTGGGTGGAAAGATGCCCATGAATGTGTGTGCGTGTATGTGTGTGTTATGTGTCACATGTCCCAGTGCTGTACTAAGCAGGAATGATAAAACCATCCTCAGAGACTTGGGATGACAATAACACTCACTTCAGGGAGAAGAAGAAATGGGAGGGACGCTGCTGACTGTGACAAATTAGCTCTCAAATATAGAGGGTAGCCGATTGGCTGTGGGCGTCAGGAGGGAGATATACGGTTGGCTGAGTGAGTTGATGGATAGTTATTATGCCATTCTATTAAAAGAAGATGCAACTTTGGGGCTTCGCAGTTCAATGATAGTTGTGGAGAGCTGCTCAGCAGTGTCATATGGGATCCTGCAAAGTGCGTGTGCTCATCTGTGCATTTGTGCAGTTCTGTGTGTGTCCGGGAACATGCAATAAAACACAAATGTGGTAAAGCAAAAAGACACTAGGAGAAAATTAGACAGCTGTAAGAGCTGTGCATCCTGCAGCACTGATGTCAGTGACCCCATCTCTGTTCTTGGATGACAGTGTGTGTGAGAGGCAATATTCAGGGTGTTCCCTGCGTCCCGTAGCGTCACATCCATCAGGTCATAAGACCCCCTGACAGGGCGTAACTGGCACCCCCACCTCCTGCCTCACCCCAGAGGGCCGTGTCACTGGCTGAATGGAGCGCTCCCTGGACGTGGAATGATGGGATTCCTCGGTCTTGGCTGTCATCTCTAATCCGACACTCTCACCCACACAACTGAATCTTCATCGCTCTCTCTCTCATGCTGTGCACAGCAAGCCCACTCTCTCTCTCTCACACACACACACACACACACACACACTCTGTGAACTTTCTCCCTCTATCTCCCCACGCTCTGGGCCACAAATAAATTTGCATTCACTGCCAATTCAGATGCTGTATCAACATCGCTGAATCTACATATTGTTGACGTTTCCAGGTGCTAAGTCACCATTATGTCTCTCTCCAACACACACACACACACACACACACATACACACACACACACACACACACACACACACACACACACACACACACACACAGGAAGGGGAAGGCAGGTCACAGTGGCCCCAGAGCACTGGACTGTGCTAAGCAGGTAAATATAGCGGGGACAGGCTTTATTAGAATAGAAAAAGCTCTGTTACTGTCATGGGTAAGCATGACCATGGGGATGGATCTTCACCTCCACGCCCAGAGTCCAGCAGTCGTCCTCAGCTATACCGAGAAGCCTCCACACCTCTGGGTTGTGTCTTTTCTGTATCATTCCTAAAAGAACAAATGTCTCATAAGGCCATGTTTCCTCCTCTTTTAATTATTTCACAGTTTAAAAAGAAGGTATCTGGGGTTTGGTGTGTGTGCATGAGAGCTTGTGTGCACCCTCTGTAATTTACTACTAATGTTCTTGGTCTATAAAAAAGGAGAAGGTGTGTGTATGTCATGTCTTCCTAATGTAACTGCCCAGCAGATTACCGCCTTATTGCCTCCAAATCAATACTCTCGAGTGGGTGAAAAATAAGGCTTGTTTCATCTCAAGTCACCTCAGCATCTGCCCTGCCCACACACTCTCACACATACACTCGCACACACTGTTAATGCATATGTTTTCACATGCATGTTCATTATAGTGTTCACATGTAAAAAGATCATTGGCAAATGGAGGAGAAAAAAAGTGCAGAAATAGAGAGATGATGGAGCCCAGGTTGTGTAATAACTCTGGCCTTGTTGCCACCACTGAGCCTGCACACAAGGAACCATCCATTCTGGATCCTCTAAAGCTCATTGATCCTATCAACATCCAGACGGAGTAAGGCCGCCCCCCCCTCCCCCTCACATTGCCCCACACTCACTCTATAACTGGGATCAATATTGATTATCATCTTTAAACTGCCTGTCTTTGACCATGTGCTTCAGGAGCTGCTATACCCTAAAAAAGGCATTGTGGAGGTTTGAGGAAACAATAAAGGGCTGTGATGACTTTTGTTGTGGGCTTATCATTTTGGGGTTTTGTGACTCAAAGCAGAAGTGGAAATGGAGCATGAGAAATGAATTGGAGAGAAGAATGTTAGGGAGATGGCAGGATATTGGTATGAGAGGCAGAGTCAGTCTTGTAGGTTTGTTTTCTAGTTTGTGAAATGAGCCTTGAATCATTATGTTTGTGTATTTTCTCTCTGCACTGCTCTGAACTCATCAGTAGCCAGCTGCTGCACATTTTTGCCACCAAAGGCACAAACATATCAGCGTCAGCATCAGTGTCCAGCTCCCTTCTGCCCTCCTTTATCCCACTCTCCCACCCCACACATCTGACTGCATCCCGTCAATCACGCCTCTCAGATAGCCCCATGATCGCAATCGACACTCAAATGATGGAAGTGAATAAAACTCATTACTGACAGTCAGCGTGAGTCATGGCCGGGCATTAAAAGTTGTGTCTGGCCCGCAGCCGCTCATCCCTCAGCCGTGCTTTATGATGGGGGAGACCTGGTCGGGTTCCCATCGCCTTTCTGCGCCAATCTCCATCAATCCACCACACCTACAGACACCCCCACCTCCCCTATCCTTAATGCACCTTGTGTTGTCAGACATCCAACCGCTTTTGTCCAAGTGGTGGGAGAGTGTTTAGTTGTGGGGTTTGGGCGAGTGGTGTCATAGAAGTCTTGGTGTCTGGGGTTGCAAATGTGGTTCTTGTAATAAAACAAATGAGCTACTACTTTTTATTTTTAATTAAACACCCATTGCCACTCTCTGGAACTTGGGACCAATTATTTCTCACACTAGTGAAGGCAAAGGTTGGACAAAAAAAAGACCTCTGGGCAGCCATTACACTGCTGCTGTCTATACTCTCCACCTGACTATACTAACCACTGCCTAAACAAGTCTTTACCTAAAGTAAACTAAGCCAGACCAGTGAGTCACCCACCATCTTGGACCTCCTCCTAACTGGCCCTGTCCTCATAAACCCAGTGCAGAGAGAGAGCAGTGTTTACAGAAACACAGGAGCGGCTCACCTCTGATCTGCCCTGCGATAGGGGGAAAAGAAAAGACAGAGAGAGAAACAGAGAGGAAAGGAGACGCCAGGGGTTACATGATTGCAGGACAAACTCATAAAAGTTCCATTAACCCGCGAGAAGTTAAAGAGGCCCTGTTTTCATCCAGCAGACAGCCATCACAAACAGAGCATCACCATAAACCGCATCCTCCTTCCTTACCTCCATCTCTCTCTGGATCTCTACCGCCCTCGCTCGCACAGTCTCTTTGTCTTCTTCTCTGTCATCCTTCCTTTCATTAGCTTTTCCTCTTCTTTCCTGGTTTTTGATATTTTACGCATTTCTTTCTGCCTAAGCACAGTGGACAAGCGCAGACTTTACAAACACAGATCTATAAAACAAGGATTCCCTATAGCCTCTCCTCCTTCAGCTCTTACAGTCTCCCTCCCTCTCTTTTCCTCCCCCAGGACTCCCTCCTTACGCTCTCTCCCCCTTTAATCTGGGTTCCTGGTCTGTGAGTCACAACCTGAAGACGCCACAGGTCTGTCAGCGTCACTCTGTCTGTCTTATTAAACCGGCTCGCCATTCATCCCTGTCTGTTCACTAACTGCTTTCTGGTTGATCCGACTGCTTTAAAGAGAAATTTGAATCAAAATTTTATTAAAGTCTTTTATATATGTGATCATCTGCAGATTGCACATAATAATTCAACTATGCTGTTTAAGTTTTAAAAAAGTGTATGCACACACACACACACACACACACACACACACACACACACACAGTAAGGACATTTTGTTGAGTTAAGTGGTAATCTGAGATTGCATTGTTTTAATTTTGTTGCCATCTTTGGTATTGAGCTCAGCATCAGCTCTACTCATCTCTGCACTTTCCAGAGGGTTCACTGTAAATCCACTCTTTTTCTGTTGTTGCAATATGCTAACTAAGCAGCTCCCATTTGATTCCCAGCAAACCACTGTGGCTTCTGCCAGAAACAAAAACACATCATTTCCTTTTCACCAGGGGAGACCCAAGTAACACTGGCTTTTAAGAACAATAAATGTATACGTTTTCCTTAGAGGTATACGCTGAAACAAACTATTATATCAAACAGTAATTTGTAAGAGTTATAAGTGCAACTTTTTATATAAATATAAGTAAAAGTATGACTTCAAATTCAGTCATAAAATTCTAACAATTCTTTTTAATCTTAGACTTCACTACATGATGAATTAAAGACTGTGCAATTTATTATGCAATCATAAAAAAAAAAAATAATATTTCTCAATTTAAGCTTTACTTATTCAGGAAGTCTCATTAAGATCAACATCTCTTTTAGCAAAAAAGACCTGAGAACAAATTGCGTATATACAAGATAACAACAAGATGACTCAGTTACACAAGACAATCACACACAGACACCAATTAAAACAATCAAATATCAAAATTAACAGTAAGTAAAACTGCACTGTGTCTAGCAATTTAATATGCAATAATTAAGTAATAATTATATAATAGCTAAAAAGACATTGAATATAAAATGGTTCTATCTGCGGTTATTACAAAAAGACATTAATGTAAGATGATATTTTTTATAAGATTCTAACATAAAACAGATGCAGAAAAAATAATCATATTGTACATCATATCATCAAGATTAATAATCATGTATATAAGAATCAGGATTGCCATTTAAGCCTGAATCCTGCAGCACTACATGTAATCATATAGGCTACTATCTTTACGGATAGTAAACAGATGTTAAATTATCCGGGCAAGTTAGCCTGTATAGATATTTTGAGCACTGAATACAGACACACACACCACTGACCCCACCTCTACCTTGTCAATCACAACAGTTTTATAGTTTTGGGGAGGTCTGCTCCCAGCCAAACAGTATGAGTGTTCTTTCAAATCATCCATTAAAGCACTAAGCACAGGCTCTTAGCTCCTCTTCGGATGCCCTCACTATCAGGTACCACTATCTCCTCTGCTCCCATTCCCATGGTGTAACCTTACCTCCCAAACTTATCTTGCCTCAACACACACACACACACACACACACACACACACACACACACACACACACACACACCACGTTGTCATATGTGAGTCATTATTCTCGCCAGTTGATAATCCATGTAGAAGACATGGAAATAAAGAAACAGCATTTTCTTGTATTACAGTGTAGAGCTATTTAGTCCTAAGTATAATAAGGAAAAAAGGAAAAAGTAGTACCTTACACACTTGTTATTTTTAAACCGTACTCCTCAAATACAATAAGGAAGAGGACAGAGCTGCTAACGTTAGCCTAAACTGCATCCAGGACCAGCTTCCATACAGTAAGCTGTAACCCGACAAACTAATGTAGTTAGTTAATGTGATGCTCCTTTGCCTTGAAAGTAACAGTTAGTATTGTAAGATAGTTAGCCAGACATGCTAACAATTGTAGCTTAAGTTACAGCAGATAAACACACCACCCTCCAAACTCTTTAAATGCAGAGTATCGCTCTTACTAGAGCCCCATAAGTCGCGTCAAATGTGGAGGAATCCCAAGCTTGACAGGCCTGCCATGCCACTGACGCTAAGCTAGGATTGGACAATCGCTCTATTGAGGAGGGGTTTGGCAAACCCTTGCCCCATTAGAATTTCTTTCCAGAAAAAACATTTGGGTCCAGCCCTGTTTGTTCTGACCATATATTGATTATGAGATCACTACACATGACCCTCAATTCAGCCTGTAGTACTTTTGAAATGTAAGCTTTTCATGTCAGGCTAACATCACCAAACCGCAGCCACTGGTCAGCAGCAGTCAGAGGTCAGCAGGACGACTCAGCACTTCACCCTGGTTGGTGGATGGGGGGGTTGGAGTCAGAAGGACAGAGGATTGGGAGATGGAGGAGCAGAGAGAAGGGGAAGCCCAGACAACCTGGTCCCCCAGGAGAGGACCAGTAGGCTGGGTGTGACGGTCATAGGATGGGGGCATAATGAGGATACATCACTGCAGCAATGAGGTGCTCTATCACAGGCACACACACCAACAGGCAGACATACGCCGGCTGTGCACCCACATCACCAATGGCCAGACATCAAATTACCATCAAACCTCTGAGCTGATCATGGCAGAAGACATCAAATAAGCCTCAATATCTCAGCACATTCCCACTGTGAAAGGCAACATGCTGCATTTTGAGTGATGCAAGTTCAGTGACTGTGGGAACAGCCTTTTTCTTATACTCCAGAGTCGGTTTGATGATTCTCTGGGAAAGAAGGGGTACAACTTTTCCTGTCGCCTTCAGCCACCGCCGTTGCCGAGCAGTAAAGCGGCCAGCGTGCAGTAAAATAAAATGAGGTGTGGAGAGAATTGGACTGATCTGCAAAGCCATTGGCTGCCGAGAGGGTCGTAAAATAATAACACTCCGTCGTAAAACAAAGTGCTTATTAAATCATTTTAAACAATATCACACGATGTGGTGTGCTCCGTGAGCGGTTCCACAAAACAAAAAAAGATCTCATGGGGAAAGCAGCTGAACAATCAAATGAAATTTAATAAGTTGATCATCATCACAACGCTGAGTAAGACTTTTGGGAGACCTTGGTGGCTGAGCTCCTCCCAGCACTATCAATAAAGTGACACTTGGCCATTATGTGGCCATTACTTGGACTTTAAGTGACAATTGTACATCAGAGGAGCAGAGGAGTACAGCCTCCCCTGTATTACTAAACTAAGCCTGCGGTTATATCTTTCTGTGTGGTGGTGGGAACAATTTTGTATGTTGCACTAGCTCATGCATGTGTACACACAATGTGTATATTATACAGCAGCATGCCAATATATTGGATTTTCAACCTGAAGTAATGACTTAGAGACTTTTCTCCAGGTTGGTGGCCTAGTGGGCATGCACACACACACAAACACATGTCCTAACACCTTTACTATCTGCAGTCGTTCTCTCACTAACGCTGGCTGGTGAACTAAAAACTCTTGCTGCATTGATCTGCAGTGAACGGATTTCTACCTCCGTCGCTGCAATGGAGGACCGATAAAGGAGTGGGACCTTGTGAGGACTGTCACTCTGACAGGAGGTGCATCATTACAAGTAATGAGAGGATGTAGAGCCATGCACTTCAGGAAGAGAGAGAAAACATGAGGTACACTGTGCAGTGCAGTGTGAGCCTGTCTCATGACAGGACAGCATCATCATCACAGAATTAGTTCAAGGAAAACTGCATTTCCTGCTTTCCCCGTCCTCTTACTTTAGTAATTGCACCAATCCTTTTCTTGCACACCTATATCAATCAATGTATTGTGCACTTCCAGTTCAAAGGCTTTTGTTTTAGTTACATGAATGCCTCAGAATACCAAGCTGTATTTATGACTGCCAATTGCTTTAAAATGATTATTTCTGTAAATAAACCGATTCAAACGTTTACTGCAGGTAGTCAAATCACTAGCAGAAAGGAATAAGAGCTGCTGATCTTCAGATTACTTCAGTACTTTGAGTTTCCCCAAGAGGGATGACTATCATAAAAGGAATGGATCGCCATTACTAGAAATGAAGGCCAAACAAAAGGCAGCAAGTGACAAGATATTAGGATGTTAAGTTGAGGTGCAGCTGCTGTCCCCATCAGCATTGTATTGGTTTCTTTGAATTTGCTGTTGTATGAAACCTTTGTTTCATGCTATCCCTGTATGTCCCCTTGATTCCTGCACTACTCCACTACCAACATTGGCAATTGTGTCCTCTTATGTCCAGAAATTAGTATAATTCAGTTTCCTCATGTGTGAATTTCAGTGTGGATGATCAGAGTAACGTGTAATGTTCTTCTCATTTCCTGCTCCATCAATCATGGCAGAGGAAATGCTTCCACCTGGATAAAGCGAAATTTCTTTTTGTAGCTGAATGAGATTTGGGGCGACGCCTGCAAAGTGAAGTGTGAAGATGATCAATTTGTGAACATCTGATAAAAATATATTGTGCTGGCTTACACACCCAGTCCATAAATCAACATTTTGCTTATTTTGATGTCATAATCCATAGAGCATGATGCTAATCACCTGCATGCTCTTTGCTACTGTACATTGCCAGGGTTGATTTCTTGCATACAGTACTTCAGGTCTGGATACTCCACTATCATGCCAGTCTGAAACGGTTCTTAGTCCAAGAATCCTAATGATGGCGAAGAGGATAAAAATGAGGAAGGATCAACAACACTCCAATCCAAATAAAGTTCCCCCAGGAGACTGTTCTGGTTCACCACCCATCACCCCAAAGGCTGTTTTACAAGAGGTGACACTCTAACCAACCCTGTCCATGCCATTCAATTTCAATATAATCAGTGAATAATCAAACAGTTCTCCAGGCCATATTCACAGTTTTGTGTTACTTGTCTGCACAAAGCTTTGTAGTCTTCTTGGCTCACCACTTCAATGCCCTGTAACACTGACATCTTTGTTCAGTTGTAAACACAAGATGACAATCTGTCACTCAAAGCTCTTATTTCTGCTCAAAAGCTGAAATCTCAGCTCTTTTAAAATCCTTAAAATATGAGAGATTAGTGTGAGGGGTCAAGGTGCATCATTTCAATCCAAACCATTCATCAGCCTTGTCCTCAATTAGCTACAGTAAATATTAAAAATGTATCATAATAATAACCTTAAAGAGCTACAGCTCATTGCACACATTTTAGTCAAATCCAAAGACTGCTTTGGTCATAATCATATCATATCTCTTATTAGTGCAGACAAATGATTGCAGGTCAACAACAATGGTCTTGCTGCCCAACATGCTTTAATATACATGTTCTTGAAAGGTATTGCTAAAGGATCATTTTCCTCAGAATATAATTAATGCTATACTATCACTTCAGACCATTCATTCCTCACATGTTCAATACACAACATAAATCTGAAAACATTACACCTCAAATATTTCCACATTCAAAATAAATGTAAACGCAGTGATTATTTGTCACAACATCCTTAGCTTAAAGTTGACAAAGAACACTAATCTGAAGTGTTGCTGCAGGACCTGGACTGGGCCTTGTTGCTGTAGAAACAGCCGGTACACAACTTCATTTGTTCATAAGTGGATTTCTCAATCTTGAAAAATATTAAGAAATCTTAACACTTTAATATGGAATAAACTATGATTGTTCACAATATGTTTTGTGGAGCTATATTGATCTATATAATGGAGAATATGGGCTCTATTACCTCAGACTGATAATTGATAGCCAATTGATTGAATAGCTAAGCCCATCTTATTGTAGGCCTATAAAGGATTGATTGTAATCTATAAGATATTGATTTTCAATTTTCATTGAATGCTGACCATTTTACACGTTTACGTTTTACTGTTTGCAGATGGTGACTGTCTATTTTTTCGTTGTTTTTATTCCCGTTTTCCCTTAGAGAGAAAGACACACAAATGGTTGCACATACCCACGTCTTCCAGACGAAGAGCTCGGGCAAACGAGCTTTAAAGGGCCACACACCTGCTTAAAAGCTCCAGGAGCAAACCATATTAATAAGGAGGGGAATACAGTGCAGACACAGCACGGATTTGTGTTATTAAATTGGTTACTGTGTGTCACTGCATCACTTTCATGAATTTGTACTTATGTATATATTTATTTTAATGTAAAATATGTATATTTGGTGTTGTTTTTATGGTAAATATTTATTCTTTTAGTGTCCATGTTCCACCAACATGGTATTTTCCAACGTCTTACCTGCAGCGGGGGTCTATAAAAAGCAGCTAGTTGCTTCGTTCATGTTGAGTCAGTTTCCATGTCACATGTGACAATAAAAATGCTACAGTTGGATCTTTTCAAATGCGGCCCCCAATGGTCAATGTGACACCCTCTGCATGTGTAAGCATACTTTTTATTGTGTTATTTTGCCTAAAGGTCTGTTTGAATTCACAGTTTAGACTTCGCGGTTTATCAATACATTGAAATGAGGAGACATTCCAAGGCCTAGGAGTCGGGCCTGATGGCTCTTCTGGCCGCCAAAAAAACTTTGGCGCGAGAGATTTTTGTGTCATGTTACACAAAACCTCTCTTACAAAACCCCAACATTGTAAGTTTATTTGGATTAAAGATTAAGATTTTCGATCCAGAAGGGGGGATTTAGCATGACTGTGCACAGAAACCGTGAAAGACATATTCGGCTCCACTTGATTTGAACAACTAGGCCTAAATAAGATGATTTAAGAGGATCTTTTTTATATCCTGAATCCATCCTGCTCTGTTTTTCTTGCTCTTGTATGTCACATAAGCACGTAGCAGCCGGCCCATTTTCCAGCTGCATATAGCTGTCTCCGGTGCACCGTAAATAAGGTTGATAAAGACGCCGCTAAAAACGACTTTCACGCGTCCCCCGATTGATTTAACGTGACCCCCGTTTCCAAATGATATTGGAAGCCTATTTAAACAGATGAAGGCTTAAATTGTCTTGCTTGTATGCGCATTAATCTCCCATTCATCATCATTACTGCGTGATTGGTCCGTCCACGCCTCCGTCAGCCCCTTGCGTTACGACAAGGGCCTGTAAATTAGGATGCAATCCAATTTAAACAGCGGTAGCAGCAGCCACAGATCCATTTGGTGTTTTTTTTTTTTTGTTGTTTTTTTTGAATTGGCTGTCGGTGGACAGCTGCACTGCACCGCCCCTATCAAAATGCTTTGTGCTAGTTGTGGGAGCCGGGGAGCCCTGAGCCAATTCTTATAAATAGGATCTTATAAGACTGATGTAATTGGTGTTATGCGCGCAATCTATGAGGCCATCATATCTTGAAGCTCAGTCATACGCAATCTTTCAGCGATTAAATGGCATGTTGATGCTGGATTAGGCCGCTGAGGATTCAGCCGTGTAGTGAAGAGAGATGGAGATCCATATGCGTGGCTGGGTAAATGTGGTTGTAATTTGCCTCACTTTAATGTGTCATTCTGGCACAGTGTGACGCGGGTTTAGAAGATGATCGTATAGTGTTGCTGCTCCTGTGTAACCAAATGAAAATCAGCTCCAAGCTGTCCATGCTGTTAAAAAGAACCCGCTATGAAATCTGAATTTTGCAGAGACCGCGCGTTTTGAATATTCAGCTAGCCTGATCGGTTCATCTTTATTTTATGGCACGGTTTTATTATGCACAAACCAAAGCCATTTTCCTGCATGACCCGTGTCCCTATCAGGCTTAGGTACCGGCTGATAGTTTACATAAATCTGCCTTGTGGTTTCGCCCCAACCCGGGCGGCTTAAACGGTGTATTATTCCAAACATATGCATTTTAATCAGCTCGGTCACACTTACAAGAACTCCAGTTAATAAGGCCATCAATCAAACGCGTGTGCTGGGGGCGGGGCTCATCGGTGCTGCAGTTCTGTCTGATTAGGATGAACATTTTACCTCAGAAGGCTTTAGAAGAGGATGGAAATGTAGTGACTTTAGGAGACATTTTTAGGTGTTCGGTTTACCATTTTGGGCAGAGAATTCGTGTCCATGGAGGAGATAACTTGGAAATAATGGAATGGGAGAATTTGAATTAAAGTGCTTTGCTAATTATTCGTTAGTATAAAGACTGGAGGATTGTATTTCGTCTAAAAAAAAAAAGTTTTTAAAAAATTCAATCTCGATTGTTAGATTATAGCTACAATGGCGCAATTGGCCAATATTCTTGCCAGGTGGACTTTAAGGCCCCCGCTAAATGCCAGCCATTTCTCCGCACATTACTACCCTAACTTCTGATCTTTCTCCCATCTACGACGTAAAAGCCCCTTTTAAAATGTGATTTGTGTGTCTCTCTGCGGGCCACACAGCACCTCGCCAATCCTATTACGCTCAGAAAACTCTTTTAATTTGCGCAGCCCCGGTCAAATGCGGCCAATTAAGACCCCGCTGATTGGTGGCGGGCTCTCTGAATCATCGATCTCTTTGCATTTCCAATATCTTCAGACAACTAATTCTGTCGTGTCTATTAAGTGGTCGGGGAGAAAATATGAGAACAGTTAGCGGAGTCCGGGGACCACTTAACGGTCACGGTCAATCTAGCGGTCCCGTCAGGAGATATGGGGGCACACTGGTGTTTTTGACACCGACCACTTGAGAACAAAATTAGTGTTATTATTGGAGGGGGGTGGTAGACCAATTGTGAGCATAGAAAATCCTTAACAGTCTGCAATCGAAATAAAATGACCTGAAGGGAGGAACGCTTGTTTGAATCTGATTTTATTTTGTTGTCTTGGATTAAAGTAACATTTAGGTCGTTTGTTATTTGATTTTTTTTTAATGAATTCTCATTTTCCTAGTTCTGTATTCGGACTCTCGGCCATTTAAATAACTCATAAAGGTGTTTAGAATACACACACTCCATTGCTCCATTGATTCGTTGACAGTGTTTATTGCAAATTAGACGTTGAGGACAACCCAGCCAAAAACAACAACAAAAGGACAAAAAAAAAGAAAAAACAGTCACTTTTAGTTAGTCCACTTTCTCCACAAAATCCCACTAAACTGGTGCCATTGTTGAAGTGCAAAGCCAGAAAAATATTTTAAAAGAGGCCTATAGGTATATATTAATCACATTTTCATCATAAGAACTGGCTCTTGTATCGTTAAGGGAGAAAACTGAGTGTTTGATGGCCTTTAAAAATGTTCACTTTCATTTTTTTTCATTTTGATTGTCCTCCCTCTGTGTCTCTCCATCCTCTTCTGGGTCCTCCTTCTTCTCTTCCCCCCTCGTCAGACCGTGCGGGCTGTAGTAATCCGTTCCCCTGGCGCCTTGTTACCTTTTGGCAGTAACGATCCCCTTCCTGGTATTATCATTAATTCAACACTCAGAATTCGCCGGGTCGTACATATACATCACTTACTAATTTTACTAGCATCTGCACATTTCGGCCCGGGCCGCCGTGGAGGGCCCCGGTGTGGAGAGCTGCTTTATAATGAGACGGCCGCAGTCTGTTAACAAATCCCCTTGTTAAAAAGAGAGATGGAAAGCATCATTCTCGCGTAACTAACAATACATGTAGGTTGATTTGGACGCGTAAAGAAACGACAAGTAATGATAAAAACCTTAACGCCATCCATCACGGAGATTTAAACGTTTCTCTGGGACCCCCCCCCCCTCTCTCTCACACACATCAAATTAATCTTAAAAATCAAATGTCCATGCCGTCATATTTCAGCCCACTGTCCCGGCTCTGCTATGGGATTATTATTTTAATAGGAGATCCGTTGTGCGTCACATAGCTGAAGATGTGGCTAATTATCTTGCTCCCACGTTTAAGCTTTCACTGCTTAGGCTACCTCTTCATGCTGTTTCAGTCCTGATCATATAATAGGTTAGGTTAAAAAGCTTATGGTAAAGGCTTATATAGGACAAGAGTTGGTTTGTTTTGGTTTTATCTGGTCAGAGGCACTTCTTCCCTCTGGTCTAATGTCACAGATGAGGATTTGCTGAGCACTGAAGGCGTGAAAGTGACAAAAGCGTCAGTCCTGCTAGTTGGGGAGCAAGCGAAGTCCGAGCCGGAGGGCCTGGTTGAGATACCGTTGGATTGACTGGAGTGACAGGCCAGGCAGGAGCAGGGGCTTCCTCCGGGACCGAGGCCGTGGGTCGGACCCGGGTACAGGGAAGGGTGTCTGAAGGCGCACAGGAGCTCCGGCCTCTGGTAGGGGTGGGACAGCATCCGGAAACTGTCGAGGGAGCGCAGGGGGTTGGAGAAAGGGGTGGCGGCCGGAGCCGAGGCAGCTCCGACACCCAGGTGGGAGTAGTAAGGCAGCGGCAGGTGGGATGGGAAGGGGTAGGGCAGGTTCCCCGTGGCAGCCGCGTGGCTCATCATGTAGGTGTAGAAGGCCGGGTCTGCGGGGTGAGGCCACGTCATGGCCAGACGCTGGCGCTTGTCTTTCATCCTGCGGTTCTGAAACCACACCTGGGACAGAGACACACCGAGTCAAATATTAACCACAACCCCCACTAAGCTCAACGAGAAACCACAATAACAAAAGCAGACACGTAGCCTAGTTCCGCATTTACGCACGAAATTGGATTTGGGTTACAGCGAGTTTTTGCTTTTGTTTAATTTTGTCTTGGGGAATATATGGGATTTTACGGTAAACAATTACAACTTACACTTGCTCTTGTGTCACTTGAAAAAAGAATAATTATTTTTAAAAATCCAGGCCTCTGCTCCCAGTAAACGGTTATTCTGCAGGGTTTAGGCTCCTCTCAGCATTTGGTTAAGAGCTAGTCTTTCTTTATGTGGCGCGATATTTTCTGTATATATAAAATGACCTTTAGGTATGTTATTTAATCACGAACGTGTTTTGTAGCACTCTAGTTTTGATAGACTTTTTATAAATACAACCTCACAAAATGTGAGCCTGTACTCACAGCCGGAGGCCTGATGCAGCTCTGCTCCTTTGAGACAAAGTCATCTTACCTTGATTGTGGTTTCAGGTAGATTTAAGGCGGCCGCCAGTTCGCATCTCCGCGGCCTGGACACGTAGTTCTCCCGGTAAAATTCCTTCTCCAGCCGTGCGATCTGCTCCCGGGTGAACGCCGTCCGGTACCGGCGAATCTGATCCGCTGAATAGGACAGAGAGCCCTGACCCGGGACAATGTTACCCGGGTCTGCACCGGTCTCATTCGGGTGACCCGGAGAATCCCCATTTCGACCTGAATCAGTGTGAAGAATAACGAGTCAGATATAATTAGCATACAGTTTAAAACACATTCAGCAGAATCATTTTAGTGGAACAAAAAACATTTGAAACGTTTTTTTTATTTCATTCGTTTCATAATTAATAAGCTGTTTTTCTAAGAGGTGGCATTTGAAGACTAGTAGGCTAATTTCATTATTTTAACTACTTTTATTATAAGGGGCCTTCCTGACAGATAGCTCAGGTCTTCTTTACATCTTCCTGCTAATATTTTTATTATTTTCTACAGTCTACTGATATGTTGAACCATCATTTTAATTGACTAAAGTTATGAATAATAAGGTTGTATTGTTGTCATTCGTTTGTCTTCTTGCCATCCCTTTGCTTTGTGACAAACAACAAATTATTCATATATTTATATTAATATGAATATTTGTCCATATAATTTCAGTATAGGATGTAACACATTTGCAGCAAACAGTTTTAAGTCTTTGCACCTTGGAAGATGCCAGATAGACACCACACAAATCCCTGTGTTAGTGGCCTTCCCTTCATGTTTTTGCTTGTGGTTTACATAAAATCCTGCATTCTTCCTCGTGCAGTAAATACACATATAGGCTGATTTGCTGTACGAGTGACTCATTGTCAAACTCAAGAGGGGAAAATGCCTCGTTAGATTGTGGGTGTCACCTCAGCGTCTTTCCAGCCACACTGGACACTTGACAGAACAGCTGTGCAGCACTGACTGCAGTTCTATTCTGCTCGTATTGATGCTCAACTGTATTTCATTGAGAACTTACAATTTCGATTTCATTTTACATGTTAATATGTGATAAATGCAATTTTCCAGGTGTCCAAGTTCAGGTGTACACTAATATTTTTGATTGGCATGATCCGCGTTGGCATGCAATCAACTTCATTAGCACAACCATGCAGTCACAGAAAACCCGCAGTGGCATGCAGCTCCCAAACATAGCCTACCTTTAGCTGTTGGGTAGTCCATGCTTTCAGGCGTGCAGCTGACATCAATTTCCTCGTAGAAGTCCGACTCGGTGTCTGAGCTGCTGCCGTCTTTGTGGAGATGATCAGTCCGGTGCCTCTCTCCGGAGGAAGACGTGCCAACTGGCCTCATATCGGCGCACATATTCCTCCGTGCGCTCTCCTCCATCACCACCTCCGTTCTGTCCCGGGAGTAGGGCGCAGCGCCGGGGCTCAGACAGCTCCTGTGGCCAGGCTTTCCCTGCGGTTCTCGCGCGGGGCTCCCGCCGGCTCCCGACAAATTAGAGCCGCTCTTGCCAAGCTGACCTCCCTCCGCCAGCATCACCATCTCCTCTCTGCTTTCCATCACAAGCACGACTTAAAAACCTCTAAGCGGGAGAGTGCAAACCGTCAAAAACCGAGGCGATGATTTTCAGGTTGGAGGGGTGTGTGTGTAGTGGTGGCGATGGTGGAGGTGGGTGGGGGGGCTGAGTCCTAAGGAGAAGGAGAGGCTTCTGGAAAAGAGGGGATGCAATCCGGTCTGACCCTGAGAGAAGAGCGCTCCAGAGTGCGCAGAGGGAGCTCTGGGAGGGATCACCATTTACCCTCTCTCTCTCTCTTTCTCCAGAGCTGTCATTCTTAATAGGCCAGTCGTCATGATGGTCCCCCCCCTGATGACGACACGCATTGATTGGATATGGGTAAACAGACGGAGAAATGGCAGCATCGAGATGGAGGTGGGGGGTGTCAGGGGGCACAACAAGCAGCTATGAAAAACAGAACATCTTTCTGTCCATCTATTTTGGAATTTTTTTTTTAGTTAAAAAAACATAAATATAATGAATTATTCTTTAGCCTTAAAAAATATGTATGAGGGAAAAAAACACCAAATAAAAATTCAAGTTTACAATTTTATATGAACTTTAAATAAATGTTATCCTCTGTGATTGTAACTTACGCAGTGCAGAGTTGTAGTGTTTTAATATAATGAAAAATAACATTTATCAATCAAAATGAATTATGTACTTGCATTTGAGTGTACCCCACCCCCACTCCTCCATTTTCCCCATTCTCTCTGCCTTTAGTGCCTCTCTCATCTCCACCTAAAGTAGAGTCAAGTAAAGTCCTCAAAGGTCAAGTCCTGTGGTCAGAGTTTAGATGAGAGACCATTTGACATGAAGTCTTTAAAGTCAACATCATGGAGCAACACCCAGGCAGAAATCTCAATTCATTATTCGTGCCTCTTAAACAAGTTATAAAGCCTATTGTTATAACATATACAAATGTATGTATGGGCTGTATTTTAATTAATATTTAATTTGCAAAAAATGTAACATGGTGTGCTGCTGTTACAATGCTTCAGCAAAGAGCAGTGATGGATGAGGCTTTGCATTCTTTCAGGGTGGCGGATGTTTTTTTTCTCTTTAATGTAAGATATATCTTTCAGTAAAAAGTCACTGAACAATGATGAAGGAAGAGTTACTGTATAAGGCTTGTATTTCCTTTAGGGGCTGGGACAAAGGATGATAAACTTACCACATATTAACTTCCTGTGTCTTTGTGGAACAGAGATGTACTCTCCCTGGGATCACAGGCCTAATGTGGATTTAACACAGTTGTAGCAAATGTAGTTTTTATTATAGGCTTGCTTTTTAATTGTGAGGGATGCAGTGCACAGAATGTCCACTGAGTGTTTTCTGAGGTTAATGCCTCTTCAGGCTGTGATCAAGTTCACTACAGTCTTTGCTCCAACTTGCAACCTTATACAAAAAATATGGGTGCAAATTGACTCTGACAAATGCTCACTTCTTTGAGCCTAAGTGACTATAGATTTTATCCTATATACTTCATCACTATAATTGGAAAAAAATATTAGAAAATATGCAACGCAAAGTGTATTTGGGAGGAGGTGGGGGAAAAAGGGCAGCACTCGCTATCTAGCTGTAATATTTTGAAAACCTGCACCTGATAACTTACCTTAACATATGACTTATGTTAATATATTATCAGGCATAATGCTCCACTCTGTCCTCAGATATTTCTGTTAAAGCAGGGCGTCAAGCTGTGAAAAATGGCATAGCATTACAAGGACCTGACTACATGATGCATCTAGAAACAGTCTTTTCCCCGATTTTTGATCATATTGGAGATCTGCAGCTGTAGGGGATGGTGGAACACTTGGACGGCCATGATGTTGTGTAGAGAGGTGGAGTCATGTGGTCTCAAAGAGAGGAGAGGGAGGCAGACTGTGCAGCTCCAGCAGCCTCCGCTGTCCTTGTGCGCCCTCGCCTGTCCGAATGAGGGAAAGGGCCCCAGCGGCGGCCGCCCCCTCCCCCAGCCCGGCGGCTGAGGAGTGAGGGAAATTCCTTTGGCTTTCTCCCCCGACTCTTTCATCTGGCCAGCAAAGGAAAAAAGTAAAGTAACCCCCCCCCCCCCCCGCGTCTTTCTCCACCTCTCTCTTCCCCTCACTCTCTCACGATTAAATGTTGCTGCTTTTAAGAGTTTGCAAAAGCACACTCAGATGTTATCAGTTTTTTCTAAGTATATCAGAAAAACGTCTCTGTCATCTAGTACTTGTTTAAATATGCTTTAATTAATGTGTTTACACGATTATAATATGAGTATTAGTAAATCAGACTTTCAAGATCAGTCTGCAAACTGTTAATGAAGAGCCACAAAATAATGGAAATGTACTCAAGGAACTTCTCAGTCGAACCATAAATATCTTCTTGTGTCAGAAGGGAAACGGCAAATTGAATTAGTTTCATTTCGGTCTTGTGGCACAGAGGAACAACTTGGCTCTTGTAACTTATGGACCTGGCGATTTATATTCCCTGTGGGTTAGTTAAGATGACGTATACATGAACTGAAATTAATCTTGTACAGTTTCTTTAATATCAATATGTTTTGTGCAGCCAGTAGTTAGTGTAGTTTGTATGTTAAACATGTACCCAAGTAGGCTATTTGATTTAGGCAGACCACATCCGAGGCTGCATGGGCAGATTCTTTGAAATGTCTCCCTTCAAAATCATAAAGATGGGTTGCCGTGCAGTCTTTTAGTGAAGCGTCCAAAGATGGCGAAGGTCCCATTGTTTTGCTACTTACCAGGAGTTATGCAATGGTTCTTGGCCAGGGCAGATGGGATCTTGTGATCATCCGGAGATAACACTTAGAAAGGGTTTTGCGCAACAGATGAATGACCTTGTGGGTTTACAGTAGTGTCACTTATATTGTGTGTGTTTTAGATAGTGAAGGACAGCGGATGGGTTTGGAGAGTTTGCTGATTGTGGAACCTTTTTCTTTCATTTGCACGGAGGAATTGCTATGCTTATGCATCACAGTTATCTTTAAAACACATAATTGGTCCAGATCCTGCACATTCTTGGTGGCAGAAGTGCAGAAAACTGGACTGCAGTTATGGCTCTGCTTCAGTGTCTAGTTTTGCAGGAGGAGATCAAAGGGGGGGGGGCGCCCCCCGCGGCAGACACTGCAGAATGCGCCCCTCAGTTTTACTAGCCAGCCCAACTTGAACTTGACCATGGAGCCTGCGCAGTACGCATGTAATCCAATCCATGGCCCTGGCAGAGCAGACCTGCCAGAATATTTTCTTTTTGGCACAGAAAGTCTGTGTGTGTGATAGAATAGCGCATGAATGGGTTTGGTGGGTGTTGAGTCTGCCGCTGGCTGAGGTGCACCGCGTTTCACACAAGGAGTCAGAACCTGGAAGAAAATAACATCTATAGCCTCTCCTTCATTATCGTGGCCCCTCCCGTCTCCGTTGCTTCAACTTGGCCTTGAAACAGGATGACGCAGCTACCAGAGAGTTAACTCGCTGACCTTGGAGCGAAACATCTTTGCGCTGTAAGACCCGCTTTTAACGCTCTTCCCTGCACCATCCTGCAAAACCCCGCGCTATTACACGAAGGGCTTAGCAAGCCACTGAGATCAGGCCTGTGTTACCCCATTAAAAGGGAAAACATCATGGGCTATGGCTTACCACCAATTCAGCAGTAGCAAGGCAGCACACCAGGTGCAAAGCCCTGACGTTTCACAAGAGTGCGTGTAATTCTTTAGACTGGTCGGTGCGTCCCTGGCATCTTTGAGAAAGGTGATATTTACAAGTCTGTCTGGTTGCAAATGGGTTTTTATTTTTAGAGAGTGTTGCTGTCATGTCTGTGTCCCGCTGTTTTCTTTATATCTGGTCTAACACATTTTTAACTGCTGATAATGGACGTTGGACCAGAGGTAGATTTAAACTATCCTCGAATTTCAGGCGTTTTGCGATGAGTGCAGTTCAGGTGCTGATGTTGTACCATGAAACGTTCATGTTGGCATCCAACTGATTTGCATGTGATTTGAAGTGTATTACAAATCCGACAGAGGACTGAACTCAATGTTTTTTTTAAACACCTTGTCATATCGACCTATAAATTACAATAGGCTACTTGCCACAGCCCTGCTGACTAATGTAAAGAGCATTCAGGAAATAAAGATAACGAACGTGAACATTTTTATTTTTATTATTATTTTTTTGTTGTTTGCATCTTGAACTCGGCGTTGTGTGGCCCAGTTGCCTGTAATCAGTTACATTATGAATGAATGAATCAGTGCAGCCGTAATTTAATAAACTACATTTTTATTAAAATGATCAATCACAAAACATACGTCACATATTTATTAGGAACTTATGGGAACAATAAGCTACATTTCCAAGAAGTGGATTATTCTTTAAAAAGTGATTTAAATTAAACAAATCATGCAACAATTTAAAAATAAAATTTCTTGTTTTATTCTGCCTTAAAAATCTTCGACAGCTAAATTTCGAAATAAATACAAATGTTTCAGTTGTTTGCTGATCGGATGTGTCTTTTTCATTTGTATATTTTGACAATTGGTTAATCTTTAAAAGCTGGACAGTTGCTAATTAACTTTTGCGACTATTTTCGTTTTGTTTTGCCTGGTTCTCTAAAAGAGCTAAATGAAAGCTAAATTAAACTCACTGCAGCATCTTTATATAAATTCAAGCGGCGCCACGACTTCACTTTATATGCATATATATTTTTTTTCAATAAGGAAACAACAAAACATGTGAAATATAACAGGTGTACGCGTTTAACCCCAGTGCAATGGATTATTTGACGCATAAAGTCGTTTGTTACTTAGGCAACATTAGGTTTCTATTTATTGTAGCTTTATATGCAGCATTTGTGGTGCACGTGGCTTCTAAAGCTGGATTCAGGATTATGTTCTTTCATTTCGGCCTTTGTGCTGGCTGCACAAAGCAAAAGGCCAAAATGGCAGATTCTGTAGTCTATCGCATCGTATCCTGATGACGATAAAGGTGATTAAAGCAGTAATAATGATGATGATGATAATAATAATAATACCTAAAATGCACTTTCTCCAGAGAGTGAATAATAAAAGTACCTAAATTATGTTGTGTTCATATGAATCTGTAAGTCTTTTTACCGTCTGGTTATCTGTAAAGGGGCAGGGTCAGAATGGCACAGATTTGTGTCAGAATGATGAAATGAAAAAAGTAGTTACTATTTCCCCCTACATATCCTCTCCATCACAGTCTACATCCATGCAGTTGCAAGCCGGTGGCCAATCAAAAACACAACATATGTGGAACTGAGTACCGGCTGAACTTTTCAATAAAACAAACTGCAGACCTTTTATATTTGGAGAGATTCTTGTATGCCAATAAATGATTTCCCATGCAGCTTACAGGCTGTAGCTTTAGCAGGCTGTTAACGCAACATTTAAGACTTCTGCTGGAGAAACTGAAACAGACTGAAATGTAGGCTACAACCAGCGTGTCAGTCAAAAGCGCACTTCAAGAACACCTTGGGAGTGAAACTTTCCAGTTAACCGTAGACCTTTTTTAGGTGGTTTCCTGAGTGTGTGTGTGTGTGTGTGTGTGTGTGTGTGTGTGTGTGTCCGAAAATGAAGTGGGTCAGTTTTTCCTGTTATTTTTATACAAACCTTCATAATCACACCGCAGGCGACCGTCCAGAAAATATGGCAAAGTCAAGTGTGTGACCGCCCTGTGGTTCACTGCTTTGACCACAAAAACATATTGGTTGTTATGTTTTGACAACTTTTTGACAGCCGTCTACTTTAAACACGTGTCATCTACAAGACTGAAATTTGACTGCATGTAGTTCGTCTTAGCAGCCCGTTTTATAACACAATTTATGCTATTAACGATAGAAATTTATAGCTGAGCATAACTTTATATAGACCTTTCCCTACTTTACGCATGCAGGCTTCGGGCGCTGAGGCCGTGGAATAAATGTGCTCTTTCTCTCTCGCGCTGCGTAATTTTGACGCCAGTACAAACAGGGGGTTGAACCTTGATAATGACCTCAGAGAAAAGCCTTCAGGCTGAGCTGCCAAGTCCCAAAGTGGAGTCCTAGGAACTTCAAGGGATCCTTCATATTGAAGTGAATTTAAACTATTCCCGATATCAAAATCACAAATAGTTTAAATTCACTTATTTACCTCACTTGGAGCTTGCATAAAAATACAATTTTAACCATCATTCAGTCTGATCATTGCTTTCTTCCATACGTTTTCTGCAGACAACTGAATAAGAATTAAGAGCCAAATCAACAATAAATACGTGTTTACTACGAGGATCCACGAGACACAGTGTGTAACTCCGTGGTGAAATGTGCGTGTATTTGGCGGGACTGTGTGTGTGTGTGTGTGTGTGTGTGTGTGTGTTCATTGTACTTGGGGATGTTTCACGTCTGGACTGACCACATGTGCGCGCCGGCGGCCACCTTGGCGAGGGCGCAGGGCTGTTGTGACTGCAGCACTGTGGCACAAAGAATAAAAGGAACTAAACACGGATAGAACATCCAGAATCGGATCCATGAATGAAAACACCTGGCTGCAGCGTATTAAAAAGAAACAAAAGACCTGATATTATGGCTGTAATACTGATAGATGACGTAAAATCTAACATGACAAGACAATCGACGGTTAATGATTAATGCATATGTGTTTATTTTGAAGCTTGATTTGCCTGCATTGAAGAAAACGCCGCAGGGCAGCACGCAACAGGCTAGGCCTTGTACAGTTACTCAATGACTCAGTTGTTGCTTCTGCATGTTGTTGAATGATTTAATTACTTAGTCTTTCTTGTATGATAACATCAAGACATCCAGGCTACTGTGAGTTATAGTCACGTTATATTTCAGCTGGGATTTCTCGCCGCGAAACTGAAGTCAAATGCGGGTATTCAAATTTAGTTAATCAGGAATATTGCCTATAATCACACATGATTTGAATTGTAAATTAGAGAAATAATGCATGCAAAATTCTTTAATAGCCTACCTTAAATAAAAAAAAACATTTTTGAGTAAGTAAAGTCGTTGCAATACAAATGCAAGAAGGAAGATATTTCGCATTTTGAACACAAAACACAAACAGTAGCCCATTGTGTTTTCTAATGCAAGATTGTTGCACGATTAGCACTCACTTGTTATAATAATTAACTATAATAAGCGGTATATAAGCCCGTGTTTGATGGCTGTTATCTCTTGCATTAACTGGCTACTCTTTTTAACTTTTAACCAAACACGCATCATGAGATTATGCCATTAATTTACCTATTTGGATTAAGGTTGACGCATTACCTCCATCACATGACTTTAAATAACAAAATGCAGTCCCACGTAGTTCCATTATATTCAGCAGAAATGATGCACCTCCCACATTTCAACATTTTTTTTTTCTTGCTACAACACAATCTTGGTTCTTGTAAAGTTTTTTTGTTTAAAGTTCCACTTTTGTTTTTTTTTTTGTTTTTTTCCAGTGCCACTAGGCCCACAACACAAAACCCCAAATTGGTTCAGAATATTTCCCCTATTAAACGGTGAATAGCCCAAATCAATGCTCACAGTTAAAAGAAATCGCTAATTTAAAATGATTTGATATGTTATTTAAGTTAATTTTATGATGGGATTTACTGCGTGGGAGTTTAGCTTTAGATATATTAAAGGACGCAGATGAGACCAAAGAAGGTTTTTATAATTTAGATAAACATTATACGTCTGTAGGCTGGAAACCAAACGTCTGCATCAGTGTTTTGCGCACTTGAGTGGCAGCTTCTCTTTGGTTGATTTGTATCCTCTAATAGCAGATAACACACCACTACAATTAGTCCAGAACTCATGCTGCATTTTGAAAGCACCACCAGGTCCATTTCCTCCAACACAGAATAGACGGAGAGCCACTGGTCGTAAACACAAACAGCAGACCAGACACACACACACACACACACACACACACACACACACACACACACACACACGACACGTCTATCCCGTCCCCTCTTTTCGGAGATCAACATCATTTTCACACGTATCTGCCAAAAACACCTCCAAAAGATCTGCAAATAAAAAAAAACCCAGCAACATTCCTTTTTTATATTTCCAACGCTGGGGTACAAAAGTACGCACCACCCAAGTGAAGCGGGTTCAGACTAGTTCGTGAGAATAAACGGCGGAGAAAACAAAATGATAGTAAAAGTTAATGTCCTCCAATAGCTTTCATTGGGACAGGAATTCTCACCCCTCTTCCGCTCTTTTCAGGAGCTCAGACGGTTCCTTCAAAGCCTGAATAGCCCGACAGGCTGGATGGCTAGACAGCAACTTTCAACTTGACCTTGGCCTCCAGCCGCGTCTACCTCCTATGTAAAAACACGCACGCACTGCCAAGTCAAGAGCTGTTTTCTGTCTCTGCATATTGTAAACATGTCGGAAATCTGGTGTCTGGAATATTCACCTAAAACCATGATGTTACATCCGATTTTCTTTATTTCTACCTGAAATTGGTATGGAGATATTTAATAGAGGCCCTGTCCTCTGACTGTGTTTCTAGAAATATTTGCATGCATAAATTAAATTACTTTAAATATATCGACACTCATACTTTCCTTTATATAGACCTTGCATTTCTACATCCCATACTGAACGCGCTGTGTTGTACAGAGTACGGACGGACACGCAGTCTAACATACTACATAGTGTATTGATATGCATTAGCGGACAACAGCATGTTTAATGCCTTGTAGATAATGTACAGCATTGGAATACAATATACTCTGACATTATATTTCTATAAATGGGAATCTCCTTTGGTAAAAAGCTGTGTAATGACACCCAGTTCATATAGCGACGCAAACAAAGGCTGGTCAGTGTGCGTGCGTAAAGGCCATAAGGATATGCATACTAGTCATATGTAAAAAAACAAACAAATGGATGATTCATAGCTGTTTTTTAGAAACTGTTGACCACATTTTCAATAATCGACTCTTATTTGAACTTCACACATAAAAAAGAAGCATTTTCAAGCCAATATGATCTAATTCAAGCATTTGGGATTCTGAAATATAACCTAATATGAATAAAAAGTAGGCTACTCTTATGTGTATCTTACTTTTTTAAAATAACACACAACATCCATCTCAATTGAAGCAGACACGACAAAAAAGCTAAATCCCTTTATAGGTACGGTCACCTTACTTCGCCGCATTTTTCTCCATTTAATTATCTGTACTGGGTGATGTTTACCGTCCTCTTTGCATAGCCTGGTCACGTGCTTACATCTGGACCAATGACTGCGCAACCTCGGAGCTCTTGTGCGCGTCAGAGTGGCATTACTCTCTGGGAACCAGTATCTCCTTTTTTCAGTCTCTGGGCTTTTTAAAAAAGAGCCAGAAGCTTCAATGTTGGATGCCGTGCTATGACAACGTCACTGCTCCTCCGTCCTCGCTGGGTCGACCCCTCGGTGATGTTCCTCTACGACAACGGCGGCGGTTGCGATGAAGTGAGCAAGAACATGGAGGGTTTTGCTGGTGGCAACTTTGCTGCGAACCAGTGTAGGAATCTGATGGCGCACCCCGCGTCCCTGGCACCCAGCACGGCTTACTCGTCCGGCGACGTGCCCACCTCCGGTATGGGCGAGCCAGTGAAGCAGTGCAGCCCTTGCTCTGCAGCTCAGAATTCATCCAGCGCGTCCCTGCCTTATGGGTACTTCGGTAGCGGCTATTACCCGTGCAGAATGTCGCATCACAGCAGCATAAAGTCTTGCGGAGCGCAGCCCCCCTCCGCGTATGGAGAGAAATACATGGACACGTCCGCCTCGGGCGACGACTTCACCTCCCGGGCAAAGGAATTCGCTTTTTATCCGACCTACCCTACAGGCCCATACCAACCTGTCCCCAGTTACCTGGACGTTCCTGTGGTGCCGACTATCGGTGCGCCGTCAGACGCCAGACACGAGTCCCTGCTGCCTATGGAGAGCTACCAACCGTGGACTCTCGCCGCCAACGGCTGGAACGGCCAGGTTTACTGCGCCAAGGAGCAGCCCCAGCCTGGACACATGTGGAAGTCCTCCATACCAGGTAGGCTACATCCCTCAGAGTCCAGTCTTTACAGGACAGAGCTGTTTGACATGTTACTGTGTTACCACTGAGAACAGGATGCACATTGTACAGAATGTCAGTTGCTTTGTCAACCTGCAGAACAAACAGCACAACAGTGATAATTAGGTTACAACAAAATGACTGAAATAATGTATGAAATTCAGATATATTTAGTTTACTTAAGTATTGGGGGGGGAAAACACTATGTGCTGATATTATTTCTTAAGTTTCCTTTCCAGAAAAAATATTACAATTTTTTTTATTAATCAGCTGCCATCACGGAGTAGTCAACCTTATTTTTCCTTGTTTTATATGTATATAAAACATTATTCTACAGCAAATCTTGAAATATTTGATTTTATTTGAAAGCAAGTGGAAATGTGTGGTTCAGTTATAAACAGAATTTCATTTGTTGGGAAGGAAAACAGCATTTTGAGAGTGAATGTGAGGCTGAACCACTTGTTGAGAATCAGCTTCTTACGCCTTATTTTGTCTTTTCTCTCAGACGCGGTGTCCCACGCCGGAGGAGACTCTGGCTCTTATCGACGTGGAAGAAAGAAGCGCGTGCCATACACCAAGGTGCAACTGAAGGAACTCGAGCGCGAGTACGGCGCCAATAAATTTATCACGAAGGACAAACGGAGGAGGATATCTGCCCAGACCAACCTGTCCGAGAGGCAGGTCACGATATGGTTTCAGAACAGACGCGTAAAGGAGAAGAAAGTTGTCAACAAATTGAAAACCATCAGCTAGTTTTTTATTACGGACAATATCTGTGGGAGATAAACTACTAGGCCTACACACACACACGCACACACACGCACACACACACACGTTTGGACTTATGGATTGGAACAACAAAACTCCTTCCTGACTGAACATGATTTATTTGTATGTTTCCAAATGATTTCCCGGAGCTTCTGGAACAAAATTTCGAGGCCTATGAATGCTGGACCTTCCATTTCCTGCCACTTGTTGTTAAATATTGTTTAAGGAGTCAAGTGGGAGGAAAAAAGAGAAAATATATAGCTGCAGTATGTGACATTTTTCCTCTTTTTTTCCTTTTGGCATGCTCACTCTCAACACAGGAAAACTGACCCCATGCTCAGAAAGGTGTGCGCCACCGAGCTACGCCTTTATCTGCAAGTTTAACGAGAGTGATAAATGCGAAGATTCACAGGAAGTGACGGATTGTTACGGATTTGAACCTTGGGAATGTTAAATATTAATCTCTCCTGGCTTCCTTTTTAAAACCTACTCACATGCTTAGCTTGTATGAAGTTTAGTCTTATCATATGAACCCGTGCTCTCATTCGTATCCAATCCATTGTGCAATGTTTATTATTATAATGCTTAGATAATCGTTCGGGATATGTGTTCATATCAATCATAGCTTTTATAATGTGTGCGTATTCATGTGGTTGTATATAAAGTAAATTCCGGCATGATATCCAAGTTGTTTGTGTATGAGTCAGTATGTCGGTGTTAAAGTCCGTCCCAATAAAATAGCCTATGGTTGAATTTTATCCAAGTTATGTTGAAAATGGATCCGTTTCATCGCACGTGACCCTGATGATGGCTCACTTTATATATATTTTTTCTACCAATTCATCTTGTCGAAGCAATTTCTCTTCCATTACTGCTACACTTTAAAATACTCTTTTAAGGTGTGAGATGTGACAAATTACGTTTAAACAGTGAAAGTGTCTTGCAGCAGCTTTCTTTATCGTCCACAAATACTATATACAAATTCTGTTTTGAGATTCAAATATTTGCAATGTGTAGTCAAGCTCTGTTTGGCTCTGGGAAAAGAGGAACTAAGTCAGTTGAGGCTGGTCTCTGCTGAAATACAGTCTGGCATCGCCATCTAGCGACGACTTTGTGACATACTCAAGTGGATAATCGGTAGTCAAACATCCCATACAGAGCTTAAAGGCCTACTGAATAATAACAAATATTATTTATTCATTTCATTCTGTAATATTTGCCTTAATAATTTGACTTTGAGCGAGACGGCAGAAGTAATAAACAGACGCAGGTGGAAAGTTCAGGAAAACCTTTTATTTTAATAATTAACACAGGCTATATAAAAAACTGCAAAATATCCCCCTTACTCACTCTTATTGTGTATTATTGTAGTAATAATAATAATAATAATAGAGTGAGTGTCTTATTGTGTTTGTGTGTGTGTGACCGTACAATGAAAACAATCTCTGAAATATCAAAATTATTTGATTTAGACATTTAATCTTGAAGGGCATTAAGGTAAACTTGTGTAATTTTCTCTCCAAATGAATTTTTTAGCGCTTTTGTTTAATCATAAATCCATCCAGTTGTAGCTTACTTTTTAAATACGCGTCACACTTTTGATAAACTGCTCCAATATTAATCGTTCGTTGCTTTTACTGAGTTGCAGCTATTTTACTCGTACAACTTTGCTATATATATTTAGGCCTATAGGCTATATTCTGATAAACGGCGCAGGCGGCCGGGTATCTGTCTATTTTGTAGGCTACAAATGACTAATAGCCTTTCTAAGAATTCAACCGCCAATTTGTTAGTCTCTCTTAAACTTTTTAAATATGAAAATATATAGGCCTACCAAAATTCAGAATCCCAGTAGGAATCCCTTTATCTCTGAATATAGTTTTACTACTTCTGTAGGCTTTCTGTGATTATTGGATTGACCAGAAATTAGAAGCAAAACATAATTTGCCGAGAATTATCACATGTCACTATGATGAAAAATATATTTGAAATGTCTTGACTTTAATTGAATAACGCTTGATAATGCGTCACTTATAAAACTATATATATATATATATACTAAACTAAAGTTTTAATTTAATTTAATCTGAATTCATTCTAACCTTTGTTGGCAGTTTTGTGGCGTTGGGAAAAAATAAATGAGCGCTTCTGCTAGAAACGTATTTATTTCGTCCCCGGTCACTCGCATCGCTCATCGTTTAGTGCCGTGGTAGTGTATAGTGTGAATATTTCTTGTTCTACAAGATTTTCTTTTTTGAGTGACTAACTGCAGTTATAATGCAGCTGCAGCCAAAAACCCAACATCCCAGCATGCTTGGTTTGGCTGCGGTAATGACTATGATTCAGTCTTACTGGTAGTCAAATGTCAGGCATGAAACCAAATCCCTCCTTATTCACAGCTCCAGCTCCTCTGGCTGGCTTTCCCACCTGTTTGGCTGATTTACGCGATCATATAGGCTAACTGTTTTAGCCCATTTTGTTAAATGTAACAGCTGTATGCATTACTTCTCGCAATAATTTCAAAAGCTTCTAAAGCTTACTGTCGTACATAAGCCTCACATAGACCTATCCATTTTTTTTAACGTCTCTCAATAACTGAAAGCGAATAGACTTATGGGTCATACACAAGGCTTAGGCTATTTACAGCATATATATATATATATATATATATATATATATATATATTTCTTTTTGCTTTGCATGCGCTAAGAAGCCTAAACGTGAATCTATCTCATTAGAAGATATAGAAGACTGATGGCCGCGTTCTCTCGACTAAAATAAGCTTAAATAATTTGAAAATGTCCACTTTCAATAATCCTCATCCGGATCCTGGGTGCTAAATTAGTCTTATTATTATTATTATTGTTAGTATTGTTACTACTACTATTAGTAGTAGGTCTGGTAGTCTTATCAGGAGTAGTAGGCTATTAATAGTCGTAGTGATAATTAACAATGCTGTTGTCAGTTGTAGCCATACATAGGCCTATTATTTTCCAACTAAACGTTTGTTTTTATTTATTGGAATTATATTTTTAACGTCTATTAGCCTATCTCAACTTAATGGGTATTCAACATTTCAAAGCACATTATTAATATAGTCATTCATTTTCGAGTGTTTTATACTATTCATAGTTTGTGTTTCACAGTTTTGTAAAAACGCCAAATATTCAGTCGTCTAAACAAAGATTCACTCGGTTATTTACACAATCACTACAGGCTGGGTTGTGGAGTATTTTTAAACAGTGAGTAGTCTGCTATATTGTGCTTATGATCTGCACATGGCCAGCTGGCTGATTGAGAGAAACACCAGACAAATGTGAGACAGTACGTCCGCGAGCACGGAATGCAGCGTTGTCATGCGCCCACGTCCTCTGACGTAGGTACGGCGGGGCGCGCACGCGTTATACAATAAGCTCAGAGATGGGAGGAAAGTGAGATGTCTGACTGCTCAGTGCATCCTGTAGTCCATAAGCGCAGAAGAGCCGAAGCTTTAGAGCGGAAGTGTAATGCAGTGACGTCACCGGCGCGGCAGCTCATTGGATGCGAGGGAGCACAGAAGCGTCTTATTGGCTTGCTGAGAACCAAAACAAGCCTACAAGTCCCGCCTCCAAGTCCAAAGCTCACACCCCAACGCCCCCCCCACCCCCACCCCCACCCCCACGCATGAGCCTTCTTTGATGGGACAGCCCACAGACTGAGGCAGGAACACACAGGAGGAGTCCACAGGACCACTGTGCAAGACTTGAGTTCTGCTGCCACACTAAGGCAAAAGAGTGAATTACAGTTAATTTCACTGCTCAAAAAGGGTTCACTTAACCTATTCTTTACTTTTACTTATTCTTTAGCTGTACATGGAGTTCCATGCATCATTCACGTCTACTTTAAATCACAAATAAGTGAAGAAAGTGAAGTAAGAAGGAAATAATTATCAGTTAAGGTGCACTTTCGAGCAACTTATATTTTAAAGCCTGTGATGTTTTACTATTCAGTTCCGTGTTACACCAACAGTGAAAATGGCCTCTTTTAAAGAAAAAAAAAACAGGTCATAGTTTATTTTCATCAAATGAATTGAAAAGACTTATTCTGCATATTCAGAGATAGTCTGTATATAATCCAGACAGAAACTCTGTATTATTGCGTGAACTAATAGGCTACCTTGTGAGGTTTTCGGATCAGTGAATAGGCCTAGGTCTAATAGACCACATATCCCATAAGCAGCCCGGTGTGTCTCTCGCCTGTCTGGTAGACGTGGTTGAACACAGACGGGGCCAACACATTGCTCTTTACATTGACCTTCGCTGTCTCTGTCTGTAATGGAGGCGAGGCCTGCAGCCTTCGGCCAGTCCACAACATAGCTCTGGTCAAGCTTGAAAGCACGAGTTTGGAAGATAATCTCCTAATACACCACAAAGACCTGAGCAGGCATAAGTTTATCCAAGACCGTGACAGCGGTCAAATAGAAGCACTTGACCGAGATTATGTGAAAGCCTCCTCCATGTCCCAATCGGCGCCTTATTCCTCCACAGACGGGCTTTTCCTGTCCTGATACCTCCGTAGATAATCTCATTTAGTTTGAAATATAAATGCCAAATAATTTACTGTGTTCATTTATGAAGGGTGTATAGACTGGGTAGGCCTATGTTTTAAAAGAAAGATGCACCGCTTGAATGCGTCATGGATTACAGTGAAAGCAGAGGGTATGTTTGCTTCGCGTGTCTTTTTATTTATTTTTTTGCCTCAACACAGATTAAGTTAATTCCCTTAAAACAAAATACATGGCTTATTTCATGGCTTTAATTATAGTCAAAGGATAAACATAATCTTGCAGGATATAAGGCCGATTTGTGCAGCGAACCTTTTGTTAAACACGCGAATGCAGGTTTTTCTCGAAACTTTGATTTTACAAAAAGCGCCATAGGAGGTCAACGAAATCTGTGTCTTTGAATTTAAAAAAAAAACATATTCGTGTTCTGTCCAGACAATAGTCTGATGTGACCGAGTTACTGTTTTAATCCAAAATAAATGAGTGCAGGACCAAAAGCAATGATTTCACATGTTTAGGCCTTTTTTCAAGTAAAATAGATTGTTGATTGATCTACAATCCATGGGATTTTTAAAAAGAGAAACGGTTACTGTGTGATGATTTGGTAGCCACCCTCTTTAAAAACCAGGATCAATTAGGATCTGTGAATGAAACTACAGCATCCAGTTGTGACATTCGTTCACCATTATTTGAGCCTGGATCAAAAAGTGTGAGACAATGGTGATTATAAAATAATAGAAGGTGTTCATGAGGTAGGCTGTACATAAAAGGCACGAGCGAGACATTTGATCCAGCGGCGACGTTTTCGTTGAAATTGGTCGTTCAATCGAATAAACCTGTTTATTGACCATGAGGCAGAATATATTTGTCTGTTGCCGTTAACTGACCTTTTCATTCGGAAAAAAACACGAACGAAATGTCATCTATCTAAATTTCATAATTTCCGATCAAAAGAGACCGCGAGGGTTGCGTTATTTTGACTGAAGCTTTTTCCAAATGGCACGTTAGCATCTACAGCTATTAAATATTCTATTTTATCTTGTGGGAGATCACATCTGAAGTCAAATGCAGAGATGCTGAAATTTTATTTGAAATCAAACCATCCAAGGGAGAAAAACACCCTTTAAATAATACAAGGTCTACTATCCATCAGGCTCAATCCGACTCTTTTTATTAAACGTATTATTAATTTAAGCACACGCAAACATTTCAAGGACTGCAATAAAAGTGGAAATTCAATGTTTAATGCTCTGAATGTATTTTTTGTTCAACAATCCCTCAAGTCATCAATAGCAAGTGTGCAATTAAGTCACGAGGGTTTTCTGACGCAATAGGCTAGTTTGTACATTGTGAGTTCAAATAGTTGAAACCCTGTCACTACACTTAAATTGCGACTTATTTCTTTCTGTCTCTGTCTTTTCCCTTCTATCTCGTTTTTCCTTTGTAAAATTTCATTTATTCCCCCACTGAAGTCCAGTTTATGTCCTTTTGTCCAGGCCCGCTCCTGCTGACGCCTCGTTTCCCAGGATACCCTCTACAGGCTAATCCAGCATTGTGAGTCTCCACTGGTTAGCCAGATGTGCTCCCGTTGACCGTGGAGTTGGTCAGTTTCCCTGCCATGGCCCCTGTGTGGTCCGCCCGCCCGCTCTGTCGTCGCCATCGCTGTCGGCCCACATTTCTGTCACCTGTGGATAAATCAACAGATGTTCGCCGAATCAGGTTCAAATTTGCTGATATTTCCCTGCTCGTTCATTTGTACGCAACTAAGTACAAGCTCTGATTGTTTCATGTTTCAGACTGATGGTTTTATAATCCCCCCCACCGCAACCCAAGGCTCGTATCAGTGTGGCCAGCAACAGGATAACAGCTGAACCAAGACCATGCGCCACTCAAGTTCAAAAACACTTTTTAAAAAATCTCATAATGTTTAAATATACAACGGAAAAAAAGCACAAGTAAACACACACATTTATATTTGTAATGGACGTTTTGTCTGAAACTTATGCATGAATTAATTAGCTCAGCCTAGTTTTGTTTTGGCTGTGCGACCACTGGCCCGCATTACAAACCTCCATGTTTAGCTAAGTTGTATTTTGTGATCTTTTAATGCGTCTATAAGTGTGTGTGCATTTAAAGGCCACAGTTTGCACCCGTCTTCTCATTGTAGAGCCAGACTGTATCTTTTCGGCCTCCTGCTCAGCACACTACACTAGAGACGGTGTTTTCACTTAGAGATCAAGAATATAGTCAATAGATGCTTTGAGGCGCAGGTGTGGTGGCCCATTTTTCTACCATAAAATGAAAACAACAAAACCGCCTGTACTAAAGCTTTGGGCCTTTTTTATTTCACTTGAAGACTTAAACTACAGGAGGTTTCTTTGCAAGACACTGAATACGCCTATTTAGCCTTCTTTACAGCCCATAGGCCTACCTGACGTGGCGTTAAACTGTACTTTCAGATCCTCCCCACACTTGATTGTTTACTTGTTGTCTGACAAGGTTTTATGGCACGCGGATTGGGCTATGTGTCGCGTTCTCTTCCTGACAAAACCACTGCGCCTTTATCACTCCAGGATAGAGTTTCACTTCATTTAAAGTTATATATGTTGTGTTTATCTGTGAATACATATAATTGTATGACTTTAGTGTTTGATTTAATCTAAATAACATTACTCGTGTGTGTGTGTGTGTGTGTGTGTGTGTGTGTGTGTGCGCGCGCTAAGGTACGAAAAACATTGCAAAGGAATTTAGACTTAAAGGCCAAGAAAACAGTGTCCCTGAGTGAATACACGGATTCTGTGTATCTCAAACTACTCATACGCACTCATGGCCGTTTATTACCAAAATCTTTTATCTTTTAGGCTTTTGTTTCTTTGTTTGTCCAAAATCTGATATAAACTGAACGTTTTCTTTGCGTAAAGCACATACGAGGAAGTTATTATCAACGTGAGGGGTTTTGATGAGAACAATTATCCCAAGTAACATCATGTGTGAGTATCAATGGTTTACTATTTAGAGTTAAATTCAAACCTACACCAGACCAGATATTAAGGGCCTACATCTGTCATGATGCACTAGTCCAAATGTGAAGTTCCTTTCGTTTCCTCAACTTAGAGTTACAGGCTCACTATCGACCAATCTTGTAACCTAAAGCCTGCGTAAATGCAAAAGCAATTAAAGGAACTCCATCCGGGGCACGGTGGGCCCTTTGCTCTCTGTGGAGGACCCTCTCCCTCCCCCGAACTTGAAGTCGACCGTACAGACAAAGCTTTGGCTTTGAGAGCTTTTACGCAGAGCCAGACTGCAGTTTTGATGATCAAAAACCGCACAAGGAGGATGGTCAGATGATCAGCAGAACGACTTCCTTTAATACAAAATACATCTGACATAAAATTGAAGTTTAATTGTAAATGCTTGTCTCTATTTTTAGGAAAAATAATTTTTTTTTGAGTCAAATGGTTAAAGATATGCTTATTTATTGAAAGTAGAAATCTTACCTTAGTTGTGTACAGACATGATATGTTTCTATGTCGTTGAAAATCCTCAGCTGCTGACTTTGAGTCCGTGGTGGCGACTTCCTATCACGCTTGGCCAGTTTTGTGGTGTCTGTCTGGCCGGGGAGGAAAAAAAACCCGCAGCAGAATACTATAGCAGCTATAAAAAAAGCAGGTCTGTGCAGAGCTGGCTTTGGTTTTCCTGGGCATCCTGTGCTCAATTACAGCTTAAAAGCTTCAGCTCAACTCGTAGAATTTGTCTGGATTGACTGAGAGGCGGAGCGTGTGGTCGCAAAGACACTCGAGTTGTTTGTGTCCCTGCAATTTATCCAAATAAAGCGGCCTGCAAGCAGGACGGTGGATAGCACAGACTACATGTTTTTTCCTGTTTTGATACACTCTCAGGGCGTTAGTTGGTGCTTGCGCCGTCTTAGTGTGTGTGATATTTTAAGGTTGTGTTTCACATGTGCCATCAGGAGCCCCTTGGATCCCCATGTGGACATCGGGCTGTGGGGCCAGGCCAGCCGCGGCGGTCTTAATCCGAGCTCAGGTCTCTCATTCACAGCACATTAGAGTCAGGTTGCAGCCTGTCCAAAACAAGCTCCACGGTGGCCTCAGAGCAGAGAGCCAGGGAATCTGCACTAGGAAGTGTTTATCAAATCACATTCCTGCATTTCAAAAGATACTATCTTAATTTACTTTAATGGAAAGTAAACCTTAAATCTAAAATGACTTGCATATTCCTGTGTGACAATTTATAGCCTCGAGATATTTAGTTTGCTCACAAACAGGATTTTAAAATAGATTTCCGAAGAAAATGCTGGATGTATTTCTAGCTATAACTGTATTATTTGGTATTTTAAAATCCTGCGCAACATGATACACTCAGAAACAATATGTCCCCCTTTTGTTTTGTGTGTATGTTGATAGGATTTAGGCAAACGTATGTATATGCGTCACGGGAATAAATAGAAGAAAAAAAATAGGGATCTGATGGAAATTATTATTCACCAAAACATAAGTGTCTTGTATATTTCTGGAAGCTGTCTTCTTTCAGAACGACGCACATTTGAATAAACATTTGCACCAAAACGTAAAGAAATAGCCGTGCGTAAAAGTGGAGCGGGTTTGAATGTTGCGACTTTTGGAGCTGTTAGTGGATCCATTAAATGTTAATATGAGGCCAAACAGAGCAGTAAGACGGGAATCATTCAAAAATATAAATTTATAATTTTAAAGAGGTTGTAGCATTTGACTATTGAAGCAGAGTGTTTTAGTGATTGTTGGCGACAGACTATCCATTTCTGCGTATTTTCCTCAGTGAGCCTCCGGTCTTTTCTGAGAAGTATGTGTCGGTTTCTAATGTTACTCACAAATAAATAAATACAAAATACTACAATAATAAAAATGAATTTATTAATCTAAACATTGCAGTTCAAAATGCTTGTTTCTTGGTGTAAGGTCTCATTGAACACCAACATCTCATTGTCTGGGTTTGCCTTAAATTTGTATTCTGTTCACTAATACATTTTAACACCGTATCCTGTATTTATTTCGTCAACATGTCAGTTTGGTCTTTGTTATACTGGTACTAACACAAGGCTGTAGCCTGTTGAAACATTAGCCGCTACTTTGAACATGACCCTGATAACCAAATGCCCACTGGGCCAAATGCTATGTTGTAAAACCACCAAATGATGATGACTAAGACATTTCTAAAAGCAGACCTTAGAGATAAGCTGGTTGTCTCCTTCCTCCAATTCAGGTCCATGTTATCTATGCACAGTAATGCTGGTTTAGTTAATGTTATTGTGAGGTAGGGTGTACATAACTTCAAAACAAGGCGAACTAGAAAGGCTTAAAATACGCACACATATTTTTTTCAAGGCAGTTTGAGTGTGGAAAAGAACAGGACATCTGGGAAATTGATAATGATATTTTGGTGAAAGCTTCGATTGAAAGCGCTCTTCTCTCTCCTAACAGCATCAAATTATAGTTTTCTCTTCCTCTGACTTCACTGCATGCAAAGGAATTCATTTTTAAGCCGGCATGACGATAAACCACCAATGTCAAGCTTTAGGACACATAGCAGTCATGTCTCTTACACTCCTACACACACTCTTTCTCTTTCCTACACACACACCCGCACACACGCACACACGCAGGCACGCACACACATATACACAGCCTGAAAATCTGTCAATTTCTGCCGCGTGGTCACGTGACCTCCTCCTCCGTAGAGTGGATGGAGATGGCTCTCCACGTCAGCTTACGTCTCCAAATTTCTGCTTGGCGAACCTGCTTCAAAGAGGCAGGAGGCACGGCGCTTCAGAGCCATGTTCAGGGCGGTTATAGAGGAATCAAACCCCAACATAGAGTTATAGTAGAGGGTGAACTACGATGATGGATTTTGACGAAAGGGTCCCCGTCGGATCGAACATGTATTTGCCCAGTTGCACTTATTACGTATCAGCGGGGGCTGATTTCTCCGGTCTTCCCTCGTTTTTATCCCAGACCCCGTCCACCCGCCCCATGACATACTCCTACTCCTCTAACCTGCCGCAGGTCCAACCCGTCAGAGAGGTGACGTTCAGGGACTATGCAGCCATTGACGCGTCCGGTAAATGGCCGCACCGGGGGAACTTGCCACAGTGCTACCCCAGCGCGGAGGACATGGTGCACCGGGACTGTCTGTCGGCGCAAACTGCCGTCGTAGGGGACATGTTCGGTAAAAACAGCCCCGCAGCCGCCGCAGCCGCGTACCACCACCACCACCACCATGCGAGCGCCGGCTCCGCTGCCACCAATTTCTACGGGAACGTGGGCAGAAATGGCGTGCTGCCACAAGCCTTCGACCAGTTTTACGAGACGGCATACGGGAACGCGTCGGAGAGCTCCTCTACAAATGGCTACTCGGGGGACAAAACCCCGACCAAGCAGCCCAGCTCTGCGCCGGAGGACGCACCGTCGTGCAGGGATACCGAGGCGAAGGATCAGCGGGATGAGACGAGCAGCCCGGAGTTATCTTCCGGCAACAATGAGGAGAAATCCAGCAGCAGCAGTACGTATTAAAGTCAGCGCCTTGGTTATGAGAGAAAGTTTGCAATCTTGCGAGCTGCTGTTAAAAATTTTATATGCTGTTTTATAAGCATATAAGGTTTATAGAGGGCCTGTAGACCCCCCACCCCCCAACAAAACTTTGTTATAAACTGCAGGATCACGTGTTTGGAATTGAAATTGGCCGTGAAAGACACCAGGCCGGTGATTTTTCTATAACACTCCCTGACGTTTCCAAAAAGCACCCAGATATGAATGTGGATTCTTAATACAGACCTGCGTTAATTCCATCTATTATGAACGTGCTTGTTTCACGGTTTCTTAGCGTTAAAAGAGCACTTGCATGTAATGAGGGTGGTGCCTCTGGTTTAAGGTTTAGCACACACGAGCTCTTGTGTTAAAGCTATCATGGACTCTGTGTTCCCATTTGTATATTTTTCCCTTTAAGTGTCCTATAAAACCAATATTTTTATATAAACTGTATAAAGCAAGCACTGTCTCATTTCCTGTAGCTGTTATTATTAATTATTGCTTATATTTGAAAGAGAGCTTGTTGTTTTCCCTTGCTAGAAAAGGTCAAAGCCCAAGTGTATTGTCTAGCGAACCAATGGTTTGGTGATCTTTCCAGTGTAATATAATATCACTACATATGACACTTGAAATGTTGAAATGGGAAATATGTTATTAATGCTTTATGTAGAGGAAATCCGCTCATGCGTAATCTGGGCAACATCCAGGGCGTATAAATCTTTTTGTATAACATAGTCAGGGCTAATTTGAAATGTTTGTATTTTCTATGACCGGTACACTGTTTTCTTTTTGTGCCTTCCAGATGGACAGAGGACCCGCAAGAAAAGGTGCCCTTATTCCAAATATCAGATCAGAGAACTTGAAAGAGAATTCTTTTTCAGTGTGTACATTAACAAGGAGAAACGCATGCAACTGTCTCGGATGCTCAACCTCACCGACCGACAAGTGAAGATTTGGTTTCAGAACCGTCGCATGAAGGAGAAGAAACTGAACAGAGATAGATTACAATATTATACGTCTAACCCTCTGCTTTAGGGGACAAAAACAGCACCGTCACAGCTTTCAAAGTCCTCTGCTGTGGGGCTGACTGCGTTTACAGACACTGGCTCTCCGGCTGCGACTCTCCCAGTGTACATTGTGTACCACAATGGCCGCGACAGCAGCAGCAGCAACACTGCTCAATGGTTAATTTCAAGTTCGAGGACAACAGGTATCCTGTGATCTGAACGACCTAAAGAGTGAGCATGAATTAACACAGTCTGTGGACTTTGATTTCGCCTTTCAAACTCTGTTTTTGGGGAAAAATGTAGAAGCGGATTTTTTGTTGTTGTTGTTGTCCTCGCCAAGACTGTGCGCTTGCGAAGGCCCATTTTAACATTATTGTGACTCACAGACGCCTTGTTTATTTTCCTTTCACGCGGGCAAAAAAAAAAAAGATCAGTCACTAATTGACTGACCCAGCGTATTTTGTAATCAAAAGAGTTATTTTATCGTTTTTCTGTTTTTAAAATCAGAAAAGTGGTGGGTTTAGGAGGATGGCGACTTAAATAACTGAATCTATATTTGTGTGACCAAATAATGAGTCCGAACGGATGAGAATGTAATGTGTTTCTGTTTTGTGTGCTTATTTATTTTGTAGCCACTCGTTTACTATCTCCTTTTCATGCCACGGCTAACCAAGTCAAAGTCCATTATTACAGGCAGGCTGTTGGGATACCGTGTTCAGTCTGGGCTGACCTCAGAACGAGCTTTTGTCGTCTTTCCTGCAGAAGGCTACAAGTATTTATATTTTGCGTATCTTTCAACACCTTAATCCATGTTGCCCCTTTTTTGATTTTCGCAGACTATCAGTCTAGTATTGATAATGCAGGCCAAACCAGAGAGATAAGCTTGTCTACTGGATCCGTGTAGAGTTGCACTGAGGTACACGCCCAACATATTCACACAGGTATATATGCAGCGGGCCTCTTCGGTCTCATATTGATACGCATAACAGAATATTTTTCTCATGACTCGTGATCCTTTGGTACTTGCAGTCTAAAGAAGATAAAAAGCAACATTTTCAAGTGTGCTGTCAGGGCAAGGCTGGTCAGGGTCATCGCATTGAATCAATTGCTTGGTATGCCCAAACTATTGTGTATTATACTATATTTCCAAATAAAAAAACAATGAAAAAAGATTATTGAAAAAATATATTTCTGCGTGGTCATTGTTCTGTTTTTTTCCCCCACAAGCTTTTTCTTTTTAAAAATCTAGATCAGTAACACATTTTGGTGGATAGAAATACGTACATGTGAAACATTTTTACGCACGCAAAGTCAACACGTTACACTCACGCTTGCAGTGGAATTATCACAATTGGGTGCCTTGGTGTATAGCAAACAATTAAAAAACACTGAAGTGCAGCAGACCCAGACCTGAGGGCTCGCATGCAAATTATGAACCGTCCAACCTAATACACACACACACACACACACACACACACACACACACACACACTACCTGATGCAAATGAAACCTGTTTTTATGTTTAGTTTAGTAACAAATTAAATAATGAAGCTGTCGATTCTTGTTATATGTTGTCAAATAATCTTTAATCTTTATTAATGGGCTTCGATAGATCAAATCGAGATGTAAACTAAAAAGGAATGTTGTCATTCTTGTGCTCTCAGATTGTGTTTTGTAATTATTTTGAGCCATGTCTCACAATAATTTGAGCCATATAAAACATTTTACAACTCTTGCATTCCATCTAATGGAAATCTTTGTTATTGAACCGCTGTGGATGTAGGTCCACCTTTATCTATCTCCATTACATTTATTGTTGCCAAACATTCAGCATTTCAGCATGCACACTTTTATTTTCTATTCGTTTCTCACTGTCTCTCTCTCTCTCTCTCTCTCTGAAGTATCTGTGTGTGCAAACTGTCATTTCGCTGATTGGCTTTGGAAACACTCTTCCAACAGCAGTCTCCTTTGGCGAGGGTCGCCATATTTGCTGTTGTTATCACTGTGTTTATGGGAGCTAGCCGCAGCGCATTGGCGTTCATATATGACAGTCAAAAGGGCCATAAACGCGGGGAGAGAGGCTGAAGTTTATGGTTGCCTCTCTCTGCCATAGTCCGGCCTTGCCTTGCGCATCCTTTACTGCGCGCTGGAATTCCGTCCCTAATTACGGGACATCCTCCCCGTTGCCGCAGCAACGCGGCCATAAAAGCTGTCTGAGAGTCTGGGGCATTTGTACAATTGGAGTGCAGTGCAATAAACCGTCTGAGACCCAAGGTTATTAACTGTGTTACCAAGGAGGCGAGAGCAACGACAGGGAGAGGACGGATAGGAGAAGCCTCTGCTTGCTTGCTGCATCGACTTCATTCGAGAGGCTTTTCCCCCTCGTGTGGTTTATCCACCTCAAATCAGTTTAGTGGAAACGGCTGCACTCGGGATTAGACGCTCCTCTGCCACTGGGCGGCGCTGTTGGGACCAATGTCACGGCCGTGGATCTTTTCGTCTGCAAGCTCACCTCGAATGCACGCAGGTAAAAGTTGTCAACACAGCCTGGAGCTTGAATAGTTTGCTCTGTTGCAAGAACAAGCCTTCTGTATGTGCAGCCCTTAGATTCCTCCCTTGCATGCGAGGCCTGCTAGTTTGAGATGGGAACCGTTTTGAGTTCAGTTTCCACATTTCTCTGTGGTGCTCACTGGGCCGTGCGGTAGAGAGTCTTCCTGGGGGCCCTAATAAGGCAACACATCTGTGCCAAGCCTTCATGCTGCATATGCTATTCATTTTGCTGAGCTCGAGCTTTTTAATGGTTGAAGTATAGCATGGCCGGCTTGTACCTGGAGAGATCTGCAACCCCGTCCAGTCTAACCACAAATGTTTTGGATTTGGGAGAAGTCTGCTTTAATTATAAGAAATGGATACAGTTAGCCTATCGTAACGACACAGCAGTAAGCAGTGGATGCTGGATACAAAACAAATGATTTCATTTTTCAGATGGTTCTCGTGCTAATGCAGCTCATCTTAAATCACAGCAGCTGGCTTGTATATGCTCATTCTTCTTCGTCTTCTTCCTCTTCAAAGAATCCGCTAACAACATTTGACGTCCTTCCAAATGGCATTATTCTCTGTACGTGCCAAGTGTACAAAAGCAGTTATTAGAAGAGCCGATTTGATGGTGATAGGGCAGCAATCGCGTCTCCCTTTCCTTCCTGTCATAGACACGGAGCTGCACTATCAGGCTATCAGTGTCGGTCCAAGTGGCGAGTGGCTATTCTGGACCTTAATGCGTGTGGACCGAGTCTCTTTCTCCTTTGTCTCTCGTGAAAAATAAATGCTTCCGCTGGATGTAATAAAACGCCGCATTATTGTCCATAACTGCACTCGGGACGAACATGATACGACTCAAACGGCCTCTTCGGCCACGATTATATGGGCCGGATCAAAGCCAGTGGTCAGAGTAAACTGTTTTGAGGATATAATAGCCGGGCAGCTGTGAAAATGAAGATTTAATAGCTACAATTAATAACTGTAACACAAAGATATCGATAGGCCCCCGTGCCAGTACAACACCACGAAGTGTGCAGGCCAAAACAATTTAATACCGGGCACACATAATTAATTGATGTATTTAGTTTCCTTACTGGCTCATATGTCCCTTAAGGAACAGGCCGCTGTGGGGGGAAAGTACACAGGCTTTGGACCTAATGCTGCTAGTTTGTCTGTGTTTAGTAGGTCAATGTTGTTGTGGATTATTTTATGTTTTTTTTGTGGAATTTACTAAACAGGCGCAAATGCTCGGCGCGCCGCCTTCGTCTTTAAAACTCCCACACTGCAAAACATGCTCTTTACTTCATATATTTCTGTAATACATCATTTTGCTTTTTGGATTAGATTATTGTATTATATCCATATACACATAAATAACCTTCAACCGACTTCCAGGCATTTAAGTCATTTGAAATATGTGCGTTTTGAACGGGAGGGAGTGACAAATGTCCACCGTCGACACGCTAAAAATCTAAGCCAGTTATACATAAATGACCTGTCAATGACAGAGCGTTTGAAAACCTAAATGGGCTCAATTTATGAATTTCTCCTAAATTTCCTCATTTCAGTAGCCCACAACAGGCTGCAAACAAACCCGGGGGGCTAGCGGCCACCTGGGCCTGGTAATGGCAAAGCTGGCCGAGATTAACTTCAACCTGGAGAGAGCAATAGAGTGCACATGGCCAAGGACACTACGAGATGGAAGGAGAGTTTTATTGTGGCCCTTATTGCCCCAAATTGGACCGACAGGATGACTTGTATGTGCAACCTTTATGTCTGCTTTGCTGTAGCACATTGTGCCTGTCCCCTCACAGCGCCGTGATCAATATTTTGGTAGTTTAACAAATTAGATTTTTTTAAACTCAGCACAGTTTGGATTTTCTGATGTTTATAAGAAAGGCAGATAAGTACTGCAGTACAACAAAAGTATATGTTTTGTTCTTATAGTCTATAAACGAAAGTACAGGCAGGTTTAGACTTTTTTTTCTGTGTTGTGCGTAATGACTAGTCGGGTACAGATGAACTCCTTTCCATATCATAAATTACCGAAAATACCCCAGATACACAAATAATACAATGTATACATTAATACAAATCCTAATTTCAAATAGATCTATGAAAAATATTTTCATGTTTCAATATGAAATTATATGCGCATATGTTTTATCATTAAGAGAAAACCAGTGCATCATAGGTTCTAATAAAGGAAGTTACTGTATATCCTGTTACATATGTTATTTTAAGAATTTAATGTTTGAAGGGTGCAGTAATTCGTCAAATATTACGCCACTTATTTGTTGTATGAAGGCTTTTTTTCGTTACTGTAACTTACATTGCTTTCAGTTGCTGCTGACAGGGAAATTGGTTCGTCGTTGTTTACGCACGGCTTTGTTATCTTCATGAATTTTACATAAGTCAATATTAGTCCAAAACCTTAGCTTAAAAAGGCTTTTGTTTGATGTAATGCAGTATTTTTTAGGAGTACACCAAAACAGATAAACGATGTAAACTTGATATAAACGACAGTAAATATTCAGAGACCTTCCCTCTGAAGTAGTTTATAGGCTATCAGGTTTAATTATAAACGAAAATCTAAAAAGTGAATAATATCAAACATAGCCTGATACTCTGTTCTATATCCAGGCAACATTGGTCTTAACACCTTTGTTTTTAGTGCGGAAGAGTTCAGACTGTCTTGAGGCTAAATGATGCACCACATAAACGGCTTCTTGCCAAGTCATTTCGCCAAAGGCAAATTCTCCCTACTTTTAAAAAAACATTTTATTGCCACTAAGTCCCATGGCTTTGTTATTTGTTGGTGGGTTTCTGAAGCCCTATTTCAGACTTGATTTTCCACATTAAGGCCATATCTCCTTAATGTAGACTAGTATTTTTAGTGTGTTGGAACGAAAAGGATTTGGATGCTTGTAGTTTTTTTCTCCCTGCCACCACTCTCACTAAAGCCATTTATCAATTTAAAGGTTTGAGCTTTGTGGTAACATCTGATTTGCATATAAAGGGGCAATCAGTGCTTCAGACATCATGTGTTGGTTTGTACAGTTGAGAAGTGATTTCAAAGCCTGTTTAAGAATTCATTAATGAAATGCTGTTTTTTTTTTTTTTAAATAAACACATTTTTAAACTTTCTATGGTGTAGGACCTCGCCCCTTCTACGGGGTAATGGTGGTGCATTAAGGCGAGGTGAGGGAACACACTGATTGCTGTGCTGTCTCCTTTCTCTGCCTCAGCTCCATGATGGATATCGCTCCGGCTGCTACGTAGCCGCGGAGTGGGAGGGACTGCCCATCTTCCAGCATTTCCATTGGTTTTACAGTCCGCACGGCGGGGAGGGGGGTGCCTCTAATCATATCCAGCATGTTTTGCACAAGAAATGTCAGCCAGAAAGGGCTATCTTCTTTCCTCGCCAAAATACACCACAATAATGTCATGTTCGGACACCCCGTCAGGAAATGCGTTTTTAGTGGATTCTCTGATCAGTGGTCGCACCGAGAGCGGCGGAGGTCACTACACGGGGAGCGCGGTGTGCGTGCCCCATAGTACCGCTACAGAAGTGCCTTACGGACTACACAACTATGGATACTTCCCAGGTATGGGTAAGCGGAGCGAGGTGGGTCCCCAAAACATGGTTTCCGCCTCAGGCGCGTACATGTCCAGCATGGAGATGTGGATGGACGCGCAGAGGTCATGTCGAATGGACCAAGAGCACCCGGTGGGTCCCCAGGTCGCGCCCTGCTCGTTCCCGCAGAACATTAAGGAAGAGAGCACATACTGCCTGTATGAGCAGCCGAAGTGCCCTAAAGCCTCCACCGCTGAAGATCTTACATATTCGAGGTTAACAACAGCCGGCCTCGGCTCGAGTTCCTGTACAGTTACCGATGGCGGCGGCGGGGGCTCAGTGCCTGTGCCGGGCTACTTCCGCTTGTCTCAGACGCACGCACATTCTCATAAACTTTACAACACCAACGGCCCCCAGCCGAACCCTTCCCATTCGCATTTTGGCCAACACCCCACTGCTCCTGCTCGCTTCCACACGCCACCAACCTCGACTTCTGCTCCAGCCACGGCGCAGGAAGGGAGGAACACCGAGGAGCCCGCGTCCTCGGGAAACGCAGACCTGCAGCCTCACGCTGCACCGGGGACCGAGGAGGCACGCGAGTCCTCGGATGCAGAAGCCTCCTCAGCTGACGAGACAGAAGAGCACGACAAAGAGAGACCAGCAAAGTCTACTAAAGGTAATTACAATACATCATAGGTGTGGTTCTGCACTGTTGTTGTGTTTGCATGCACCGCAGGTAGAGTGAGGCTTTTTAATGGCACCTGTCAAGTTGTATTTTACTGGTTAGACTGCAGTGACAAGTCAAGAAACGGGTATGGAAACTTTGCATTTACATATTGTCTCTAATAATAGAACTTTTGTGTGGTATAAATGCATTAAAATGATTATGTGCATGAATACGCACGGGAAAATTATGCGTAAAATTGAAAAATGAGTCAAGGATTATAGGGCAAAGCTAGATTTGGTTTAATTTAACAATTCTACAGTGATATGGAAAATTAAGGAATTATATTTAAATACATGCATACAATTAAAATGCATTTTAAGTGTCTGTAGTCTTAGCCAGTATTTCTTTTGAGCGCTGCGTAAAAACTGTAAATTGGCCTACATGTATTAGTGTAGGCCTATATCTTTCTCTGTGCCAGAATGTCTTTGTATTCTCTTTATGACACAAAAACAACGTTTCTGCTTCACTGGACTGTTGATGTAAAATGTTATATGCAATATCATGTAATATTTTCTAACTATTACTGGCGTTTCAACTCAAAGTCTTGTGAGTAACAAAGAAGCCACACTTTACGCATAACACACACACACACACACACACACACGCGCGCGCGTTACTGTGATGTGTGTCTAATACAACCACAAACACACTCCTAGATACACTCTATCTCTGTTTGTGTCACACGCACACCATCACACACACACACACACACACACACACACACACACACACACACACACACACACACACACACCACAGCCCCCCATGTTGCAGTGCGTAAAACCATGTATCTGCCATTTTCTTTAGGAGACAAAACAAGTGAAAGCACGGCCAACTGGCTGACAGCAAAAAGCGGCCGGAAGAAACGCTGTCCATACACCAAGCACCAGACTCTGGAGCTGGAGAAGGAGTTCCTCTTCAACATGTACCTGACCCGAGAGCGCCGCCTAGAGATCAGTAAAAGCGTCCACCTGACGGACAGACAGGTTAAGATCTGGTTCCAGAACCGCAGGATGAAACTGAAGAAAATGACGCGGGAAAATAGGATCCGGGAGCTCACCTCCAACTACGGATTTTCATGATGAACGAGGTGATCACGTTCAAAATAGAAGAAAATTGGTGAAATCAGTGACACCCACCCCCTCCTCCACCCACCCACACACACCCCCACCCCTCACCACTTTGTCCACATAATGACTCATTTCACTGTGGGGTTCAACTTTCTTTTATTCCCAGACAGGATTAAAGTCAATGCATCGTCCTCTGTGAGCTACTTAGAAAAGAAGAAGAAAAAAAAAAGGGGGTGGGGGGGGCAATTGAATGTTTTGGGTTCTATTTGATTGTTTTCTGATGTAGTGTTTTTGTATTGTCGACCTGTTTCTGTCACTTCTGTCGTATGGTTGGATGGTGTCAGTGGAGTTAAATTAACCCAATTTTAAAAAAACAAACAAACAAAAAACAGATAGTGCCCTGGAAGGTGGTTTAAATTGTCCACTCCCCCACCACCCCTACCGCTGTCAAATCTTTTTCTAAATTTAATCAGATATGAATTTATTTTATTTTAATTGGAATTGCATGGTATAAAGTTTTCCTACATTTATTTTTTAGCAAATTTAAACCACTCTGGAATATAATGCCCATCACCAAGGGAAGAATAATTCACCTATGACCATTACATGTAGTCTACCATGATATAGGCCTATTCTATGTATGAGCTAAATGTATAAGTTGAACGTTGATTCACATTGAGGACGTTCACGCGAAAACGATGTGCAGAGTGAAGGAGGTATGTTTTTATTGTATATTTCTCTGTACATATGACATTGTGTTTTTGTGTAATGCTTAATAAATTATCAGCTCGCATTGAGGAGTAGCTGCTTGTATTTTTGTACTATGGGTTTTAGTCAAAGTTATATTCTACAGAAGCAGGAAAAAAAAGCCTTGAAATTAAAAATCCCAAATAGTATCGGCTCCTCTGCTGGAGATTCACTATTTTCTGCTTAGAAGTGTTTCTAGCGGCTAATGTAATGGCCATCGGAAATAATTAAGATATTAGGCTATAAGCCGTCTAGCTGCATGCCCAGCCGGCTATTGTAGAGTTTTATGACTGGCTGGTATATGAGGTTTCTCCCTCTCCTCTAAGAGCAGCTTCAGTCGTGGGAGAGCCTTTCAGACGGAGAGGAGGCCCGGCTCTCTGCTAGAAATCTCAACTGTACAGATACACTGTGGATAAAACATTACCTTCTGCTTTAGTTTGGGAATACTGGGATTCACATTTCCAGGATCGGGTAAGTCCATTTATCATTGTGAATTTGTCCATTTTGCGCCTTGTTGCAGCGGCTTCACTATAGTGTGTACAATACAGTTGTACTTTCTCAATACAGACGATTTTTGGACACTTGATGACGGGACCGGCGACCACGGTGCATTATGAATTGGCTGATTGTGTTTCACTTGAGGCCCGGATCGACTGTCGAGTGGTTTAGGTAGTTTCATGTTGTTGGGGTCCATTTCTAACTCTGCAACATGAAACTGTCTTAATTGCCCCAGTTACACACATCGAATCCAAAAAGGAAAGCAAATCAGAGACTTAAAGATGATGGGATTTGCTGAAATTTGTGTGGGGAGGTGTTCTGGATGCATGTTCTAAACCTCTTTGGTTTGTAATCGGGGAGGGGGTGACTGGCTGTTGTGTATATTCTTAACCTGTCTCCTGTAATGTTTTCTTTAGACTTCTCCACTTGTTTTTCGTCGTTAAAATAAGCCCGAGCGGGCACGTGTGTTGAATTTAAACGTGATCAAAGCCGAGCTGCAGTATGCGTCGTGGACTTGGGATTAAGGGTAAAGCCGCGAGTGTTTTCCGTGAGTAGTAGTGACGCAGACACGCCAGACAAGGCCTCGGTTACGACCACTGCAGTGGAGGGGAAGGGGAAGGTGAATGGGGCAACAGCGACCTCCGTGGGCAATGAGACCGGATGCTTCCGCTGCGCAATAGTGGCTCAGACAAAAGGAGGGGAAGGGCTTTATGGCGATATTTAGATCCGCCAGACAGGCTGTTATCTGCAGAGGCAAAAGAAGTGAATAGCCCCTGCGGTAAACTGGGTGAAAAAACACCCTGATTTAGGTTTACAGCCTGAGAGCCATTGGCATAGTGGCGTCTTTTCCTCCTCTGAAGGTGTTTGTCTATTCTAACATTTAGTGCACAAATAGGCGCACAGCCGCTCCTTTCCCCCCTCGGCTTGTTTGATGTCTACTGGCCAAATAATCTGCAAGTACCAGCGAGTTGATAGCTCGCAACTACAATGCACATTATGGACAGCTTGTGTCTTTTATTTTTCCCCTCCTGTGCTCCTCTTCTAAATGCAAAAGTAACAGCAGAGTGGAGAGAATTCCTGCGCGTTGAATTGCCTGTGGCCTTGTGGGGTGTTGGCCAAGCTCCCCGTTTATTTGCTGGTAATAAATAAAACACGCAGCGTAATGTGTGAGAACTCAAGGTTGCTGCTTCGTGGACGTGATCTGCAATGTGGGGTTTGGTTTAGGATATTATGGACGTTGATGCGCACACAGCCACCACATTTAGTAACATCCACATTAAGTTTAAGCTATTGATGCATTTCTGTAATATACCTAAATATCAGTATACTGTGAATATTGTGTTGCAACAATATATTTTCAGCTAAATGCATTTTGAATTTCAACAAAAACAAAGTTAACGTTTATGCAGCCTGTGTATTAATTTATTTTAAATCTTAACACTTCTAGCGGGCACTTTCTCTGAATATTCATGTATTTATTTTGTTTATTTGTTGAATTTTATAATCTCAAATTCACTAGCCCGCATATAGTTTAATTGTGCTGTCATTTCCTGGTGTTCGCCACTCCTCGCACCATTCAATTTTAAAAGGCGGAAACCACAAACACCACATTAGCATATTTTTAGCTCTATTTAAGTGTAACGTTACACCGAGGCACTGGCTGCAAGCGGGCATCAGAGTTAATTTGTTGATGGCGGTGATGATGGCAACATATAGGCCCATACAAGTGATAACGGCGGTGTAAATGTAGCTGAACCCGGGATCCGCCATCAATGTTATCTGGAAAATATTTAATAAATATTCGGCTATCGTGTTTTAATTCAGCAGGTCAATAACAAACATACACCACATTTATTCAGTTTTCTTTGCTCGTTTTAATTTTCTATTTTTATTTTCTATTTTTGTGACTTTTTTCTAACATCTATTACTACTTTATATTTCATAATATGCAGTCATAGGCTATCTAGTATATATTATTTTATTTGTTATATAGATGAATAGTTTTGCACCGTAATTATAGCCAAACCAATAATAGTCTGTAACTGCAACTAATAAGACAAACTTGGAAATAAAACAAAAAGTCCTGCTTCTTCTCTTTTCTTTTTGTTAATCTGATTTAAAATTTCAAAATAAAATGTTTCCCAGTTTTCAGAAATAACCTCATGTTTATTTCTTTTTCAACTATAAGAAATGTATACTGTTGGCTACATAGTCCTGCATTATCTTCGTTAACTCTGTATAAATGCTGTAATGTGGATTATTAGATACATGCAGTGACGAGAAATATCCTTGTCTAAATCTCGAAATGTGGTTATTGTAGAAAAATAAGACCATATAAGCATTATGCTTTTAAATCAGCACAGGCCCACAAACAAATATCTTGTCTAGCCAAATGTTACTGAAAACAACTATATTAGCCTAATATTAGATATAACCAGCATATATATTTGTGCGTTCACCAGTTTTGTTTGCAAAATGTGTTTAATGCTTGAAGCTAAAAAGAAGGAAATATACGGACATTGGAAGATGCCTGATAAAGCCGAAAAAGAACAAAGTAAAAGAAATGTAATTCGTATAGTTGTAATTTGAGATCCAGACGTTGTTTCAGCTTTGAGCAGCTAAGTTTCTTTAATATAGTGGTTGTTAAAATGTATTTTGGTGAGCAGCAATGGTGCTTACGTGTCCTATAAAGTACCTCGTAAAATAAGGTTTCCAAAAACATACTGTATCGTTTTGGATAACCAAGAAGGGATTTTAACAGCAGCAGCAGGGTAAGATGCTGTAAAATATATATTTTTTAATTCAGTCATTCATATTTTCCGTCTCCCAGATAGCAGATCTAACTCATATCTTGATAATTCTTAAAACTAGAGGTTGTTATAGGAGAGCGGGTGGGTATTTAATGACCAAAGGGATTGATTTATCCTTTATTGTTCAGCCTTTATGATCACGTGTGTCTGCTACCCAATGGCATGGCAGCCTGTCTCCCCACTACTAGCCCACTGTAGTTCTCTGTGGGGCCAAGTTGCTACTTGATTTCTCCACATTGTTATTTTGTGAGGCTGCGTTTACTGCGTGTGTATGTGTGTGAGGTGTGTGTGTGCGCGTTTGACTTTTTTGCATGTATCTGTTTGTATGACTGCGTACATGTGAACGTATAATTTTTCTGCCATGTCGACATCCGGAACACTGACTAGTTACTACGTCGATTCCCTCATTCTGCCCGAGAGCGAGGAGCTCTCTGTGCCGAGATACCCTTCCGGTCCTGGGCTCCAGCACGCCAGGCAGTCCGCCTCCATCAGCGACCACAGCGAGCTTGGGACCTGCACCTTCCCGTCCAAACCTCCGGTATTCGGGCCGTCATGGAGCGTTCCTGCTCAGTTCCCAGGCACCGTCTCCTCTGTGTATCATCACCACTATGGGCATCCCCAAGGCCCGATCGGTGCAGATACAGATGGCCGCTATCAGTCGTGGCTGCTGGAGCCCATGTCCGGTTCCTTGCCCATGGCCGGATTACCTACGACCCATCACTACGGAATCAAACCGGAGGGTCTGGGGACGCGAGCTGACGGCGCGCTGCCCGGCTCCCACACGGCGCTGCTGCTCTCCGATTACGCCAACGGGACGGTGGCGACGGCATCACCGGTGGAAAAGGACGCACTGTCCGGCCAAGCAGGGGACATGATCGGGGAAGCTGAAGAGAAACCGGGCCTTGATCCAAGTAAGTCGCTGCAGAGTCCTTTTATGTTTATAGCCTACTATTTATACCGCATAAAGCTGTGAGGATTGGGGTGCGTGATGGGGGTGCGCGTCTGAACAGATGCCATTCTGAACGTGCCATTTCCTTATGGGGACTGTTAATGGCCCAGCTCCCATTGCTATATTGGATAACCTTTTGCTTTTAAAGTGAACGTGAGCAGAGAGAAATAGGGGGGAGTTGTATTTGGATGTAGCTGCGTTTATACATGTGTAGCCGTTTTCTTCTCATCAGAAATATTTTGGTGTGAGCCAAATTATGAGTGATGTTTGTTTTCACATTTGGTCACTCGGTACCGGGACCCTCACACCAGTGTCGCACCCCAACTCTTTCCAGATAACCCAGTGTCCAACTGGCTCCACGCGAGTGCCACGAGAAAAAAGCGCTGTCCGTACACCAAGCACCAGATCCTGGAGCTGGAGAAAGAATTCCTCTTTAACACCTACCTGACCAGGGACCGTAGGTACGAGGTGGCGAGGCTGTTAAACCTCACCGAGAGACAGGTTAAAATCTGGTTCCAGAACCGCAGGATGAAGATGAAGAAGTTTAATAAAGACGGCGCACCGAAAGACGAGTGACTGAACCGAAATACAGTATTTAGGCTGTTAGCGAGCTTTGTGTTTGAAAGCTCTTAACTCTGCTGGACCTTGTTTTTAAACTTCATTGTCTTATTGTTCTATATAACAGAAGCTATTAGGCTTATTTGTCTTGTAAAAAAAAAGCATGTTGGGCTTCAGTTTGATGCGACTACCTTTATATTGCACAATTTTAACAGTGCCCACTCGTTTTTTTTTTTTAATATTTGTTCTCTTCTTATGTTGATTTTAAATAATACCTCGTTAAAGTGTATTAGTTGGCCTGGTCCCTGTGCTTGTTTGTGTATGGATGTTTCTACCTGTGTGTGTTCTGGTTTGTATCTATATTTGTTGTCTATCTCAGAGTCACCTGAGCATATAGTTTGTAAAATGTATTAATTTTATTGTTGTTTCTCCCTTACTGCTAGGACTGATGACCATGAGTTTGAATCTAACATTGGAACTAGAAAACCGACTGAACGCATTTTGAAGTAGGTGCATAAACCTCAGAAACCTCTTGAAAATGCTAAAATGCTAAATTAAAAGATGTTATAGAAGCTATATTACGTGACACGATTGACTACCTATGTCTTTCAACTACCTACAATAACCTATTTTTTTCCGATGGCGGATTATAGTAGATTTGCTTGCATTAGATGCTTAACTATGAATTTCAGGGAGTAACATTTTGAAAGTACATAATGTTTGTTAGTGAGAGAAAATTTAAAACACTGTAGGCTACTTATTGAATACCTCACGGTCTGCTGGCCGTCTGACTTTTGGTTCACAAATGTAATTTGTACTTTATTTATTAAATAAAACAAATTATATCTGCGAATGCGTGCACGTTACATTCTTATTTCATTCTGGCCTCGCATCGAAATGAATTGTATGTTTTTATAATATCTAACGCGGGAATTGTTGCTGCACAAAAAGTCTTTATTGGTGCTCTTTTGCGTTACAAAAAATATGAAGGTTACTGCTGTCAACTAGACACACACACACACACACACACACACACACACACACACACACACACGAAAATACATACAAATATATTTATATAGGCTACTTGATCATAGTGCAAATTAACACATTTGTACACGTTATTTCCAGGCATTTCAATTTGCAGAGAACACACACACACCAATTAAACGCACACACCTATAGGTGAATATCTGTGTGTGTGTGTTTCTGGATTGGGGACAGAGCTGCGTCTTGGCAGAGGATGTTGTTAGCTGTATACAGCCATAAAAGACAATTACCGCTATAACCTTTTATGGGGTGCAAAGCGCTGCGAGGCGAGAGGACACAAAACAAAAAAAGACATTTAGGGCTTCGACAGCTGAAGCCCAAAATAATGCAGCCGATGTGTTTGTGTTCAGCTCGGATATGACAAGGCGGCTCTGCCTAAAGCTCCGTCATTAGCGCCATCTCGACATAACCAATTTACAACAAGAACGGAGATTTTGTCATTAAATATTGTGAAATATAACAAACGTTACTTGACCTGTAATAGTTTATCAAAAACGGTTTTAGAGAAGATGTCTATGTGTGGTTTTAAAATATGGCCTCTGCGTTTGTAAGGCCGGTTCAAGTCTCTGCATGTTGGAGAAAATATCTGGGACAAAGACACAGAAAATACGAGAAGCAGCAATGTGAGCTAGCTGTCTGCAGGGACCAGGCACGACTCTGTCAGATACACCAGGTCATTTAGTTCTCATTAAGGGCCGCATAGATTATTGGAGTTAGAAATCGGACTTTAGTCCAACTGGAGTGCTGTTGTGACGCGTTAGGGGACGCAGATGGACCCAAACTTCAAAGACTCGACCAGAGACAGTGCAATAAAACGCCTGGTCTGCTATACTGTCTGGCATTCCAGTTTTAATGGCTTTATGGCCGTCCAGACACAACTAGGCCGTTTCCAGAATGGCACCCATTTGTTTTTTCTTCTCTTTCTGTGGGACTGCGCTCTGGACAAAAGGCCGAGCGGAAATGATCAGCTTTATTGGATTCTCCCCGACGGGGACGCGCAGGACTCACGGTCATTTGGAGCGATCCTTTGTTTCTACCTGGGAACCTTCCGCCCTCTGCTCCTTTGCTGGGCCCGTCCTAAAGGAGAAGGAGCAATAAAGCCAGCAGCTAGTTTCAAACACAGTGGTAGGCCCTATAGATGATGCTTTTTATACATCTGGACAAGTCTGTTTAAAGACATCAGCGCTTTGCTTAAAATCCCAACCGAAAAAACATAACGTCATTTCTTACTTTTTATCTTGCGTTGATCCCGGATTGCGGCAGTGAAGAGAGAACGCCTGCGCACTGCTGCCTCCACCCTGCAGTCCCTGCAAGTCACCAGAGGGTGGCGACACTGTTCCACAACATCCCCCTGCCACTTTTAACACTCCTTCCTAATGAACCTGCACTGGGGAACAAACTGTAGTAACATTTTAAGAGTCCAGCAAAAATAATTTCACACCTTTTTACAGTCTCAGAGCAGAAGCTGCTTCTCCAGCCTGCGGCTCTGCGGGGAAAAAAGAAACAGCCAGAAAGTCAGTGACTGCTGGATTACTGCTTTTGATAGTCGCTCTCTGTTCAGTGTTTGTCCTTCTCGCATGTTTTTATAGGCCTATGGCTTTAGACGCATTATTATTTTACACTCAGTTAACTTGTTTAATAGCCGGGTTATTAAGGCCAACATGAAATAGGAACAGTTTCAGTCATCACTGCAGTTATTAATGTAGACTATGTAGATGTTTAATGTCCTAACTAAGCCGTATCTTAAAGGTTTTTAATTGAAGTTGAACACATCGGCTGGCTGCACAATTATAATCAATAGACTTGTTCACAAATAATGTAACGAATTTAGGATGTATTATTGATTATTATTATCATTGTTATTATGTTCAATAATACTAATAATAGTTCTGTTTTTGTGTTTTTGTGTAATTCTGACCATTCACGTTCTTTTGTGTTTGTGTATTTATTGTAGGCATGCTTTATGCTAATTTATGGACCATTTAAGTAACATTGTAATACAAGTAAACATTTTTTGGAGCATGAATTAGGCATTATTATTGGTATTAGTATTAGTATTATTATGATTCGTATTATTAGTGCAATTTTAAAATGTTTTATTTATCTCAGAAATCCAGTGTTAGTGCACATAGTGTTAAAACCTACAAGGAAATAAATATGTTTCTATACAGCGTGGATTATTTGCGCTATTGATACAGATACACATAACATATTATCAAAATATATTTTTTATTTTGTTATGACGCGAGACTGTGTGCAGGCCTACGTTTAATTTTTTAAAGCAAGAGAAACCAACAACCACTTTCTGTTGGACTAGTTATTTTTTAGTTACGATAATATGATAACCAATTATCATATACTGTATATTTGTGTATTGACTGTTATTGGGAGAGTGTAGATTGTGATTACAACATATAAGTAGGTTTAAAATATTCCACGTAGTAGGTACATGAAATAGCAAAAAATAAAGCTTTTAAATAGATGATTATTTGTAAAGCACTAGTAAAATAAGTGATGTAAAACATGACCCTAAATTACGTAAATTGCCTTTAGATCACTGGGATTGGGTGAGTTTCTCTCGTGTGTCTTTATACGTGTGTATGTGTTTATGTGTGTGAAGTGTTAATCCCACTCTGCAGTCCTGCGCCATAATGAAATCCATGTCTGCCTGCTGATTGGATGAGAGCGGCCAGGCCTGAGTCACGTGGGCGAGTTCTTTGGTCCAGAGTAAAAATGGGGTTTGGTGTAAATCTAGGGTGTATTGCTGTCATATATCACACTACCTCGTAAAAACGACACTGAGGATTCTGGGCCAACAAATCAGAGAGAAAAAATATGAGTTCTTATTATGTGGACGGTCTTCTTAGCAAATATACGGCGGCCAGTTCTCTCTTTCCAACCGTGGAGCGGGCTTCTTGCAGTATTGGACCCAGTGGAGAGGACTATGGCTCGGCTCGGACTGCTGCGGCCATCGCGTTTCCACCGTCGTTGTCTGGAGTTTACAGCGTCAATAATGCAGTGTACCAGAGCCGCCCCATGTTTACCTCGGGCTATGGCCAGGGGCAGGACGCACACACACTGCACTGCAGCCTGTTTGACCAGAGCCGCCTGTTCACCGACAGCTGCTGCCATCCGGAGCCGGGACCCCTCACCTCGCCGCCGGACAAACAATACCGGATGTACCCCTGGATGAGAGCATCAGGTATGTGCTAATTCTGTCTCTTATGTGCTATTTCAAAGCCCTCAGGTCAATGCTTTTACAAAACATTGGGATACTTACATTGGCCGTTAGTGGTTCAATTAATTTCGTGAAGCCATTGGTGTTGCATGGAAAGAATCGTAAAACTTTTATTGCGCAACTAATGAGTTCTGCAGCCATAAATTCATTTGGCCAGCGCTCCTGTGTGTTCAGTACGCAGAGACCTTGCCGCTGGGGGTTTTCTCTGCACTCCTATTACTCTTATAGCCTCTTCTCCCCTTTGTGGTTGTAAAAAAAAAAAAAAAAAAAAAAGACCGGTCTGTTGTGTAAATCAGTTCTCTTGCACTGTACAGCTCCTTTCTAATTGGGTCTGCACTGCAGAGGCTCTGGTATTTTCTGAAACTCGTTCGTATACATTGCAGGATCAATATGCACCAGTATTGTCGGCTACAAAAAGAAGTCCAGTGGATGTAGAAGGCAAGCGATTTGAAACATTGGCAATTGTTATCATTTTTAAGGAGAAGGTGTTGGGGGTGTAATCTAATTTCTTATGGCTCCTTCGGTGCGCAGAAACATCGCTGGCTTTTAATTGGAAAAGCATGCAGAGTATCAAAGGAGGCATGAGCCAAACATCCCAGCAGGACTACTTTAAATAGAGAACTTAAAAAAACACTTCTTCCCTACTGATTTCAGTGAGAGGAGTGTGTTCTCTCTCTCTCTCTCTCTCTCTCTCTCTCTCTCTCTCTCTCTCTCTCTCTGTGTGTGTGTGTAGGGGGTAATGTAAAATATGAGCCACAATTAATTGCGCAAATAAATTTAATTGAATACATTTTTATTGTCAGCACCAGTTTAATTACTGTTTATGCAGTATCATATTTCATTTTTAAAATTGCCATTTTTTTCTGCCAGTTATAGAGCTAGCGCATCTTATCTTCCACAGATCCAACCCGAAAGCGGGGGCGGCAGACCTACTCCCGGTACCAGACCCTGGAGCTGGAGAAGGAGTTCCACTTCAACCGGTACCTGACCCGCAGGAGGAGGATCGAGATAGCCCAGGCCCTCTGCCTCTCAGAGAGACAGATCAAAATCTGGTTTCAGAACCGCAGGATGAAGTGGAAGAAAGACCACAAGGAGGAATCGGTGTCGACCCCCGAGGAAAAGGACGGTGATATCCAGGCGCTGTCAGAGACTGCGGAACCCGAAGCTGGAGACACCCGGAGCGCCGGTTTGGAGTCAGAAACGACTGCAAAGTAACGAAAGAGACGGACAGAGCGTTACATGAAAGAAACACACTGTTAAGTGAGGGTTATAGGGATAAATGTGAGATGTTTCTCACATACCATTCATGCACTAAGAGCTTTGCAGGCTGAGTAATTGAATGACAGCTAAAGGCAATTATGTAATAAGCATTTAACAGTATAGGCTGTAGGTCAGTATTTCACATTTAAACCTACAATGCATAAAAAGGCTCCGCATGAAATAGCGACATTAACTACCTATCCAAACTATATTTTTATATATGCAATACGATATGTAATTTAACCTGATTGTACTACTGAATCCACATTCCTTAACGAAAAACTACCTAAAATTTACCTGCTAATATTAAAACACTCACAAAAGGAATTCAACGGAAGTTGAAATTGACTGTAAATTAATATTCTACCTATTCGAATCATTTTGCTCCACAGACGGTTGTATTTTCTAAAGGGAAACAAATACAATATTTTGTGCAAATGTGCCTTACTGTGAATAAAGGCTAATTAAAAGTGAATGTTTTGTTAGTTAAACGCCTCCAACTGTCATTTAGATGCTTTCAATGAGTGTATACAGTATCTTTTTTTTTTAATTGTTACCACAGCTTTTCACATAGGATCTTAATATGCCTAATATGTTTTTGATACTTTTTACCCTCCATACATCCCAGGATAAACAGAAATATTTGTTTAGTTTCGGATGAAACCTACCTCAGATTCCCAGAAAGTCAACTTGCTTATTATACCGTAAAGAGGAATACCCTGACGTAAATGTTGTGAAGTCTTTAGCCGTGTACTGTAAAATGTTATATTTAATTTAGGAAGATTTCCAGGCTCAAGATTTCATACGTGTTTGTGAACGCCAACAGTAAATGCATTACCCTTTTTTATTTAGACGTCATTACATTTCAGTATCAAATCGTTACTTTTTTTTGATATAAAATGAGTAGGTTATTGGAATCCAACATGTGTAAATACTGTGGTATATTTAGGCTCAGTGCCCACGTTTTCAATGTGAATTATAAGCAATATGTGAACAGTTAAATATAAAAAGTCTTAAACCTCTGGGAATGTCTTACATCTGTAAATGAAAATATAATAATTAAATAAAATAGATTTTACCTGTGTATTTGTTTGCATTCAGTATTAACAATTACTGTTACTAATCACAGCAATTACGCGCCGGTTGAGTGATAATATGTCGCTCTGTGTCACCAGCCAGGGCGTAAGTCTCTGTGCTGAATAATTGGTTGCATGTAATGAAACATGTTGCTGTCCATTATGAGGGTTAGGTAAACACAGGAGTTGGGGAATGTGAACTATGAGGATGCGAGATGGGACAGGCTGCAGATGAACAGATGAAGGGATATTACTGTTGAACTCTGCATTCCCTCTTCTCTCTGTAAGATGGCGCCTGACGGTGACCTGCCCCCCCCCCCCCCTCCTTCTCTGTTTCTTTCCCCCGTCACACCCTCCCCCTTTTCTCCCCATCTCTCCCTTCAGCGCTGGGTCATAAATCCGTTGTTGTTTATGAAAATTTACAACATAGCAATACAACTTTACGACCCGGCTCGTCTTCCCATTGGCCACAGCTTGTCACGTGGCAGGGAGCCGTGAACATGAACTTTTTATATATAATTTCCAATAGCGGAATAGAGCAGCCTTTCATTTAACGGTCTCGGGCTTCCACGCGGCTGTTTTCACCAGCGACCTTCTACATTTTTATGCCTCACACATCTTCCTTTTTTTTTTCTTCCAAATTTTGGTGTTTGGACTTTTCTCTCGACGCGCAGGAGCTTGCTTTGAGACATGGCTGGATCGTTTGGGTGCCCTGCTGTCGGTCTCCTGACACGTTTTGGCAAGATGAGTGCAAGGAGCCCCGGTGCGTCACTGACCCCCGGGAGCCCCAGTTTCCGTCCGGGGACTCAGCTGGATACTTCCCTCCTTCACTGCCCGTCTGCACCTGCCAACTCCCTCCCCTCACCTCCCCTGTTTGCAAGCAGAAACCTTCACAAGGTAAGACAACTCAAACTTGCATGTGTTTCCTCTTTGATCATTTCGCAATGACAAACAACTTAAGCAAATAACCAGTTCATTGTTTAAATATTACGCCTCATTTGTTTTCAAGTTTAAATAGCCAGAGATTTAAATCCTGTGGAGCAAATGGTGTCATGTTAGTTTATTTTATTATGCTTTGAATGGCAGATGCTAGGTAGTACAAATCTGATCGACCTGGATTAGATAAACTATAAAACTTGTGTTGCTTTCGTTTTGATCTTCCTGTTGGCTTTTGCATGCTGTCAAGACCTTATTTGTTTGTTGTTGGTTTTGAATGGGGATGGGCTTTCGGCTGCAAAATCCACTGGGTGGATGGTGGCCAAAAGATGTGCTCTTTGACGCCCTCCTGTGGAAACACTGGGGGTATTGCGGTTGCAGCTCTGTCTGTTTTGTTGCAAATGGACATCAGACAAGTCGACCTCTATTTGTACCTGTGTGTCCACGCATAATGGTATAAAGTACGTGTGCGTACAGGCCCTGGCTCACTGTACACTGAATTGATAAACAGGATCATTTTCAGTGAACAAAAGATGATTTTACCGTTTGAATGACCTTTAATTGACACACAGGGATCAATCAATGGAATTTAAAAATGTAAAATATTTCTATTCGAAAACATTATTTGCGCACTATGTGTTGCACGTCGATGTTGTTGCGCTGCTCCTGAACATGCACTTTGCGAGCCTAATATACTGTATTGTGACACTGCATGATTTGTTTCGTGCAAGAAATTGTTAGTCGGTCAAGCAACCAAGCAACTCAAAATCTAAAATGCCAAGCATGGAAAGATCCTTTGCAAGATATCAATCGAGCAAAAGTGAAGTGTTTAATGCATCCAAGATGAAGATACTGTTCATTTGACATTTTGAATATTTCATATCTGCGTGTAACATTTATTTTGCAGGTTTTTTTTCTTTGCAGAAAAATGCTAGTTTTACATGAATGTGTCGTGGAAAAAAACCCCGTTGCTGTCTCCATATGTTTTGACCGCTGTTGCCCTCAATATCTAACTCTTTTGTTGTAAAGAGTGTGTCTGTTCTGTTGCTATTATGCTCATCATGTTCTATACAACTATCCTGACTGTGGCCAGTGTGAGTTTGAGTCGTGCTGCGGGCCGTGCGTAAAGATATTTAGGCAGAAAAATGAATTAAAATATCGTGAGATTTGATTTGCATACTCTTGGACTCACGAGTGCGGGTGTGTGAGGGCGCCTGCAGAGTGCACTGCCCTCCTGTTTTTCCTGCAGCAGCGGCCCCCTAGCTCCCAGCCCGACATGTTTGACACCAGTGCGCACTCACTTCTTTCATCTCCTTTCTTTTGGTCCTTATTTAGTTCATGGGTGTGTCTCTGGCTCGACTCGGGGAAATAATTTTCGTGGGAACGTCGTTGCCATTGGTCAGCCATAAATCAGCTGTTGGAGAGCATGACTGTTTAGCCAACACACACTCCGTGTAGGTCTTCTCTTATTGTGGGCCCACTGGATGTGGGAGCCCGGACCGGTATTCGCCCTTCCCCACATCATGCCTTCTGGGGGTCTGTTACCGCAAAGGGCACACATACCTGGAACCGAATAAATAATCTATATCTCGCTGTTTTTGTCAGAAACACATGATTGGGCTTGTGCTGGGTAAAGGGGCTGCTCCGGGGGAATAGCATGTTGGGGGGGAAAGCAGAGGACAAGTCGCTGCCTTCGAGAGAGGAAAGGTGCCATAAAAATTCCACAAGGAGAAAAACAAACGGACGAGGCGCCATGCCTCTATTTAGGCTTCGTGCCTGTGTCGGGCTCCGTGCGGATCTCCTGTTTATGTATTCTTGCTCAGAATTAACATGGACAATAGTAGAGAGTTGATTTACACCTTTAAAGTGTGGTGACAATAAAAGCTGGAGAGAGTTCGTCAGGTTTTTTTTAAACGTAGGCAACATTTTCCCTAAAACTAAAAAGGTTAAACTACTTTTTAATGTTTTGATAATAAATCATCTTTATTTTCGGTCTGTGCTGCATTGTAATTGATCGATTAGACAACTGTTTTAAAATCTTTACTTCAATATCACATAGAATAGCCTATATATTTCTTTTTCTTTTATAAGTGGAAGAGAAGGAACAGAATATCACAGGACACTACCTCTTTGTTAAATACGAATAGCCACAATGCAGGAACTAAAAATAAGAATTATTATCCGAATATTGTGGTTATTTTACATGAAACATTTGAAATGCACTGCCTTCATTTTTATCCATTAATCGTTTGGAATATCTCCTTTTTCAGTCTTTTCTAATTTCAGATTTAGCCTCTTTTGTTTCTTTAAATTGCAGAGTGACTGTACAAAACTCCACACGGTGTAGCTGCTTCTAAAAGAGATTTTATGTTGCTCTCGATCTTGTGTTGATATCTCACAAACATACACAATACTAAAACAGCAATTTGATAAGATAGCGTCGGTTTAAAAGTCAATATGAACGACGATTCGCCTTTAGACTGGAGCGTAATAAAGTCGGGTTACATGCAAAAAGCTTATGATATCATCTGAGGGCTTATTGTTTGGAATCGTTAAATTTTAACCAGACTAAAATAAGCGGTAACGTGGCTTTATGGGTCTTCATATATTGCATATATTTAAAGTTATTAATTCTTCAATGTGGCATAAAAAGGACAGGCCTTGAATGTCGGTCTCTGTCATATTATTCGACAATGGGGTGTTTGGCTTTTATCTTTCCCCAAAACATTTATTCATTAGTCTTTTCCCACATGAGCGCTTGTTCACTTGTTTTATGATTATAAAGAAAGTGTGAAAAAAACCGCAGACCTGTTTTGAATGGGCTTTTATTCTATTATCTGCACACACTATTTGCACTCATCGCCTATCATAACATGCATAACAGATTCTGATCGAATTATTCCTGTACACTTTCCTCGCAGAGATTGCGCTCTCAGCATGTCACTTGTTGTATTGTTTAGGAGCCCGTTGGTTTTTGCCGCAATGGTCGTTAACCTCTGAATGACCCCGTGTGGAGCCCACGCCTCAGAAAGCGCCGCAGACAGGCAGTGCAACAGTTGAGCCAGAGGATGGCGCACCACGACAATTCAAAACAGCCGAGCCCTGGCTCTGAGCTTGCCCTAGCCACGAGCGCGGAGGCGCGCCCCCTTCACATCCCACCCAGTATTTCCTCTGTGCACGAGTTTACCTCTGGAGGTCACCAAGCAGGATTTACGACTGGTCAACAAAAGCACGTGATACTCCGCCGTACCCCATATTTGGGTGCCTACGTAAGAGAGAATCAAGTCCATGTCCCACTCATTTCCATAATTCATCATAAATTGTGCAAGGGTGCTATAGGACGCGCTAAACCATAAGAGCCACAAATCAAGCACACAGGTTTATGCTATTTTACCTCCAAAAACAATAAAAAACAACAACAATACCTGCAACGAGCAAACGGTGGAATTGTCAACAAATGAGCTCCTATTTTGTGAACTCATTCTGCGGTCGCTATCCCAATGGCGCGGACTTCCAGTTACATAATTATGGAGACCATAGTACGGCAAACGAGCAATACAGGGACTCAACAGCCATGCATTCCAGCAGGTACGGCTATGGATACAACGGGATGGACCTAACAGTCGGGCGGGCCGGCACCGGACACTTTGTGGGCAGCGAGCGGACGCAGGGCTACTCCCCGAGTCACTCAGCGGCGACAACACCCTCGGTGGAGCCGGTCAGGTACAACCAGTCCGCCAACAGCACCGGGACATCGTCTCTATCGCCACCACCTGACCCACTACCGTGCTCCTCGGTCGCCACTTCGTCCCCGGTCACCGAGACTCAATCTCAACACCGAGCCGTGAAGAACTCTATAACGACCCCGTGCTCAACCCCGTGCTCGAGCTCGAACGGAGGCACGATGCTGCTCAGCCGGGACTGTGTGTCCAAAGCTTCCCCCCTCGAGGAAGAGAAGCCTGCGGGAAGCGCACCGACAACTCCTCAAAATGTCACCGACTCATCACAGCCTCAGATATATCCGTGGATGAGAAAACTACATATAAATCATGGTAAACTGCTTTTTTAAAATGATCTTGTATTGATTTTAGAGACTTGGCGCTGTGTTATTGTTTGGTAAAGGTGTGTTTATATCTTATTCAGGGACTTTTTAACTATAAGAAAAACAGGCCAAAAGTGGACATCTTTGCGTTATATGACATTTATATCATTTAAAAAGCACAAAATAGATGAACTTTCCAAAGGGGCATGTGGCGCCATATGCGCCTCTCACCTGTTTGGTTATATTGCCTTTCAGTACTGTCAACATAGACCAGGTACGGGTTAATTTAACAACATAACATATGAAATTAAAGTCAGTTAAAATGTATTAGATATATACAGGATATATGTGTTTTTTGGTTTATTATAATAGGCCACATTTAACATCCCTTTACTGTGTTAATTCCTTTTCGTAAGGTGCAATTGAAAAGGTGTGTATCTTACTTTGTTACTTGTTGTTTTTAATGATTTGGGGTTCTATTAAGCGCAATTTAAAACGTGTGTGCCAACTTTTACGCCATCCCTACCTATAGAAAACCATAAAGGCAATATTTTAAAAACAATGCGAGAAATGTGGTCAAAAAAAAGGTTTTTGCACACTTTTTTTTAAACATCTACTGTATGTCATGTGTTTAAAGATTTGGCAGGACCAGAGGGGAAGAGAGCCAGGACTGCATACACCCGGTACCAGACCCTGGAACTGGAGAAGGAGTTCCACTTCAACCGGTATCTGACCCGCAGGCGGAGGATCGAGATAGCCCATGCCCTCTGCCTCTCAGAGAGACAGATCAAAATCTGGTTTCAGAACCGCAGGATGAAGTGGAAGAAGGACAACAAGCTGAAGAGCATGAACATGGCGGCTGCAGGCGGGGGAGGCTACAGGCCTTGATATTCACTCTTGTAGCCTCTCCTGATAGCGAGCACTATGAAAATAAAGATTGTCATATCAAGTTCTCCTCCTCCTATTTCCAAAAGTGCAGAGACTTTGTTAACGGGTTGAGTGCGGGACAGGGGACACCCCCACCTAAGCCCACTGTATGTCCAACGTCCCATTATATTCCTTAATATTATTTCCTTTTTATTTCCACCGTGGTTATGCTTATGTGAGTACAAAAAAATGCATTATGTACAGTTCTGTTTAGATTTAGAGGAAAAAGAAACACATGGAAATAAATGTTTGTTTAAATTATTTCTTGTTCAGACGAAAAAAAAAACAAACTAAAAATAAAAACGTCAAAGCTTGAAATGCTACCTACCTACCTACCTACCGCAAATAAACCCAGTAAAAGTTGTGTGATGCTCTCAGAACAATAACAGCGTAATAAATCGAGGGTTGAGGTCGAGCTGCCTTTGTGTTTAGCCTTCGTTTTCTATGTATGTACTGTATATGTATGTATTTATTTGTTTGATGTATTGTACCAACTTGTCAGATAACTTGCTTCCAAAAGTAGAGCCAGCAGAGTACGTAAGCCTTTGTGTGGTTATTGTGTGCGTTGTGAACACATGTATGGACAGATGTGCCGACTCGGTCTTGTATGTACAGTAGCTGTGCCTTGTATCTTTGTTTTTTTTTTTTGTTTGTTGTTTTTGTTGCAGGAGCTGCTGTTTGCGTTATTCACCTGGGCGCAACATCTTAGTAAAAACGTGTTTTTGTCTTTGTTTTCTCTAGCTGTTTTTATGTGGAGGGTCCCACAGTAAATCCCATTGCCTATGTGTATAACTCCATCGTGATTAGCTTTTTGTAAATGTTTTTCAAAGACTGTAAGTCAAGAATATACTATAATGATAATAATAATAATAATAATGATGATGATTATGATGATGGCCATTATAATAAACTTTCTACTGGAACGGCAACATTACAGTGAGTGTACGTTTTTGTAAAATATCTTAAAATCATTTGCGCTTTTGCCACGGCTACTGCGTGGAAGAGTCAGAGTTTGCTCTTTGGGTCTAAAATCTTTAAGTCACTTGTGTGAGCTGTCAAAAAAAATTGCCAAAGTTTCCTCAAGTTAAATCTCCTTGAATTCAACAGGTCCCCTTGAATGAAAGCTTCATGTTTTACTCACCCTTGCTGTGGAGCTGGGGGCTTTTTGGGGGTCCTTGGCCACCAACCGGCTCCAGGGGCCGGGCGTCCCCTTGCGCACAGACTCCTGGGCTATTCCCGGAGAATCAGCTCGACTTTTCAAGCTGTAAACTTTATTAGGGCCGATTCTGGCTCTCTGACATTTGGGTGCTAAATGAATGGGGGGTTTTGTCTATGAATTAGATCGTAAAAATCATCCGGAGCGCGGCCAGATAGGCTCACTGGCCATAAACGGTCACGTGGTAGCCATTAAAGTAAGTTTTATGGTTTTGGGGAGTTGACAGTATATTGCACATAACATATAATCGCACTGACGGCGAGGCTTCGTCTGACTCTCTCTTTGCAGGCTGTAAGTGTTACTTGACCGGTACAGACCGTCTCTATTGCTCAGTCTGCCTCAGTCTGGACCGGACGCTCTCCAGGATGAGGACCGCGTCTCTGGGTAAGTTTCTGCAGACTATCCGGTAGCCCGAGAACAGCCAGCCTGTGTTAAACAGCCTTATTATTGTATTCGCTCCCTCTATCCGTCCCTATTAGTCCATTACACTAATTTGTCAGTTGTGCAGTGCTGAATACTGGTCTCGGCAGATGTTGCGCAGGGTTGGGTCCGGCTCATGGCTATTTAATTGCTTCCTTCCCCGTGTAACTTGTTTCCCTCCATCTGTGGTGTAACTCATAATCCATTTTTACATGTTGGATAATTATCTCTGTGTCCATTTCCACCCCCACAAACTTCTAGTTGTTGTCGTTTTATTACATTGGAGAATTCACAGACCGTGAGCCAGAAAGTTTCCAAGGGGTGTGTGGAGTGTGTATGGAGTGTGTGTGGAGATTTCCTTGATAAAGTTAAGCACTAATGCAGACCTATACAGATTTACAGCTAGCTCCGTCTGATTGGATTTTGTATGTGCTGATGACTTTTGGAAGTTGCTGGGCCGTCCCTGGAAAAAAAAAAGTTGCAGTTGTTTCGCTGAGCGCTGCGCTCCACATGTTGGCACCATGCATGGCTTTGGGACAGGCTGTAAACAGTGTCAAGTAAACACAACATGGGAACAAACAACCGCGGGGGAGACATTTGAAAAAGGAATTCCGTTTTGTGTCTGCCACGTCGTTTTGTGTTTGGGGTTGAAAAGTTCAGATGACCTCTTAAAAGTCACTCTCGCTTTGTGGTGACCTCTTGTCCGACCAGCGCCGGGGCGAAACCAGCAGCCACCAGTGGACCCTGACTCCAAAAAACATGGACTGAAAATGGTGAAAAAAATTACATCGTTTCTGACTTCTATTTTGGACGCGTTGGCCTTGTCTTTTTCTTCCTTTCTTTCTTTTTATGACCCTGCGCATTTTTTCAGTTAAAGGGCGTGTGACTCGATGCCCCCGTTTCTAATTTGAGATTTCCAGGCCAAATATGTACGAAAACATCTATAAAAAATCGGACATCACTATTTAAAGTCTTTTGGCAGCAAATGACCAGTCAGCTTTCTTATAGTTGTTGCCTGGGCGGATTTGCAAAGGTTACATTGTCCGCCAGCCATCATAACTTAAATACCAAGGTTTTATTTTTGGTGCAGAGGCCTACATCATACTGTCTAGAACCATTGCAGGTTATTTCAGAACCTTTCTGCAAATAAATAAATGCATTTATCACCGCAGAACGTCTTAATAATAACTTCTTAAAGCCATTTCCACCAATGCTGGAGTGGGATTTAAAGTCTGGCCAGACTGGACAGGCAATGTGGAATTCTCCCCAAACTGATTTTATTTTTTATTAAACAAAAATCATAACGTTTAGAGGTTGCACCGATAGTCAAATTCACGTGAATGATCCTAACCATATTGCTTATATCCTTCGGTGTATTGCTTAACAAATGTTGCTCATTGTTATGTAAAGGAGTCACCAGCTTAACAAAATACGGGACTAACACTCTCTCCAGTTTGATTTTAGACACACTGGAAATACAACAGGACACACAGAGAGTGCGTCTATTTGGAAATTAAAACCCTTGCCAATATTTCAAGAGGAGAAATTTCGACAGGGCCCCATGTGCGGCATACTGCCAGGCAGAGAGAGAGAAGCGCTGTAGGTTCATCTGGAGGTCAGCCACAGCACCAAGATAAATCTGCATCCTCTCCGAGCCACCAGCAGAGCTCGCTTTAGGCCAAGTTCACTGTCGCCCTGCTGTATGGAGAGAGGGGAAACCGCTCACACATCCACGGTACCGCGCGCACACACGCCTTCGCGTTAATGGCACGTTTGCTTGGCGTTGCCATAAGCATAATGCGTATAAATGAATTTACCGAGGAGACACAGAGCCTGTGGTAACATCCTGCACTGGAGGAAAAGACTACGTGGAGCGAGAGGGGGAGTCTGACTTTAAATGTTGCCTCCAACAAAGACTTTTGGCTGCTTTGGTTGCTCTATAACGCTAATGAATGATTTGCATATTTTACGGCCCTATTAGTCTTGAGTGGGAGCCTATTGGATTTATCTTTTCACTCCCTCGTTGGAAACATCATAAAGCTACAATTGCATTTTAGTTCTTGTGCTGGCATCTTCTCTAATTATGAAATTTGGGCAAAATGATCCTCGTGATGGCAAGAGAGATACACATTGTTCAAATCAATTTTTCGTTTCAAGAGGGCCAGATATCTCACTGGGCTGGGACAGATGAGAGCGAGATAGCTGCAGAAGAGGAGGAAAAATTGGGGTCAAAAGTTTACGCGCTGAACAAGTCTCCGTCATCTGTTCACTCGGAGCTTGATGCCAGCCTTATAATAGCGATCTTGACTCTCCACACAAAAGACAGAATAGCTTTGAATTACATATGTTGCACGGTGCACTCCAGGTGAACCCTGAAAGCGCGGTGACCTCGCGTTTGGGACCGGGGGAGGGGACCCCCCACCCGTCCCCGGCAACAAGATTGAGTGGCTGGCGTTTTATTAGGGCGGTTGATTGGTGAATTTCCTTTGAATAAATTGCATTTGATATGTTTAGGGACGAGGGCAAAATTTGCATTTTGAGGATTGATACTCTCGACCCGGTCACAGGGTAATGGGAAGGCCCACAGCCCCCAAATTGAGCCCCCGGACCCCTTAAAAAACATTTAGCCCCTCTCTTCCTGATCAGCTGAATAGAAACCTTTTAAGAAAGCAGAAACGGCACAGATGTTTTTGTGACTCATAGAGAGAAAGTTTTAAAAATCATTTTTTTGTGGTAATATATACTATATATGTGTTTTATCTTCACTGGGCCTTTTTAATCGCTCTGGAAAATGAATGCAGCTCTTTCTTAAAGCAAGCTAAAATATTGAACCTTTGGTTGAAGGTGTGAAGGCCCAGTGAAAAAGAAAAGAAATGAGTGAAAAAATAGCTGACAACAAACCCAAAGCGACACCAAAAACAAAATCATTTTATTGATATTCTGTTTAAAAAGCCCAAAACTGTGTCTCGCCTAAATCTCAAAACGTCTTATAATACGCAACACGATCTTAAAAAAACTTTTGTCAAAAAATAAATAAATAAATGTTTCAATTCTAGCTAAGATCTGGGATCCCTTTGATAAAAACGGATCAATAAAATCAGACTATATTGGCACTTTCGATTTAAACATCTTTTTATTGTCCTCTTAACACGAAATGGATAAAAAAAGAAACACTTCATTTTAGAAATGTTCAAAATCAACACATTTTAATTTGTAGAAACTTAACACACAATGCGCTACATAATATAGATAGATACAGATATATATATAGAATAGATCTTTCTTTGCACTTTGTAAACCACGCAAGTGTTGAAATTCAGAGAAGGCGAGTCCCAAACGTGTTCATTCACAACCTTGATTATTGAATTTAAAAGTAAAAGCTCGTTAATGAAGGCTGCAGATCTGTTCACCTAATGTCACAGCGATGTTTCACACAGGTTTTTTTTTAAAATTAGCCTCTAATTTACAACAGCAGGCATCATTTCATAGACTGTTTTCAGTTATTTTAATTCAAACGTTGGCGATCTGATTGTTAGCACTTGAACTCACCTTAGAGCGCACATTGCAATCTATTTGTGACTTACTTCAGTAATTTGGAAACATTAGTTGTGTCGTATTTGTCTAAAATATTCTGCCTCAGTACTTTTCAGTTACAACGGCCTCTTTACTTAGAGGAGTAAGGAAGTTGTCCGTGCACTTTCTAAAGGATGTAGCTGCTTTCGTCCGCCTCTTCTTCGCTTGAAGGTCACCGTGTTATTGGTCTAATCAAAGCCTGCAGCTGTGGATAAAAAGCTAGTGACCATTCTTTGTACACTTATTGTGAAAAGGCTCGTTTTGTTGCCTGTATCCTTGCTGTGAGGACCGAGAGGTGGAAAGGACAATCACACGTGACACACTGTGGGGAGAAAAAAAAGACACATTTTTTTTATTATGAGTGTTTACCTATATCTAAATATTTCCATAAAGGTATGGAAGGTGTTTTCTAGCCCGGATCCTTGGCACATCTTGAATGCAGAGAGTATTTTTTATATTCCTCCGTCAGGGCTCCGTATAGACAAGAGACCTTGTGAGAGCCATCTGCAATCTGTCACTATCGTCACAGCACTTCTCTGATAATCTAAATTTACAGTAAACTGTCAGCATGATGTATATTGGTTAAATAGACCTTCACTTCACAGTATATGCTCTGAAAGAGAACACCGTGATCTGACTGCTAGCTTATTTTGCCCCTAAAATAAAATCTCTAACACGAGGCTGTAACGGTTTTTTTGTTAACATTAAGAGCAAAATAGCTCTTTAAATTTGCTGGGAAATGATTTAGATAGTGAAAGCTAGTTTAACATTGTTACCAAATGCTTTCCTTTTAGTCCAGTGGTCAATTGGATGATTATTATCCTTTTTTATATTTTGTGTAGCCTGTGCTGCATTGTTCAAAAAGAGATTTCCAGATGCTTTATTGCATTCAAACACACAGCAGCACCTTGCAGGCCTGCACTAGATAACGGAGGTATTACCAGGACTCTAATCTAAAATGCTCCTTTTGCAGCACTGAATCGGATTCTTGGACCTTCATGATAACCTGTTTTAATAAAGTTATTCACAGCTGAACATTAAAGGGGGGAAAAGTAGTCCATAGCAACAAGTAGAATGACCTGTAAAAAGATTATTCACGCAAGGATAACTTGGAGTAAGTGGATAATAGCCAAGCTGATCCGGCCCATATTTATACAGGACCTATATATAATAGAATGGCAGCAGACTGTAAATTTAGATATCATGTGAAGTCGTCTTACCGCTGACATTATGTTGACATATTGCCTCTCAGGTGGTCTCTTGGACATACGGATGCACTGGATATATGGCGGAAAGTGCATCAGCTGCCACTTACTATGAGTTAGGTGCGAGAAAGCCTGTAAGATGCACAAGATAGCAGCAGCTCTGCCTCGCAGCAACAGTGTGCTCACACGAAGAAAAAAAAAAGGAGCAAAAACTGAGGCCTGCCTCTGGTTGCTGTGGAAAAAGAAGAATTCACCTGTTTTAAGTCGTGAGGCTCAGAGATGGAGATCAGCACTGTGGAAAAAAAATATGTTTAATGTCAAATATATCAGGCCGTCTGCAGCAGATCTCTGTAGTTGCAAGATCCATTATTCCTCAGATGCATATTCTAACTCATAGTTCGACGTGTGGTTTTCGAGATAGTTGGAGGTCTTTTGCACATTTTTAAAATCCTTTGGGGACCTTCCTAGGGTGCTGACCCTCGCTAAGTGCTCCCCCAACTCCCCAGAGTTGAACAGACCCCTCAAAACTGAAGTCCAAGTCCGGGGTGAACCCCAGGTCACTGCGTCTAACAGATATGAAAATGTCGCCTCTTTGGAAAAAGGGCACGCCTTGTTGTTTAACAAAGACTGTCAATGGGCAAGATTAATCAGAAACAAAATGGAAACGGTGTCACTTTGGGGTCAGGCAGAAGTTATCTCTGTTTAGAGGAGCGAATAGAATAGGGGGGACCAGGAAAAAGAAAAAAAAAAGGAGAGAAAAGAAAGCTTTCAATATTTCCGAAGTTTGGCCTCTTCTTTCTCCACGCAGAGGCCTTGTTGACGTGGACAGTGTGGCTCAGCTTTGTGAAGAGCTGCTGCATCTTCAAGGGACACAGATACAGTGTGCCACCTCGGACATGGAGAGGAAACACGACCTGGACGTGATGGCTGAGCACGGTCAGACACTTTTTAAAAAATATTTTCTACCTTAAAAACATGCAGTTTCAAAAAACGTTGCTTATTTTTTTAAATTATATTTAAATATGTGGGGGTCTGACAAAGGATGGTCTGAATTTGTGCGTTTTATTTTCCTAAAATAATGACATTAAATGTTATAATTATTATAATTATTGTTACAATTATTAATGTACCTTGGAATATTTGCCCCTTTAAACTTCCAGTACCCCCTCTCTTCAACACATATTTCCATTGTTACAACACATGACAATGTTAATATCTTAGCCTTTGTTGTTTACAGTAAAGTGTTACTGCAGGAAGCGCATGAGAGACTCTGTTAATCAACATATTGCAGATTTGTATTGAAATGTTGGCAAATTGTTTGTGGAAAAGGTATTTTTATATATTTCCAAATGTATTCAGAATTAGAAAGTTGTATTAGATATGAGGTTATCTGTGCTGTGCAGAGCAATTCTGGCATCTCTTACTGTAAATGGTCTTTATCCTGGTATAAAAAAATCCACGTTTTTGTTTTGGCATCTGGTTATAATGCGAGATACGTGTCCTGCAAGTGTTTGTCCGGTGTTTGGATGAGCTTTTTTCAATGGCAGCTAACACAGGAGAACTGATAATACGTGATGACCGTGCGATCAGTGCCAGATAAGTTTCACGTGGTATTATAGGACAAACAGAGACCAGAGATACATGGAAATGATTGCCACGTCCTGGCATATTGCAAAAAACCATATTTTTTCCACGTTTTTATAACCGTGAAATGAACAAAAAAAGGGTCTTGTGCATGTACACAGTTGTGCAACGTGAGAGATGATGGTTTGCTGTTGTTTGTGTGCGTGTGTGTGTGTGTGTGTGTGTCATAAGCGGGTATCCGCCAGGTTTTACTGAAGTCATATGCTTTCATATGCAGGCTTGTGTGTCCGCAGAGCAGTCAGTCAGTGCTTGCAGGGAGCTTGTGCACTAACACTGTTTTCTTATTCGATCATTTGAATATAGGCTAACACACAACATTACGGTTTGTATTGTTGTGTTGGCGGGTTTTTTTGTTTCCCTGCTCATCTCTTTATTAGGATTCAACACATTTTAAACTGCAGCAGCCGATATTCACGCCACTAATAGAAACAGCCTTTTGTTTGTGATAAGCTTTATTTTCTCAGAGCTTGAATTTCATATCCACTTTCTGTTCCAGAGGAGATGGATTTTTTTTCCCATGCAGGAAAGCCTCACCCACATAAGTTTGGCCCCATGCAGTAAACAAGTTAGTTGATTGGTTTTGCTTTATATACTGTGATTTAATAAGGAAAACACTAACGTAAGCCAGTGCGAGCAGTGTTGGTGGTACCAGTGCCATGCTTTCCATTGGTTCCTGTTTACATGATGCCCACAGGACAGGCGGTGATTGGTGGCGCTTCACACGTGACCAGGCAACTTTGTACATTTGACAGGGAGTAGGAGGGTTTTGTGGAGATCAGAAAAACGACAGCGCGATAAAAATTAGTATTGTTGCACTTCACAAATTAATGACCATGAGTTCCTACTTGATAAACTCCAACTATATCGAGCCTTCCTTTCCTCCATGCGACGAATATCAGCAGAGCGGATACATCCCCAACCCTGGTGATTACTACGAGCGGCCAAAAGATACGGGCTTCCCCCATCACGACGAGCCATCCTATCCGAGGTCAAACTACACAGAATCGGGCTACGATTACGGTAACGTCCCCGCCACTGGACTCGATGATTTCGGCGAGGGGCACCACGCACAGCCGCAACCGGTTCCACAGAACCACGGTCCTCGCCTCACCGCGGCCCCAGACGGTGGCGCAGGGGCAAATGCCAGCAAAGACTGCAGCCTCGCCAGTGAGGTATATCCCGGCGTAGCGAAGGGCAAGGAGCCCGTGGTCTATCCGTGGATGAAAAAGGTCCACGTTAACACCGGTGAGTTATCGTCACGGTTAAATAGCAGAACCACTGAGAAACAACCACTGGAACACACGCAAGCCTATTGAGGCAGCACTAGTAGCAGCCCTTACAACAGCAATTTACGACTATCGAGCAGCAGGGTCGGTAATTAAGGACCCTCGTAAATTTTATTGCCTGTGTTCGTCTGTCGGGGCCATGTGCCTTTGTTGCTTTTTAACCCAAACTACCTCCACCACTGGAGCCGAGCCAAACTGTAATATCCAACCCCGCTGTTTTGTTAATCATTTCTAAGCTTGATCTGTCCCTGGATGCGAGTGCTTGTACACTCGGCATCTCCACATTAAGGTCATGTCCGTAAACTGAAACAGGACCGAGAGTAAAACAAACAGGGCGGCTGTGATTTCCCACCAAACCCAGAAATGTTTTATAGCTTTTCAGCCTTGTAATGTGTCCAGTGGAGGAACTATATGGGTTTGGAATAAACGCTGTAAGCCTGCATGTAACACCTGCTTGCTTGCCTGTGTATGGCTTTTTTTTCTCCTCCAGTCAATCCCAATTACTCTGGAGGAGTGCCCAAGAGGTCCCGCACTGCCTACACCCGCCAGCAGGCTCTGGAGCTGGAGAAGGAGTTCCATTTCAACCGGTACCTGACCCGGCGCAGGCGGGTGGAGATTGCGCACACAATGTGTCTGTCCGAGCGCCAGGTCAAGATCTGGTTTCAGAACCGGAGGATGAAGTGGAAGAAGGAGCACAAGCTTCCCAATACTAAGATCCGCTCCTCCAGCTCGGCCTCGTCCTCAGCCTCGGGGGCCCAGCAGCAGCAGATCAAAACAGGCCAGCAGCTTGTCCCCACGCCATGCACCGCAGGCCTATAGTGCTTGAACGAACCCCACCCCACAAAACCCAATCCAGACTGAGATGGCAAATAACACAAGTGGAATTTGATGGACCGATTCTCAGTATTTTACACACATGGTGTTCTCTCGTTCACCTTGCCTCCGCCATTGGGCCCCTGTCACGTCCTTTGTACCCTTTCCCTCTCCGGTCGTCCTCGCCCTCTTCATATAAGCTTGAAATTCACCTTTAATTGCCACGGTGGCAACAAAGTGTTTATATATTTGTTTATTATTATGAAAGAAGGATAACGCACATTCAAACGTAGGACTTGGATCAAAATGTATCATTACAGTTAAAATTGAGTGAGGTAAAAGTAAGTTTGAACTCATTTTTCTATGTTCTCTTTGATTATTGTTTTTATGTTTTTTTATTATTGCTCATGGAAAGTTCTAATATACTTGAAAGATATTTAGCGAGACTCTAGATGCCTGTTAGAAAGCCAGCCGGCTGTTTTTAGAGGTATGGCATCAGCCAGAGTAACAGTGTAGTTTGTGTGTTTGAGTGGGTTGGTTTACTGTTGAATGTAGTCCAGGTGACTTTCACATTTTAATGTACATAGGCAAATCATAACGAAGGCACAATGAGGAAAGAATTTCGTCCAGTAGAATTATGTTTGTTGTTGTTGTAAGGTCGAGTTTCATTTGTGCTAGTCCGTCCCATGTTGTGCTGTGTTCTGAACTGTGAATATTTGTATGTGTCGTCTCAGTAATGACCGTGATGTAGGCTAGTGTAGGCTCAATCTGTCCCTGTGAAATAAATATGTACTTCACTTATAAGGCTGACTTGGCTTTGGATATTTTGTCATTGCAAATACTGATTTGGTTTGAGCGCAACATGTATTTTTAAAGCCGCGCGTATTAACATGCCAAATGCATTTAAGTGCCTCCCTTTTTTTTTTAAATATATAGATTCCTAATTTTGGGGATTTCATTTTCAAGCTTAAACGTTTTATTTTCATGCTGTTTGTTTTCATTTCAGTACGTGGACATAGATTTTTTAAATGTAACTTTTATTTAAACCATTTGAATCAGTTATCCAGTGTTTGGAGATGCGTGCGTAAAATTGTGATAGTGTGTCCGAGCACTGGATAATTTACTGCGCCACACCTGCATAATATTTTATGACTATTTTTTACTTTATGTGAATCAATTTGCTTTATTTGATGTTATTTGCAGAGAAGATCAACTTGTTAGCCGGGGAGCAAAGTTGCGCAGTTTCTCTTAAAGTAAGATTTACAGAGGGGAAACAGTTCCAGCCTGTTCAGGTGTTTAATGTGTAACATTTTCAGAATGAAGTATGTCTTACAAGCTGTATCCCCATCTATAACACGCTGCGTAAAAAGTGTTGATATGTCTGATTCCATGATGTCTTTTAATGCTCAACTGGCTGAAATTCTAACCGGTAAAATGTGCCTGAATGTCACGCGCATTTTCGTGGATAAAGATGAGCTGTGGTTGAAATTTAGTGGCAGATATCAGCTGCTTAGGTGTTGCAGGCTTTGCTGCGGACACGGGAATCAAACCAACCCCAAATTGTTAAATGTATCCGGCTACACATATTGTTCTCACTTGCCATAATAAGGAGTTTTCAGCCAACCTTAGTGCACCAGAGTGTGAGTGTTGGTCACTACCTGCTACATCCAAACAATAGCGAGTTCAACCAGGGGACACGGCCGGCTCTGGCCAATCACCGGCTCAGAGCACTTCTTCTGACCCCTGACCTTTCGACACACACAATGTTCAGACCATACATCAGTGTTGAGACCTCCGCGAGCTTTTTTTTCTCATTTAAGATTTACCAAGAGAAAGCGCGGACACAAAAACGGTGTTTAGGTGTGTGAATCTGAGCCATGAATTTTCCCAAAATTATTCTTAGAGACAGCTCTCCTGCAATTCATCACAGAAACAACCCTGTCAGGCCGTGTAGATATGAGCTGAAACGTGCTAGCATTGTGCATGTCATTAGTATGGTTTGCAATGTGTTGTAGCACTGATGGTTTCTGCTCAACATTTATGGCAATAATAGCATAATGAATGGGTTTGCAATGCATGTAATCGTAAATTAGATAAAACTGACATTCACCACAATTCCCACAGTAAAAGCCACAGAATTTACTCAAACAGTATGTTAGCAGAATCTTTACATCCTTATTTATATCGTTTTTGTTGCATCTTTCACATTTATTAATTTCTTTGTCTGCATAAGAAAAATAATCCTGCAGAAATGTTATGCTGCATATCCTCTTCAGCCCCTCTGTGCAGTGCTTTCTGCAGACATGGCAGTTGTGCAGAAGATGGCGTTGAGGCTGATTGGCACCGGTTTTGCGCAGACTCCAAGAAGTCCAACTAGTTAAATTAAAGATTTCAACTCATTTGATTCGCGAATAGAGGTCACTTCCAATGTGCTGAAATTTTAATTCGCCCGTTCACGTGACTTATTGAATAATGAATGCCCCGGGGTCAGAAATAGATGTGAAAATCTGCCTTATTTTCATTTGAAGTGATCCTCTGCAGGGTGCGAGTCAGATCTCTACTCCCCTGACAAAACTCTGTCGGCTGGACACAGACTGTCATGACCTGTGAGTAGATTTGGCTGTTTTTATTCTCTTTAATTTTGTGGCGATCTTTAAAAATGTGTATAAAATATCCCGGAAGTGGAGTCTGTTTCATGATCTTCTGCCGCATATTCAGGGATATTGTAATATGATCTGTTTATTTGCTGTAGACTGTCTGAGCTGGCTAATATCACACCTTTCTTAATATTAAACTCAAATAATCATATTTCTCAATTTGATTGCAAAACAATTTACCAGACTTTTTAAAAAAGATACATGTATTACATAATATGTGTATGTATTTTGTGCTTAAACATTATTTATAACATACTCATACTTGAGCCTTGTATCATATTGGACAGCAGGTCTAATTTTCCAAAACTTCTCAAATATTCAAACAGGAAAAATTAGGATGGTGAAATTCAACCCTCACTTTGACAATAAATGTTTTATGAGACTAAATAATTTTGCAAATTTGGTTCAAATGACGTGATGCTACACATGTGGATGCAGAAGTACAGATGTAGTATAGGCATAGCTGAAACTTTTCAGTTTATGAAGGAATACAATCACTTACAGTTTTAAATGAATAATAACAAAAAGAAGCAACAGTCTGCATTTATGTTTGCAAAGTTTATACCTCAGGAATACTGGATTCCTTCAAAGACAGAACAAAACTTAGTTGCTGTTTGTGTGGATTTTGACAGTGGAAAGTTTACTATTTGTTATTTCTCTTAATATATTCATTTCACGGTTGAATATACAAGAGTAGAGTACACAAGATCAGTGTATTTAAACAACAGTAACAATGCAAAGAGGCTTATCTGTTGCTTGAAAGAGCCTTTTCAATGAGAGTGAACACAATAGTCAATTTAGACATGGTTAAACATTAACAAAGTCCCTAGGGTATGTGACAATGTTTATAATAAAAATAATAGCTTTCATTGTTATTATAGGGTAATCATTATTATGATTAGTAGTAGTAGTAGTAGTATTAGTATTATTATTGTTGGGCTATTTGCACTTACCTCCAAAATGTAACTGACAGCTACGGCACAAAAGCCTATTATATTATTATATTTTCAGTCATAATAAAGAGCCAATATGTTCAACATGAAAATTCAAATAGCTTTATTACAACCACCTTTACGCAAACAATTACGCTGTCCTAGTCCGTCTGCCTCCATGAGAGATGGCTCCAAGTCAGCTTAAGGCGTTGAATTTCGCATTAGCCTTGATGTTGGTCGGTGTAAACCTCGCAGAAACAGTTATCTTCGGCTGAGAGTATCGGTAACCCAAGCCTGGCTGTTAAGAGCTCCGAGTGTCAACATTGTGGGAAGATATGGACCGCCGTCTGGCCAACATCCAGAGGTCTGCGCCTCTAACTCCTCTTCGCTGACAGTGATAAGGAGCCTTGATTTGTGTAAATAACTCTGAAACATTTGTTTTTTCTGCTAAAACTGTTGAGATTTAAAACAATCAAGGATAAATCAATCAACTGCTACTTTTGAGCAAAGGGGCAAGTCTGGAAAAAGTGCAACAAAAAGTGAAAAAAGTAAGCTACCAGCTGAGGGCCTTTGGTTTCCATCTTCTCCTTGTTTTTGAACCCAAAATAACTTCCCACTCGACTCTGCGTGTCTCTGTCCGGGTCAGGGAAGAGTTCAGGTGCGGTGGCGAAAGTCAACGTGGAATTAGCTTCTAGTGCACGGTCATGTCAAGCCATATAATCCTGGTGGCAGCTCCACATCTGTAATTGAAAAAGTACAAAGAGAGAACAAAATAACACATTACAGACACAAACATTCTGTTTAACAAATAGTCCTCTTTTCATAATCATGCGTCTACAACCTGGGCGTAAAACTTAATTTAAAGCCCTGATCATTAATATTCCTCCTCTTTCCTTCAGTTTTAGACGCGTTGAAGGTGAATTAATAAGAGCTGGTCTGCTTCTGTTCCTGTCTTTAAAAGTTTACCGCTCAAGTTGTAGTTTGAGAAGACAAAGGCTGGTGTGGGAGTGGGATGCTGTCTATGTCCGCCCCGAATGATTAATAGTTGTGGTGGGATTTTTCCACGCCCGCTGCTTGGTGTTGACGGAAAACAAGCGCCAAACGGTGCCCAGAGGAGAGAAGCTCTTCCGGGCTAGGACTTTTGGCAATACCTGGAGTGGCAGAAGTCAGATTATCTTCCAGGGCGCACGCATGACATGTTCTTTAGATTGGAATTGGTTTATTTTATGGTGATTTTTAGCAAACTGCAGCAGGATTATGGCTTAGTCCGCACTTTTGCCACCGGACCCCCCTCCTTCCCTTCCCCAACCCCTCTCCAAAAGCTCCAAAAACTCTTCCTTCGCACAAACCTGTAATTTCACTCAGCTGGTCATAGGAAACGCGTAAGCGCATGTAGGTCGAATGGGGGTCCATGTAGTGATCAGCGGGGTCGAGCAGCCACTCTTTGGTTACCTCACCTCCACTTTCCGCTCACTGCTGACTGACAAGCACCCCTCACGACCACCAGGACGCACACCCTCCTTATGTAGGACAGGTAAATGTGTGACTTTTTTTTTTTCTTTTCTCAATTTGGCCAACAGCATGCAGGCTTATGCTGATGGAGAACCAGAGGTTGACTAAGTGGTACTACAACCAAGCGGTGGGACTGAGGACAGGGGGGGCGATGTTGAGTAAAGCGCTCTATAGCCCTGGCTGTGTTGTAAAGAGAAAGCAGAAGAGGTTTGCTGGAGTGATGAGTAATCATTTAGCCACCCTTAAATGGTATTTTGTAGGTTAAGCCCTCTCCATCTCACATAGTGCGAATTATCACGCTGCAGTGCAAAACATTCTGGTTTTAGTCTGGCTCAGAGCCGTGGCTGCACTTGAGACTCAGCATAATACAGCAGGATTAGCTCTTTCAGCCGCTAACAGGCACCAAATATATGGCACTTTAAAACTGACAGAACAGTCTTTCCCTCTGAATGGACGACACGTGGAAAAGCTGCTTCTCTGCGAGAGACTTGCTCCTCTGCCAGATACATTGCAGTGTCACATACCCCTCTTTTTTTTCTCCCTCCAAACTGATCCGTTTCTCCTCAGGGGCAATGACTGCCTCCATTAATGATTCACGGGCTCAAATAAAAGGGATTTAAGTTGACGTTGCGTCACGTGAGCGGGGCGCATAATACTGCGCGATGTTATGGCACGGGGAAGAAAACCGGAGCCCCGGTCTGGCCATATGATGCTGATTATATGCGGGTTACCCCCACTTTCCGTGAGGGGAGTCCGGGCTTTGTAGTTTGTTTATCGAGGGGAGAAAAAGAAAAGAGAGGCAGACTGAAAGAGAGAGGATCCCGGGTTTGTGGATGTATCATACTGCTGTCACGGACGGATATGTTTTTCCACGCGGACAGAGTCAGAGCCCGAGCTTTGGGAGGATGGATTTTATTTTGAGGTATTTCCGCCGATTGTTCATTACTGTCGTGAGTTATTGCTGCGCGAGGCAGAGGTCAGTAAAAAGGGGTCCAGGGTTTTTGCAGGGCGAGAAAATAGACAGGTACCACGAAGCTATCGATATTCATCTATCTGTTAATATCTCAGATTCATCATAGCTAATCAAGCGAAACATAAATAGGCCTACAGAATTTACACACAACATATATAGGTGGCCATTTAAGGATTTATCTGGGCCATTAAAATTCAGACATTGTTCCATTCCATGCTTCCTAAGCTAAACATTATATTGAAGCTATTATTAGTTTCAGTGTAAACAGAAACTAGAACTAGAGTAGCAAAGAATGAAATATGTCTGTTTTAAATATATCTTTAATAGCACGAGCAGCCATTCAGATAAATAGGCCTGTACAGCCGTTTGTAAATAAAGCGGCCATTTAAATATCGGCTTCCAAGAAAACCCCAAACAGAGCGCGCGGCCGCTCCAAGGTGCAACCGGTCCTATAAAACAAAACATCTTGTGTCTTTACGTGGGTGTTTTTTGTGCGTAAATGATACATCAAGATGAGCTCCATAAACATGTAGGGGAAAGCGGTGGGGTTGTGTCGCTCCGCCAGGGAAACGAGGATATAATGGAAGACGGAGTGCCATCCAGGACCGCGCGGCCGCGCTGAGGTCACGGCGCTCCTGCTTGATTTATGGGCGCGGGGACTTGGGGAAGATGGTGCGCGCGAGCTAATGACTATTCGATCCGTTTGTGGAGAAAATGCTTACCGGCCAGGAGGGAAACAACAAACACGTTATTTGCATAGACCCATTTTTACGTTATTAGTGATATTACGCTGATAGGCAGCAATATTTGGTTGTGATGTTGTTTTTGTCCGAGAAGAATCTTTGCACTTTGGCTTTTACTTATGCAGTTTGTTTATTAGTTTTTGATTGACTTGTGTTTCCTATGAATTAATATATTTCGGTTGATATTTTGTTGCAAAAAAGTTAAAAGGAATCTAGATTTTATGGCTCATTGAGGCTGTAAATATATTAATACTTTAACACAGAGACTCGGAGCCTGCTGTTAAATCTAAACATTTGACCCAAATAATTATCTTCAAAATGCTTGCATCGAATTTTACTAGATTTAGATTAGCCTGTTTACTAGATGTTTCTTTTTGCGCCATTTTAAAATAAGGCCTCAACAATTACGCATGGCGACAATAGACTTAGGCTATTATTCATAGTCAGATGTTCTAACTATATAGGAAGCTTTTATTTGAAAATTAAAATCACATTAAAATCACATTAATATATTTCACAGAACACGTTAAAAGGTTGTATTATCCTCTGAGAAATTCAAAATATTTATTCCTCATTGCAGAGATCCAGCCAAGTAAATTCAGGCCATCGCACGGTCTCCGAGACACCTTGAACTGCCTTCGGTAAGTCCATATATCTTTATTGATTTGTGTTATGAATGCTTGATGGTGATATCCTTATTCAATTTCTAATAAGTACCACACACGCCCACCAAAGCACTCGCAGGGATAGAGAAGCAGCTTATGGCTTGTACATTTCCGTGTAGCAGCAATATGACCAGCCGGAGAGCAATAATTCCTTCTCCTCCACTTGTCTTTGTGGTGTAATTTGTCACTATAAAAGTGACGAGGGGAATCGCAGCTCTTGGAGCGGTGCCTTACTCCTTTCAAAAACTCCTTTCTGTGAAAGCCATCTGTTTGTAGCTGCTAGTTTACTGCGCTGAAGTTTTAAAAATGTTTTTCCTTTTCTTTCATCGACATTTCAGATTCTTTTTCTCGCACATTGTTTTACGCCTTATTATGCACGACAGCATACGACCACCACCTCACTGACATTTAACCCTCCGCTCAGGGCCAAATTAAAGAGAGAGGCGAATCAGCATTTTAGCACAAAACAAAGAAGTAAATAATTATACAATGTGACTACTCTGGTTTGTAAAAGGAAAAAGCCGAGTTGGCTAAAAAATAAAATCCTAACGCGTGAATTTTTGTCCCACTCACCCTCCCACGCCGTCCGTGTCTTCTATCTTTTTAATTGTGTCATTGAATTTTGTCCCAGAGCCTGAAGCCAGCAGAGAAGCTGCAGCTCTGGACGTGTTTACAGCCCGGGGAAGCTGAGAGGACATAAATCTATTTTTTTTCCTCCCCAGTCTTTCTTTTGGCTGCAAAAGACAGCATTACCATGCAGAGGGATTCCCCCTGCTGCCGGCTCTCTTCTCCCCTGCTCCTCTCCGCATGTCCTCCGCTTTGCCTTTTGGAGATGAAACTTCTTCCCATTTTTCACACCCCTGCTCCCGGTGGGGCTTTCCCTTGATATACACCGAAAACGGCTTTGATCTGAAGTTGCTGTGCTTCCTAATCTTAAAACAAATATAGATATTGTGTTGTATTCTACATACAAGATGCCATGCAGGCAGTGGAATAGCTGGTGCTGAAACGAAAACGAATTGCGCGTCCTTGTGCCAAAAGACTGTGGATCATATGCAAAAATGCGAGTTAATGATTAAGCCGTGGATAGAAGCCCTTTATGTCCAGTGGAAATGGAAATGCAGCATGGTCAGCGGCTGATTATTCCTTTGTATTCTCCCCCTCTCTCCAACATCTCATCCACTGGGCTCATAATTCCACTGCAGGACGTGGAGTAAATAATAACAAAAAGATTTAAAACACTTTAAGGATGGACTTCCATGCCATTTGTAACGATGTATTATTTTTTTCTAGACACACTACCTCATTTGGTTGGGGGAGGAGGAGAGGCAGCCACTTGATTTGAACTGGCTTTCCAAGGCGCTACTTATTTGCATAATTTTTTTGTCTATGGTGACGCTCTGGTTCGGGGCAGTTCACTGGTGTCTGCATGGTACTGGTGAAGGATCACATAGTCCAGCATAGCATTGGCTGAGTTTAATATTGCTATGAAGCCCTGGCCATTGCTCTATAGCATGGCGATAAATTCAATCTTAGGGCCAGATAACTCTTATCTCGCTGACCCGACTGCTCGCGCCTGCTTTCGTAATCTCGGTTTACCCATCCACGTCGAGTAGGGGGAAAAAAGAAAAGCAAGAAAGGAAAGGGGTTTCTCTCGGCTCTTCCCTTTTTTTTTTTGTTGTGGTTGCTAATGCCTGGTGTATGGCAGGGCGCATTCTGCTCCTGCTGCTTCACCCAGCCAGCCCTGCCTTTAAACTTTTTCTCTGGATTACTGCTTTGATCGATTTCGTCGCTGAATGAGAAAATATCGCTTGGTGCTCTGCATTCATCGTCAGAGGATAAGGTAAGCAGGCCAGAAATAGGCTCCCTCGGTTGTAAATGGCGGAGTTTGTGTGTCGCGCGGTGATTTATCACCGTATGACTTAGATCTCGGTTCAGGAAGAGTTCACACACACACAGTCAGGCAGCCAGATTTCTCTAACGTGGAGCAGGCGGCTCGTAGAGAAGCTCAAGTCTGTCATTTGTCTCTCTTTCTCTGCCATTTATGACTATCGCAATGGCTCGCCTGGAGATATCCACCCCAAAGCTTTCTGATATCTTTTCCAGGTCATCGTGAGTGCAGATATAGTGAAGACACCTTCTTTCACTCTGCGGTTTCAGCTGCATTGAGGGCAAGATCAGGGCTCATTTTATACTGATTTGCTTCTTGTTATGCACGGCTGCACAAACCCAGAGTTGCTCGTTCATTTTCCTTTCCTTTCTTTGTGCTCATTTGATGAAAAAAGGCATCCTAGTTATGTGTCTGCTCCGGGACTATACTGGTGAAATAAACAAGTGATATTTTTTTATTGCAGACTACAGTATTAAAAGCGTTATTAATGGGGTCACATTTACTGTCAGACACATAACACCAGGGCCTATTAGTTTCAGGAGTTTAAAGTTGAAGTTAGGGTTGCAATCAACTAATTTAGATTTTATTTAGTTTTTATTTATTTTATTTAGTCTTTAAATTATCTGCTCCTTTGATTGGGGCGACTGCAGTGGTTAAATCTAGAGGGCAAACAAAATAACTGATTTCAATACTAAATAGTAAATGAATAGGGCGGGTTTAAATTGTACTTGTATTGAAAATGATTGACTTTTATTTAAAAGTATTGCATCGTATTGTTTTATATAATAATTATTATTATTATTGTTATTATTATTATTATGCATTGCACTTTGCAATTTTTAATGGCAATGGTTAAAACACAGGGAGTCCACATTAAATATTCCGCTATTTCATTAGTAGCCTAATGTCACATTATAAAAGATTTCCCCAAAATGACCCTTGGATCTGTGTCTATTATGGTTTTATAGTTTCCCCAATAATCAGTTAGGCTGATCCCCATGGTTACCTGCGTGAATTATGGTGGTTTAGCAGCAGGCTCTAGCTGTGCCGTCCCTGGTTTCTGTCCGCCTGAGTACCGGGCTTGGCTGCTCACCGGGCCGCTCATTCCGAGCAGGCCGTCCCGGCCCACTGACCCCCATATATCACCGCGACGGGCCGCCGCGCAGACAGCACCGACAGCAGCCATTATTATGGGCCTGCAAGGAAAAGTTCACACCGTGGTCATGGAGATGTACGGATGCCCGCCCGGTTTTTCAGGTTTCCTCGTGGCCCTTCCATTTATCTTGCAGAAAAGAAAAGAAAAAGAAGAGAATGCGGTTGTTTATGCTTTGCGCCAGGTGGCCGGGGAAGCACAGCGTATTGAGGTCTATCCTGTTACTCAAGGAACATTTTTTACTAACAGTGAAAAAACAAAATGGGTTAAATGTTTGAGGTACATATTTTCAGCTGCTGCATAGGAAATTAGATATACTGCTGACAGCCCTGTTGGTAGAATAACAATATAACAGAAATATTATGTTCCTGTGTGGTAACCCGCTAATAAGCTTTTCCTACAGCACCCCTTTTTACCTGCAGCATTCTCTGTGAACTCTATATTCAGTTTCATTGTTAATAGGCTCAGAGGTTTAAAATGTCATGCAGTTCCTTGTTAGGTCCTAAAATTGATTTGGCAATCTGAAATGCTTTTGAAAAGGTTTTTGTTTTTATGTGGTTTGGCACAGATGGTAATACAAGGTTAGTGCGTGCCTTTGTGCCCTGTGTAAGCCATAAGGTAAACGGTAATAGTCTACAGAACTGTTGGCCCTATCTTGCTTCCATAGTCTCCAGTGTCAGGCCTGTATTGAAAAGTAAGATGGATCGCCACCATTTCTTCTCCTCACAGTGCTTCTTGTAACCCTAGGTTCACCCGAGGAGGCCATTGGCGGAGAGGCGTCACGTGACCACGGGGTGCCAATGTTATTCTACAAGGGTGTCAAGACCCTGTCAGTTTCTGAAATAAATATTGGGAAACGGCGAGATGCAAAAGGCAACCTACTACGACAGCTCCGCAATTTACAGTGGCTACCCATATCAAAGCGCAAATGGCTTCAGTTATGATGCCAATCAGGTCCAATATCCCCGGGCCTCTCATGTGGAAAGTGAGTACCATCGACCTGCCTGCTCCCTGCAGACTCCTGACGGCTCCGTGGCGCTGCAGAAGCCGGGGGAGATGGCGGAGAGCTGCGACAGGACCGCAGCCATTCAGGCGGCGCAGTCTAAGGTTCATCCCGAAAGCAATCAACCGCAGGTGCCGGTGTCAGGCCCACCTCCTCCCTCACAATCCCCCGGTGCTATCAGCCAAAACACAAGCAACGGGTCCAACCAGTCCAGTGCCAAGAACGGCTCCCCGACGTCCACTGGTCGCAGCAAACAGATCTTCCCCTGGATGAAGGAATCCCGTCAGAACACCAAGCAGAAACCCACCAATAGCTCCAGTTCAGGTACATTCAACCTAAAACTGCAGCTGCTGACACACACACACACACACACACACACACACTTGATAGTCTCTGACCAGAAAGTTACACAAGTTTTGTTGAGGGAGCACACAATACAGGGTGTGGGTGGGTGGTAAGGGGTAATGAGAAAGGGGGGCCGCAACAGGACAATACCCCTGTGAAGGTTATAATATTCATTTTTTTCTGAGCCATTGTCAGAGAGGTATTTACTCTATAACTTAAGTTAATCGTGTGTTATTGTATTGCGTTATATGTTTATATTGTAGTCCCTCTGGGGGATCCTAACGTTATTCAGGAACTGCAGCCAAAAAATGACCACAGAGTACAATCAAGTAAGAATATCATGTACTACTTATGTTACTTTTATTGGATCCACATCCTGCAATGATCTTCTTGAAAATTCTCCAAAATGATACCCCCCAAACATTATACTATAAATATACTGTAAGGTTGTAGCCTGTAAAAGAAATGTGTGCCTCAATACTGGAAGTAGATCCCACCATTTGTTGTCCCTGTGCCCTGAAGCTGACCTGTCCCTACTGTAAACACGCATCTCCACTGATCACACAGTGTTCCCGGAGAGACAACAAACAAACACGCACAACAGTTGTTTCAGTTTGTCCTGCTGTTTTGATTAGAGGGGAACTTGGTGGGTCAAAGTGGGGGGTTTGTGTTTGGGGCTGTTTATTTACATAGAGCCAACCTAAAGATTCAGAGAAGCTCATCTTCCCATGACCTTCTTATGTTGTTAATTGTGTGGGTAATATTTCAATTACAGTACAGGTAGTATTCCACACTAAGACATGAAAATGCAAAGTGGCGTGGCGTCATTTTGATTTATGTTTGGGATGGTGTTTTCGTTGGTTTTTAACAACCCGTAAAAGTGCTAACCTTTTACGCACGTTTTACGCACGTACGCAAACCAGATCTGCTGTTTCAATGAGAGGAAAACTTGGTGGGTCAGAGTAGGGAGTTTGGGTTTTGGGTGGCTTTATTTACATAGACCAACCTTAAAAATCAAGAGATGCTCATCTTCCAATGACCTTTTTATTTTGTAAATGAAGTGGATAATTCTAACTAAGTTATCGGTAGTTTCCTGCAAAGCAAGGTGGTGCCTTTCATTTAATTTATTTATGATTTATGTTTAGGGAATATTTCTATTAGTTTTTAACAACACGTTGATGTGCTAAAATGTATGGAAACGCTTTTACGCACGTTTTACGCTCGTACGCAAGCCAGATCCAGCTGTTTAATTGGAAGTAAACTTGGTGCGTCAGGGTGGGGAATTTGGAGTGTTGACTTTCATAGAGCTAACCTGACAATTCAGAGATGCTCATCCTCCTATGACCTTTATATTTTGTAAATTAAATGGGTACAGTTTTCTAACTGCGTCATAGGTAGTCGTCTACAGTAAGCGCTAAAATGCAAAACAGCATTAGGCCCGTTTTTTTATGCACGCTTTACGCACATACGCAAGCCGATCCTGCGTTTTTGATTAGAGGAAAACTGCAGGGTGGGGTTTTGTGTTTGGCTGTGAGTAAATAACCCTCCCCCCCATCTAAAAAATTCCGAGATGCTCACCTTCCCATGGCCGTCTCATTTTGTAACCCATGGGTCATTTTCTAATTAAGTTATATGTACTCTTCTGCAGCAAGAATTTAAATTGCAAAGCAGTGTGTCGCCCTTCATTGTGATTTATGTTTGGGAAAGTGTTTTCATTAGTTTTAACAACACATTGTGCTGCTTACATTTATGAAAAGCCTTTTACGCACGTACGCCAGACAGATACCAATAATCCTGCACTTAACACACACGTTTCCCAAATCAATGTGTTTTATAAATTAAGCTAACTAGCTTTTTAAAAATGAATTCACAAGTGATTGCCCTACATACATGGGTACTCCATCCACTTTTCCTCGTGTTATCTTCTCTTTCATCTCTGTAATAACCTAATGGGTCAGGTTATGTCATGCTGCATCCCTTTTGCTCCAGGTTTATGCGACAGGTAGTGAAATTTATTAAGTGTTGGCCGCCTGCCACAGTGGTAAGTAGACCAACACCTTGCTATTCTGCAGCCAAGCTCCAGCCTCTTAGAAGGGGGAGGCTTATCAGTGAGGGCAAGGCGAGCTGCTTTAAACACCCTGAGGAATACATAATGCTTGTGTTTGCATTACGCGTGTGCTACAGCTACGCTGACTACGGGGGAAGATGAGGGTCAAAATGTTTTAGTAGGAAATCTGAGGTTACCTGGGTCCATATCACATATTGACCTACTCTTCTCCAGTTAAATTTTTTTCCCGTTGCAGTTAATGTAGCGTGCACACAGGCGCCGTGTCCATACATTGATTGTTAATTGTCTTATGGAGCCCTCATGATAACCCTTGTGCTTTGCAGTAGGGAGCAGATTTATCAAAATGTTGTGATGTTTGCAACACATAAATGCGAGCACATACACACGCGCACGTAAAGAGGGAGGAGAGAGAGAGAGAGAGAGAGATGGGGAAAGAGTCGATGATAAAACCCCTATTTAAGTAGTGGAGCAGGGCATATTTATCTAGTAAACTGTTTGCTCACTACCCCCTCATGATGGCTGAAAGTTCTGTTATCAGCTGTGTGCGTGTTGTCACACAGTTTTTGCTTTCACTCACACTCCTGTCTCTGCCTCTGTACCTAACTCTCTCTCTCTGTGTCTGTCTGTAATGGATTACTGATTGACATCCTCCTCTCCTCCTCCCTGACAGTGGAGAGTTGCCCCGGAGACAAGAGTCCTCCGGGGTCAGCAGCGTCGAAGAGGGCCCGGACAGCCTACACCAGCGCCCAGCTAGTGGAGCTGGAGAAGGAGTTCCACTTTAACCGGTACCTCTGCAGACCCCGGAGGGTGGAGATGGCAAACCTGCTCAACCTCACCGAGAGACAGATCAAAATCTGGTTCCAGAACCGCAGGATGAAATACAAGAAGGATCAGAAAGGCGTCGGAATGATGCCTTCCCCTGGCGGACAGTCCCCCCGGAGTCCCGTGGGCCCGGCCTCCGGTGGCGGCGGCGGCGGCGGAGGATACCTCAACTCTATGCATTCTCTTGTAAACAGTGTACCTTATGACTCCCAGTCGCCGACGTCTTACAGTAAACCTCATCAAAATGCATACGGTATGGCCACGTCATATCCCCCTCCTTTGAACAGCTCCCTCAACAACTGCCCGCCCTCCCAGAAGAGGTATCCCGGGACCGACTCGGCCACGCCCGAGTATGACGCGCATCCTCTCCAAGGCAATGGCAACTACGGGACTCACATGCAGGGCAGCCCCGTTTATGTCGGCGGAGGTTACATCGACTCAATGCCCAATACTGGGACCTCCGTTTTCGGTCTGACCCATCTCCCGCACCCGCCGCCCGCAAACATGGACTACAATGGAGCAATCACAATGGGCAACAGTCAGCATCACGGAGTGTGTGATCCGACACCGACGTACACAGACCTGACGTCGCACTACTCTCAGGGAAGAATCCAGGAAGCGCCCAAACTGACGCATCTGTAGCGGTGGCGCAGCCCGGATCACTCCGCCCATTGTCTTATCCACCTCCAGACACATTACTGCTTTGTTTCTGCGCCTCCTCGCGGCTTCCACCTTCCTCTCTGCTTTTGTTTATGTTTTCTATAGTTTGATGTGTGAAGTAGCGTAGGATAAATAATCACGACTTGCTTGAATTTTTCTCTATTTGCTCGTGTCATTGTCTCACAAAGACCTTTATCTGGGCTGTAGGACGTCTAGCGCGGGAGGGAGGGGGGCACAGTATATGCATAGGCCTATTTAATCTTTTTTTAATTTTTTTTAATCTTGTTTTAAAATCGAAACTCAAACAGGGTATTATGAACATATGTTATTCATTTAAATGTGAATTTGTCCGTATTTTATTTATCCGCAGTTGAAGAATTGTGTTTTGCATTTTGTTGCACTTGTGAAAGGATCCTTCAAGAGCCACGAGTTGGGATTTTGAGGGAAATGCATTTTCAAAAACAAGGGTCATGAGCTTACACGCAACCTCCCTTGCTTGTGTTGTTCTATTGGACTTTTTTAATGTTATTTATTTTGTTCGGTGTAAAGATAAGAGTCCTTTAGTATTATTTGACACCTCTGCGATCCTTGTGTGGGGAGAAGGTTGATGGAAAATTAGCGTCTCGGCCCTTTTTCAGCCCATACATGTAGTCTGCAGAAGCTCCTCAGCAGCAGCAGCAGCAGCAGTACCACCATGTTGCTATTATAGGCTATGTTTCCATTTGTTCTTCTTCGAGGAGGTGTTTCCTTTTCTCAGCGAATGTAAAATCAATCAGTCATGCAATAAGGGTGGAAAGAAGGACACACGTTAGCAGTTTCTTTATTGAAGAAAAAAAGAAACAGCCATCATCAATTTCTTTTTTTCGATGTCATACATTCCATGCTGCTCCAGTTCGAAGAAATAAATAAAAGAATTGAAATATAATTGCAGCAAACCTTGTAGTTTTAATTTAGACCCATCAGAAGCATTTCACATGATCACAAAATGAAATACAAGACCGTTTCTTAAATAAAAATGTCAAAATATATTTCTAGTTTGAAATTATTACATTTCATTATTGTTGTGTTATATGTTTTCTGACGGTGTTGAATTGTAGAGGTGATAATACGAAAGAAAAAAAAAACATTTTTAGGCAATTGGCAATATAAGAGAAGGCTAATACAATAAAATGATAGTACATAAAAAAACATGGATTATAATTGGTGAATCTATATTTGTAAAATATTTGTACGTACAAAATAATGTGAAACCAGCGGCCATATTTAATATTCAATAACATGAAGGGAAATGGCCGCAGATAAAATCAAAAACTAAATAAACGCTACTTGATTTCTCTTCCCTCCTCTTGATTCGACGTGAAGAAAAAAACAAAACATCTCCGGTGGCCTTCTCCCCTCCTCTCATCTGCGTGGGCACATCCATAATAATAAAAATGTCACCGGGGCCCTTCATGGAGATTCTGCAAGAAGACAACAAGCCAAATGAGAAATCGTTTGAAAAATAATTCCCTGATATGTTCAGTCAGTCAAAGGCGGTCAGAGAGGATTCAGGCTAAACTCGAATCATAACTTGGCTTATTTGTCTCATTATTCTACAGATTTGCAGATGCCAGTTCAACACGAAATGCCTCGGTTATGTGGATGGTTACAGCAAAGCAAATTATCAGTGCAAAGCTGAAAATATTTATTCCTCTGTGTGTATTTTGTTCAAATGAAGGGTTTGCATAGAAATTATTATATATATATATTTTTTAATTTTGAATTCCTAGCATTGCTGAATTTTTAAAATACACTACAGGCACACATGGAGCTAAAATGCTTATGTTGTTTTGTGGATCTCTAATTTTTCAGGAGAAAATGCAGAGAGTTTTTTTTTTTAACATGCTCAAAGACTTTCCTACTTTTCTCATCAAATTACCAAAACCTTTTTGTACAATGTTTGCTCTTTGTGATTATGTTATGCCTTTGTGCAACTGCAGTATTATTTGTCCTCACAGATTTTGCACCAAGAACTCATTTTCAGCCCAATCTGATTGATATAAGAGGCCATGGACATTACTAGCCCTGACATATGGTTAGCAGGGAAACCTAGAACAATTGAACCATGGTGTGTCACAGTAAAAAAAAAAAAAAAGCTGATGCACTGAGTATTTCTGCATCCAACACAGACACACAGACACACACACACACACACACACACCCTGAGAGATACACGCGCGCACATGCACACGCATACACAGCAAGACACTGATTTGACCCATATGCGCCATGCACAGGTAGCACATAAATAACGTTTTAAATGAAACCAAAGATTTGTATTTATTTCATTGCATTTCCATCCGTGGGAAAATGGTCCTAAATCAATCCTGCTGTAAAGACAAGTGTGTAGGACAGGCTGGGGTCCACTAAATGCCGCCACCCACTCCTTTCCTTGCACACAAAGACTGTGCGTAATTCCAAAAAAGCCATCCATCTCTTCCCCTAGCAACTCCTCCACCACAAGGTCTGGTCCCCTCACAAACCTGCATGTCTACCAGAAACGACAAATACACGTCGTTGTGTGAATTGCATTCACAATTCAAAGATAAAAGCCAGGTGGAGACGCTGCTTCGCCCTACTCACCGTTGGCGCGTTACCTCCTCCTCAAAAAAAGGAAATGGTCGCATCTTGTGTAGCTGGATTCTTATTTATCTTTTGAAACATCCCTCCAGCGACAGCCTGGCTATAACTGCGAGCAGAAACTGGTTCTAATCTGAGTGGCCAGTGTTTCTCGCCGCTTCCTGGCTGCATTTGATCCGGGGGAGAGTTAGAAGCCTTAAATGTGTTGTGAGGGCACCGAGCTGTCAGACCTTTTGGCGAGTAAGATTGATCGCGCGCAGGCTTCCAGGACTCTTTGTTTGGTATATAAGCAACAAACTGAGAGAGGCCTACCACTTCTCTTCTTCCTCTCTCTTACTCACTAAGCCATCATTTTTTTTTTTTTGGAATGAAAATACAACATGTACTCGCCTGACGAAAAACATCCCAAATGTGGCTTTCACAGATTATTCTGGAAGGGCTATAAAACCAAACACTGCGGGGAAGAGCCATTCAATAACACTTCCATCTACATAATAACGCTGCAAATGGATTCGTTGTAAATGGTCGATTGTGAACGTGTTGGTGTTTGCTTCATTGCAATTTCAGGTAGAATTGATAATGGAAATACAGTGAGATGCCTTTCTCAGCATTGTAGCTACTGTCCTCCCAGTAAAGCCTCGTCCAGCCTCGTGCTTTTCCACTCTTAACATGAGTATGAAACCATTCAAAATATTAGGACAGCATTTAATATAAGCTAACAAATATGCCAGCTTTTGGTCATCCAAAAATTTGACTGTTAACAATCACAAACAAAAGAGAGCCTGTGTGTTAAATCTAGTGTTTGTGGGTATGGTCACGCGCATGACCTCGTTATAAAATCGACCTTTTGTGGAATAAACGAAAAACCTTTGTGCTCTAATATCATATCTATAGAGGCCGCATAAACAGCCTATTATAAAGCAATGTTTGTGAGTGCGCACGCATACATTGCCTTACAAGTTTCTGGACATTATTTGTAAATGTTTAACAGCTGTTATGGGATGAAATGGTCTGAACGTGTCATATCCGTCAGTATTAACTTAATGGATGGGCTTTTTATTGCAACACATGTCAATGGATGCACTGCATATTTCATTATAATGCATCTTTGAAGAATCACATCTATTCTGGAGTCCACACTCACTGAACAGACTGGATTGTTGGGGTTTGTTTCTGTCGAGAAGTCTCAATATCAGTTTTTGGGGTATGTTTTTTTTTTTCACCTCTGAAGCCAGACTCATGCCTATATGAATAGCTACTGGCGTGAAGTGTGTGTGTGTGTGTGTGTGTGTGTGTGTGTGGGGGCGTTCTCGACTGACATCCTCAAACAATACGAGAAAGAGGAGTGCACGAATCCGCGCACCCTAGGCTGGGCTCCTTCCCTGTAATAGTGAGCGTCAGCCATTCTTAAAAAACACATTTTGTAGCTTAGTTGACTGGACTGGAAGGGCAAGAGGAGGATAAACTGAGCGGACAAAGATGTAAATAAAAACAGTCGTCCCCCAGCTGAGCGAGGCGTTCTTCATGAGTTTTTGGATCAATCAGGCAGACAGTGGCTTCTTTTGATTAAACCCCAAATTGTCATTGGGCAGAGGTAATCATGTGACAGGCAATTCGGTCCAATTTCAACCTTGTCTCCATGAATTCAATAGTTTAATAGTAGCTCGGTCCCCATACGGCCGTAATCAGTGAAATAGAAAAAACACCACCAGGAGATTTTTTAATGATTTTTTCTTTCTCGTCCTCACTGAGCCGCAACATTTATAAAAATACGCGTGCAAACTTTCCTCGGCTCTCAGGGAGCGGAGATGAATTACGAATTCGAGCGAGAGAGCGGTTTTATCAATAGTCAGCCGTCGCTTGCTGAGTGCCTGACATCTTTCCCCCCTGTCGCTGATTCATTTCAAAGTTCATCAATCAAGAGCTCGACGCTTTCACGCCCGACACTGATTCCTCCTCCCTTTGAGCAGACCATTCCCAGCCTGAATCCGGGCAGCCATCCGCGGCACGGCCGGCCCAGACACAGCCCCGACGGATGCAGCCCGCTGCCCACTGCCTCCTTACCCCCGGAGTACCCCTGGATGCGGGAGAAGAAAGCCTCCAAGAGGAACCACCTGCCGACCTCCACCGCTACCACCATCTCCAATGGACCTGTGTGCTTCTCTCCGAAAGGTGGGTGAATTCAAAACACTGGATCTTACTGCAAAAGTGTTTACTATCTGTTGCTAAATTGGAGCTCAGCACAGAGGCCTTTCCTTAAAAGAAAACATTTTTTAAAAAAAACCCAAATAGGCTGGAGACGTTTTATTCGGATAGATTTATGGTTATTGCTTTGCTGTGATTGTGTATTGAGCAAGAACAAAAAAAAAGTTTGGGTAAAGTTTGGTGATGTAAGATGATTTATTCCCCTAGTCGTAGCAGAGTTTTGATGTGTGACAGTAATGAAGAGTGATGGAGTGCCGTTGCCGAGGAGGGCAGCTGGAGCATTCATTAGTATCCCACACCAGCCTGGACCTCACTGCTTTTATAGTGCACTGTGTTTGCTTCACGCTCATGCTGGACGTTATTTTATGTGTAAAACAATCTGATGAGTATCTTTATGCTGTAATGATTTGTGGATAAAAGGTTTACAGGCTATAAGCTTGGGTCAGTAGCTCCAGCGGCCATTTTGCTGCAGCGTGTTGTCAGCCACTCTCTAGTGGTTTGTGATAGCCATAATGTTAGATTCACGGGCAGCGGGGTTATGTAACTGTTGTGTCCTGCGTTTTAATCCCAGGCTACCGTGCTGCTTATTTTCCAGGCTCGCCTGAGATTGTGGAGAGTGCTGGGGGAGGAGGGGGCTCCCGTCGGCTGAGGACAGCGTACACCAACACACAGCTGCTGGAGCTGGAGAAGGAGTTCCACTTCAACAAGTATCTTTGCCGGCCGAGGAGGGTGGAGATAGCGGCCCTGCTGGACCTGACCGAGAGGCAGGTCAAAGTCTGGTTCCAAAACCGGCGCATGAAGCACAAGCGGCAGACCCAGAGCAAGGAGAACCACAACGGGGAGGGGAAAGGGCCGGGCGCCGAGGACGGCATCCACAGCGACGAGGAGGACGAGGGCCCCCTGTACGAGCGGAGCGGGGCCCTGCTGGAGAGAGATACCTGCTCCTTTCAGAACAACTCTCTTAGCTCCACACAGCAGCTCCACAATGGCGAGTCCATGGGCTTTGCTGCTGCGCCGCTGAACAGCAATGACAAAAATCTGAAACATTTTCCCAACCCGTCACCCACTGTTCCGGGCTGCATGTCAACAATGGGCCCAGGCTCGGCATCTGGCCCGGACAATGGCGCCAGTCCCCCGGCCCTGGATGTTTCTATACACGATTTTCAACCTTTCTCCTCGGATTCCTGCCTACAGCTCTCCGATGCAGCCTCGCCGAGCTTGTCAGAGTCTCTGGACAGCCCCGTGGACATTTCTACGGACAGTTTCTATTTTTTCTCGGAGTCCCTAACAACAATCGACCTGCAGCATCTGAACTATTAACTGAAATCAATCGCAATAACTTTTTTTTGTGGAGACAAAAAATATCAGGCCATGATGGTATTAACTCTAATGTTATTTGTATATTCGGCACATTTATTCTGTTGACATTTGACTTGACGATTAATACAAGGTAAGGATGAAATGAAATCACTGAAATAGCTCTACTCAAACGTGACTTGTAATTACCATAACAAACTGATCTCTTGGAATGGAAATTATGAGTGTATGTGAATAATTATACAATATTAGGCCTATGGAACCTGGTCATTTTTATTTTTGTATAGCTTCCAATGTCTTGGATATTTTTGTTAGAATACAATTAACTTGCTACAATCCTTTTCCTCTGGTGTTTTGAGTCGTTTCTTTTTCTATTTGCACACGGAATATTTTCGCTTGAATTATTCATGTAGACAACATGCAAAATAAAAGAAGTAGAAAGATAGAGACGTTATGCAAATTTAACAACAGGTTGGCAATGAATATAAATAGTCCGCGTTGAGTCGTGAATGCACACACGTTTGAATTTTACTTTTACTGTAGGATTTAATTTCAGCATAATATGTATTATTTTAAATAGTTTACTGAGACAGAAGAAGTCTGTCTTTTTGCAAATGAATACAAAGGCATTCAAAACTTTGGTGATAAAACTTTTTTTTTTATCTAATAAAATTACTTTTAAATGTCTGCAAATTAGCAGTTTATTGATGCCAAATAGCATTTGTTTTGCTGAAATTACCTCATTTTCTTTTTAAGATTTACACAGAAATGTTAGCACCATTTCAGGCTGCCTGATACAGAAACCCTAACGCACATTAATTTTATTTTCACCTTCAAACTTCATACTTTGCAGAGTCAAAGCAAATACGCCAGCGCGGATCTTAGCATGACAGGGCTCTTAACATTGTGTGCATGATGTTGCAGGCAAATACCCGAGCCGTGTTTGCCTTCAGGAGCTCATAAATCACTCCGTGGCATGAATGAGACGGACATTAAGGAGACCAATTGTGGCGTAATGTGTACAAATAAAACCCCACTTACATTTTCATACGGGACTCCCCAATTCCTGGGCTAAAAGGGGCTGAGTCTCTGCATGCGTTTTGGTAATAATTCATTTTTATAGCTTGTTTAAACACGGCTCTGGCTCGGCGACAGTGGCAACACGCAGTAGCCTAGAGCTGCCTGCTCGGGTTATGAGGCTGCACTCTTTCCCCGTGTGTTAAAAGTAGCCCAAACTCAAAACAGACTACTTCTGCACTAGATGTAATTTATCAGACATACATTTACTAAGAATAGCTGCGGAGAGAGGATCATTATGCAATATCTGGCTTACTTTATCAAGAGAGTTTGTGGGGATTTTACAACATTATTGGTGCAGTTCTGCTGCTATAGAAAGTCTTGGAGTTCAATATAGGGATTATGAATGGTCTTGCTCTATTGTATTGCTCTCCAGTTGACTTATGGGAATCAGTTATTAGCTCATGCACAGCTTGACTCAATAGGTTATTTCACTTTAGCAGCTTTGTGCGTGAGAACAGCAAAAACAACCACCGGTTGCGACACCGGCCTGCACGGATCGATTCAGAAACTCATCTACACGTGCGAAATTCATAAGCTCGAGAGTTCAGCGGCGGTCTATCGAATAATCTGGAAGCCATAAGAAGCCCATCGACTGGCTGAACATTAGCCTACTGGTTAACTGGAGTGTGTGTGTGTGTGTGTGTGTGTGTGTCAATGTGAGTGTGTTTAAGGAGGGGGGTATATGGGTAAAAAAAAAAAAAAGGGGTGGGGGGTCCTCTGCTCTCCAGCGCCCACTCACTAACCACAGGGTCAGTATAACCAAATCATTCCGAGACAGCGCGCCTTTTCTGCGCACATGTGTTCACACAAAGAGCCAAGAAAGCTCCAATAAGGCCTGGCGAAGCTTCCACAGGCAGGCAAGGCAGGATCCACTGCGCCCACTCACTACTGTTGCAGAGGCAGCTGGGAAGACAGAGAGGACAGAGGAGGGGGTAGGGGTGGGGGTGGGGGGGTCTAGTATTGACCCCACTGCGCTTTTTTCTCTGGTGGGAAGTTTGCATCATCTCTTCACTTTCTTTAATGCTCCGTGAGTTTGAAATAGATGAAAACTTAAAGCATCAAATTTGGGAAGAGTCTGTACTTAATCTGATTTACATCTAAACCTAAAAGCAGTGATGGAAGAAGTACTCAGATCCCTTACTTAAGTGAAAGTAGCAGTACCACACTGTAGGAAAACTCCATTAAGTGGGAAAGTCATATTCAAGACTTGACTTAAGTACACGTAGCCTACGTAAGTAGAGCCACAAAATGAAAGTATCAAAAGTAAAAGTAATCATTAGGCAGCAGAATGCCCCCTGTCAGTGTTATTTTGCTCTATCACATATTATAGTATCTGATTATTATTACTAATAACATGTAAGCAGCATTTTAATATCGCAGCTGATCGAGGTGGTGCTAAATGTAACTTCTGTCTATACTGTTAGTTTAATTTATTACAGTGTATCATTTTATCTCGCTTATTTATCATTGGTTGTCTGTACAAAATCTTAATCTGAAAGGTAACTATTGCTATCAGATAAATGAAGTGGAGTAAAAAGTACAATATTTTACTCTGAGATGTAGTGGAGTAGAAGTAGAAAGTAGCGTGAAGTGGAAATTCTATCTATCTATCTATCTATCTATCTATCTATCTATCTATCTATCTATCTATCTATCTATCTATCTATCTATCTATCTATCTATCTATCTATCCACTGAAAAGCATTTTGGGTGTTTGACCACATACAGCCAATGGGGGCGCTCATCCCTCCATGTGATCCTCTCTTCCTCCCTCCCTCCCTTCTTCTCCCCTCCCCTTTCTTTTCCTTCCTCAGTGAGAGGTTGGCTCTGCACGCTGCTGTCACTACAGCAGCTCTCCCACGCACGTTCTCCCTTGCTGTGTCTTTCTTTTTTTTTCCTCAGCGCAGTTTTCCGTGGCCATTAATTTCTCCAACAGCTTTATTTGATGAACTTAACAGGATAATCAGCCCACACTCGCACCTCGGGCTATATGGGCGCATTAGCTCCACGACCGGTCTCGCATTATCAGATCATTTGATCACTATACATGCATAATGAATACATGTGGGAGTGAAATCAGAGTAGATAGCAGACCCTGTGACCCTGGGAGAGAAAAAAATTAATACCACATCATCATAATGTTTAATATGTTGTCTTGTCGTTACACCCCCCCCCCCCCCCCCCCCAGCAAGTACTACTGAAAAGCAGCCAAACACTTCTAATGCGACCTTGATGAGGAACAAAGTTATGAAAAAAAGCTCTCTTTGACTGAACTGGAGGACTTTTTGCTTGTGTCAGGAGCGAAACCTTCCTGCCTCTCCCTCACTGTCACACTGTGACAATATTTACTGAGCAAATCCTTCACAGTGTTAAAGCGTGAAACACTTCGCATTGGAATGGGACACTGATAGCCCACATCGCCTGTGGCAGTGGCACAACACACACACACACACACACACACACACACACCAAGCTATCCATCCATCCAGGAGAGAATGACACTATTGTACATATGATAATAGTGTTATGCGCGGGCGAATACAGACACACACTGAGGGCACACGCACAACCGCGTGCGCGTATACGCACCAACACATACACGCACGCACACCTATTCTGCTCTCTATTCCAAAAATACCGTACCTGAGGTCAGAGTGCTAGGTCGTCCTCGTGGAGAGGTTGCAGAGGGTGAAACGTTAATCTTTCCCCAGGCGGGAGAGCGCACAGCTGGGGTTAGAAGACGCCACGTTTGCCGTTCCCCGCTCTTCATGCGACCCCGGAGCTGTCCACCGCCGTCTGCCTCCCAGCTCATTGTTTGCTCCGCCAATACATTAGTGGCGACGCGCGTCACCTTGATCGACGAGCGCCTGGAATTTAAATAGCCACTCAAACACCAATCTGTCACCGGCTAAGGGGATAAGGACAAGTACCTCACTGGCTGACCCTGGCCCACGTGACAGCACCCGTTCATTGATATCGGCCCGTGCGCCCCCCTCCCTCCTCTGATAAGGACAGTGTATAGGTAAAGGTTGGCACGGTCACTCAGGGTAAGAGGGGAGAGAGGAAGAGATCAGAGGGTGTCTGTAGAGCGGACGGTCCCTCGGCCCCGGTAGAACAATGCTACAATGAGCAGCTTCTTAGACTACTCGGTGATGAGCGGTGAAGGTGGCTCATGCTCTGTCAGGGCTTTCCACTCGGACCACGGGATTACAACTTTCCAGTCCTGCGCGGTTACTGTCAACAACTGCGGGGCGGATGACCGCTTTATGGCGAGCAGGGCTTCCCCTGACGGCATCCCTCACCAGCCGGGGTCATACCAGTCTACTGCGAGCTCTCTGGGTCTCGCCTATGGGGCCCATCCGGCCTGCAGCTCCAGCTATGGACCCCAAAGTTTCTGTACTACGTATAACCATTACGCGCTCAACCAGGAAGTAGACTCCACAGCGGGATTCCCTCAGTGCGGCCCACTGATGTACTCGGGTAACATTTCCTCCTCCATGGTCTCTCAGCATCGCCCAGGTTACAGTGCCGCCCCCCTGGGTCAACTGCAGTATGCCCACGCTGCCTATGGCGGCGGGCACGAGCAAGCAACCCCCTTTCCTGGGTGCTCAAACCCGTTGTCACCACTGCACGCAGCTCACCTGGAGGCGTGCTGTTCACCTTTGTCTGAGGGCGCCTCTTCTGCACAGACCTTCGACTGGATGAAAGTCAAGAGGAACCCACCAAAAACAGGTGGGGGCCATGTGTTATTTCTGTAAACAAACTGACTTAAAAGTGATCCAAACTCTTTAAATTGAAGTTATCATCTTCATAATTTGTTATCCTATTATAATGCACACACTAGCAGATACTGAATTTTAGTGTTCTTTTAGACCTATGACACATAATTGTACGGCATGTTTCAAAGTGGCTGACATGAATTGACTGCTGCGTAAAAGTTGCTCCTGCTGCGTAAAAGGTGCTCCCATGCAAAATCAGTTGTCTTATAACTCATGTGTGTTGTGTAGGGTATGTAGGGTAACTCTGTTCTGAAGGTTCACTGTGATGTGTTTCTCTGTCTGCAGGCAGGTCTGGGGAGTACGGTTATGGGGGTCAGCCGAACACGGTCCGGACCAACTTCACCACCAAGCAGCTGACGGAGCTGGAAAAGGAGTTCCACTTCAACAAGTACCTGACCCGTGCCCGGCGCGTTGAGATCGCGGCCGCGCTGCAGCTGAATGAGACTCAGGTGAAAATCTGGTTCCAGAACCGGAGGATGAAGCAGAAGAAGAGGGAGAAAGAGGGGATGCTGCCGGCCAAAGCTCCATCCTCAGACCCAGGAGGGAGGATTCAAGAGAAAATGGACGATGCAGAGTCAGAGAAGTCTATCTCAGCCCCCTCTACTCCGTCTCCCACATCCTCCACGGTGTCTTCTACGGGGGCTGATCCTTATTCCTCCAACTAAGAACCAACTGCCTCTTTACCTCTTTGGGCCACAGGCGGCCAGTATATATCAAAGCTCATACCCAGTGTATCAAAGCCAAAGTCCTGGTTGATGGATGACATATGTGGACATTTAGGATGAGTTAATGCACTATTTGGGACTTTGGACAATAATATGGACCATTTCTGAGTTATAGATTTGTTTTATATTGTGTATTGTGTTCGGAAGAGCGATCACATTGCTATCCAAACAAATGTAGGCCATGGTTTAAAATGTGTCCACTTTCTTTTAAAATTTGACGTTAAATACGCGATGCGCCACGACTATGATGGTGCCAAAGATATCCAGTACCCTCCTTACACCTGCTTCTGACCAGTGCTGCTGGATGTGCCAACGTAAAGTCACAAAAGCTGCACACGCACAAACAAATACCTCAAATGTGCCAAGGTTGTGCGTCATGGCCACGGCCAGGCTGATTGCACTGGATGTCGTCAATTAGGCATCACACAATCAACGAGATGACCTCGTTTATTAATCGTTATAATAGAGTGTATTGTTATAGTACCTCCTTAATCACCGTCACCTCTGTGTTTAAGGCCTGTGTGTTTGTGTGTCGCGACTGTCTGAATGTCTATTGTGTGAGATTTGCATGATGCGTAATGCTTTCATGTATTATTAGCGGGGCGCTGAGTTTTATCAGTTGGGGAACCGGTCATGTATGGCCATGTATGTTCCAGGCTATCTGTTATCTATTTAATCCAGTGGAGCACATACACGATGTTTTGTCCAGAGAGACATTTACGGGTCAATCATGTGTATTAAAGTGCGTTTACCTCTAAAAAATATATATATATTCCTGTGTCATTGCTGAGGGGGAGTCTTGGGATATACAGAATCAGACTTTTCGGCCATCAGACCTTTATTTTAAGCTCTACAGACAGGAAGGGAAAGCTCTGTCCATTTCCCCATCGTTTGAGAAGCTGCATGTGTCTCTTTTGCGCAACGCAGAGTCTCTCAATGTATGCGGCCGTGCGCGCTCCCGTCCCTGGGGTAAAGAGTTATTGGCATAATAAAGGCATCTTTATCCACGGAGGAGATGAGAGCGCGGACGTCAGCGTCATTTGTGATGACAACCTTATCGAGCTCTCGGCTTATTGAGGGGGCAAAAAAGAAACTCTATTGATTAAAACATCGAGGTTAGGCTATCGACAAGGGATGGGGCCCCACTGGCCCTGTCAGCGTTAACTCCTGTTCCCCAAGTCACACGGAGGTGTCATCATCCCCACCTGATGACACGAGGAACTGTGAAAACTTGCAGCACTGCATGTCACACAGTCAGCTGCACAACGTGGCTTTAACAAGAGCTATTATTTCAGGTTCTGTTATATTTACGCCTGATTTGTAAATCTGCTCTTTCAGGATAAGGGATTTTGAGTGAATAACAATTAAGCTATATTGTCTTTAAAATCAACTGACATTATGGTGGAGCAATAGTGTAATATGCAATATGTATCGATAAAATCAAATATGTGTGTCTAAACTGGACTTTAAAGTGGAAGTTTTATTTAGTTTTATTTACCCTGCCATTTCAAGGCAGCTTATATCCTCTGTCCAATTTCCAAACTAAAAAAGGGGGATTTCCTGATTGTTGAATGCTGTTTTAATTCCTGGTGTGCAGGCTGCGAGTCCATTTTACCATAAAAGGGCAAAAAACGCCAAAAGAGCCATGATTAATGAGCGACGTTCACCTTTACCTTGGATCCACCTGCAGGAGCTGCTCTATTGGAGCTGTGGGGACTTGCTGAGGCTGCAGAAAGCTGCTCAGTCTCATTCAGCAACAGCAAACATGGAAAAGGAAAGTAAGTTATGCAGCCAACCTCTGTTTTATTCATCTCACCTCTATTATATTCTCTTTCGATTTTGTTAACGCGTTGTATTGGGTGTTTTTCTACGTTCAGGAAAGTGGATGATCTGTATGAAACCTGTGGCAAGGTTAGTGTGGTAACTGCAAACACCCTCATTTTGTTGTTAGAGGAGTTGCTTACGTATAAATAGGGAGGTATGTACGCAGACTTGTTGCTCATGGGCCTGTTTGTGTTTGTCAAGCCAATCCGGATGAGAAAGAGGTGAAACATTATCTCTTGTATTTCCGGAAAAATGACAAAACATGTCAAAAGGATGTTTTTACGTGCTCCATTTGTAACTGTTTAGTTTTAGCAAAGAAATGACTATAATCTGATTGTCAACATGAGCTCGGTAATAATTTAAATAATATATTTTTGCATGTTCACAATTTTAATAGGAGATTGTTAAAAACTTGTTATAAATATTTTAAGGCAAAACGAAAACGTAGTTGCTGTTCCCTATTATATCAGTAGCCTATTTATGTTTTTTTGTTTAACAGATCTTAAATTGATTGGCTATTGAGAAAGTTTAGACTGATAGGCCGAGATTTACAAATATGTCAAAATAATTTAATTCTTTTGAACTGTTATGGTCCCACATTATTTTGAACAAAGGGATAGATATTTTAAAATGCTGCTACTACACAAATTTAAAAGTCAGAGAACGGGTTTAAATTAAAAAAAACAATTTAGTTAAAATTTAAAAATATGTTTTTGACAAAGTATTTCTCGTCAAAACTCTTCATAATCTATTAGACATACAAAGACTTTGGAAAATATTTATTTCACAGCCTAATCTGCATATTTATATATTTTGTTTACGACCCTTGACAACATTTTAATCAGCAGCCCAACTGATATCACAGTGATTCGTACACATGTGGTGTCTCTCTATTTAGCTTGCAATTACAAATTCCCCTCTGTGCAACAGGGACTGACAACATTTTGGCACATAGTTACTCATTTGATTCCAACATCATTTATTTTTTTCGTGTGTGTGTGTCCAAACCTGATAAGATTTTAGACGTTAAATCAATTTGAATTTAGATAAAATAGAAGTTGTAGTATAAGTAACACGATGTAGAAAGTTATTTTTCTTCTTACAAATTTTACACAGTTATTAGCTAATTTGTGTGTAAAATAAATACTACTAAAATAAAATTAAATCTATATATCACTGTGTTTCTAGAGATCATCATAAACCTCCTCAAGGACCCTTGGGTGTCCCCGGGCCCCACTTTTGGGAGGTTTTAGCTCCCTCCAGGCCCCCTTGCGCTATGCAGGAGCCACACAGAGTGGATTAGAAACGCAGCTGATCGTCAAAAGAAACCCCGGGGTCAATCCTCGGTCACAGTTTGAGTTTGTTGTCACAGCACCACCCACACCTAAACAACAGTTTACACACCACACTGGGCAAACAAGCACCTCAACAACGCAGTCACAGTTCAGCTCCGACGGCCTGTTTGACCAAAACAATTTGAGACTCGTTGCTAAATGCTAAAAGTGACCTCAGCCTTGTGAAATCAGGACGTTTTTACTGGTCCGACCGCCAGAATCTGGCCCCGCGCGGCTGATGGTTCCCATTAGGACCTTCAGATAAACACATGGACGATGACAGATGTTTGACGAAAACCATTAAGTCTTTGTGAAGGAGTTTAAAGCTTTTGACTTTAAGGAGGTGACACAGAAATTAGATGCAGAATTCATTTGCGCGTCCTTGATGTGGCCTAAAATACGCGCGCCTTGTGCCAACCAGACATTTGTGCCATGGAAATGACTGGAAGATGAAAAAAAATGACTTTTTGACTTTGATCGGTCAAATTAACTTATTGTATAAACTCGTATAACAGCTATGACAAGGAAAACATTTTAGGTTGTCCCTTTGACAAAAAGGTAAACAGTAATCTCTAATTCAAATACATAAACCTATGAATTTGTTTTTTCCCCTCAGGAGATATACACCGAAAATTCTGATTCTGAAACTTTATAAATTACCAAAGATGCAAATAGGTTACTTTATATAAAATTAAAAGTGTTGAGCTGTTAAACTATCTAAATCGAAGATTTGAGTTGAAACATTATATTTATTTATTTATCATATTTAACAAAAACCATTTCGGATATAGAATGACAAGAAAGAAGGTCGCAACAAATCCTTATTTAGAAACATACATTTTTAAATATCAACTTGTCAAAAGGCAAATGTGTTCTGGGGAAAAAATACGATTTTGTATCTAAGTTTTGTTTATAATTTTGATTTCTTTACACATTCCTCAACATTTTTTGACAAATGCGAGCTGATATTTAGAAGCATTTAAAAAGCATTAAATTAATTCCAAAAAGAAATTAGATTCCCCAATATTTATAAAGCACATTTATCTCGGATTTCTATACATTTTCTAGTGTTTAGATTTTTCTTCTAGTTTTGATAGATTTCTATTGTAACACTAAATTATACAACATAATAATAATAAATTGATTACAACTTTGCCTTTATATTTTGGAGGATGCCAGGGACCATTTCACCTCCTCAACTCTTGTTATTTTCAACCTGAATCCATGTCCTGAAGGAAACAGGTTTCACAGGGTGCTGCAATTAAAGCCAAAGTTCACTGTCTGTGGCCAAATGACAAAGACTTTGGAAATCCTTCACAAAGATATGGTACATAATGTTTTCCTTAAGACTGAATTAAAGCAAATAACAAGAATAGTGTGTGATAATGTCACTGTTCTTCTCCTACAGCTATCAGAGGACAGATCAGTACAAAAGATGATTTGCAGAGTTGACAACAAGACTCACATGCTTCCACTGGAGAGTGTGCAGGTATTTATCACAGAACCACATGCACACGCTTTCACACACTTTCACACACAAATATATTCATGTGAACACACACAGAAATGCAGTAACATTTACAAGACATTTGTACTGAGATTGTCCGTAAACAAATGCAAATACAGGTGCTTGAGGATGTGAAGGTCAGGGATGAGTTTGTACATGCTTACACACACACACACACACACACACACACACACACACACACACACACACACACACAGAGAGCAGAGAGGAAATGCATTTCAAAAATGTCATCCTGGAGTGTCAAACTGATGCCTCTTCCTCTGAAGTCTCACCTTGTTGATTTTCTTAGAGGCTTATGTGCATTTGTGTGTGTGTGTGTGTGTGTGTGTGTGTGTGTGAGAGAGAGAGAGCACACGGAAAAGAGAGTGGAAAGGACCATAAAGTTCTGAGATCATTACCTCAAAAGAGTAAAATAGGAGGATTTGGAAGCAAATGAGAAAGTTCAGAGGCCCGGGTCATTGTACCACCTATGGAAAATATCCATTTGGCATTGCCATCAAACCTTATTGACGAAAGCTTATGAGGTTCAGCCTCATTTCTCCATTATAATAGAGAAATTCTAGGCAAATGAAAAGGTGCAGGGATGTGAATGCAAATATAGTCCGTGTGTCCTCGAGGCCTCTGCAGTGACACCTGCACTGATCAGACTGTGTTTTTAACACATTGATCTTAGTTGTAGTTTGTTTATGGTCAGCTATGGTACTCTGCCCTGGACACACACACACACACAGACAGACAGTTTCTGCTCTCAGACAGACCTACTCTTGGTCTATTTGTGATAACAGAGAGGCAAACAGAACGTGCTGGAAGCCCAGAGAGACAGAGAGGCAGACAGACAGAAGTCACTCATCAGGGTAGTCGAGGTATTGGCACGTCTGCGCTCATTGACCACTCCCCAGTTGTGATTGGCAGCCAAAATGAATTCCTCCATCGACAGATGTGCGTCTCCATGTGCCGATAAAGGGACGGAGCCAATAGAGGGATTGACAGTATGATGGAGGAAGAGAAGGAGGGGAAAGAGATGACATCATGTGGTCAGCGGCTGTTTGTCGTGCGTATGCGTATGTGATATAACAGTGACTGAAACAGTAAAGTGTGTCGTGGTGTTTAGAGATAGGAAAAGCAGAGATTAGGTGGTAGGTTAGAGGCCGACTGTAGCGCTGTACATCCACAGCAGAACTCACCTCGAAAAGTTGTCTGCAGTTTTCTTTAAGCTCCTTGTGTCTGTTGAAGTCGTCCTACTTGGCCAAATGGAGTGACACAAAGACATGTGAACAGAGGCGAGCACAGCCAGGACGCCAAGTAGCAGGTCTGAGGCCCAGAGGAGGAGAGAGGACTGGGAGAAGGGCAGTGGTCTAGAGACAGAGGTCCATCCATCACACACGTCCCGACCTCAGCTTGACCCCAGTATGGCAGCCAATGAGGCGCCCTCGCCCCCTAAAGAAAGCCCCCCACCGCACACACACATAGACACCCACACACACACACAAGAGATCGGGTAACACTGAGTGGAGTCTGGATGCTCTTTGTGTTGCCTATTGTCACTTCCCAGAATCCTTTGTTTTTTACATGACTAATGTGAGTACCAACACCTGACAGACAGGCTGTTCATCCCATGTCTCTCTCTCTCTCTCTGTCACACACACACGCACACACTCACACATACATACATGCACACACACCTCTCAGACAGGAATAACCACTTAGGAACATCCTCGCTAACAAGCTGTGTAGGTCAGAGTTGCTATACATGAATGAGACCTGGATCGGGGCCACTGAAAAAACAAAATACAAATTACAATACAAATACAATACAAATTGGCATCATTTTCCATAATTAACATGAACCAGAGAGGAGGATAATTAGATAAAGAGAAGTGGAAGAGTTACAGCAAGAATTTTAGGCTTTTGAGTAAGTGAAATTTGGATTGCAGAACAAAACAGCAACTCAGTATTTGAATGGTTCAAAAGAGAAATACTATTATGTTTGACCTGTGTTTTATCCACATGTGGGTTCCTTTGAGTCTTTTATTAAGGCAGGAGATGTGTTTTTCAGTACCTCCTATTTTCATCACAAAAATGTTACCATATTACTATTACAAAACCAATTCCAGGTCAGTTTTCCATCTGTATATCTGAGCTTTAAAATACAAATGTTTTCTACAAATCACACCCTTAAAACAACACCTACAAATAAATTTCTACATTCTACAACTAATTACATATACAGGGTTCTGGCTCCTCGATATGCTGGGGAGCAGATAACATTACCACAGCAATGTGAGGGCAGTTTAAGACATACAGAGGTTTGGATGCCATAGATATCAAAAAGAATTATAATTCAATAACAACAAAGAGAAAGGTCCTCTGTATAATAATGGCTGACATACAGTTTGAAACACCCATATCAATAATTCTACTCTCGTCTAACTGTACCTACAGCAGTGCTGGGCAAGTTATTTAAAAATGTAATCAGTTACTCATATTTCTCATTGAAAACTTAATGACATTATTTTACTAAACAGAAAAACTAATTAGTTAAATTACTTGCTACATTACTTTTCTTACTCAGCAAAGTTCCATCAAAAGTGCCTTTGAACAACTCCACATCCTCTACACCCACACGTCACATGTTCTGTATTTAACAAGTGTAGAAACAGAAAATAAGATATTTTAGTTTAACAAGCAGACAGCCTAAGGTTAGGAAGTATTCACTGAGCTAACGTTAGCTTAGCCCGGTGACTGACCGCATGCAGCAGTCTAGAGAAGTCTCGTCCTCAACTGAAGGCTAACCAACTGAATGTGAGCTAAGCTATCGGTGGCTGGCTAGCAGCCAAGAAGACACAACAGGTATATAAAACAACTTTTGAGTTACAGGGACGCGCATTTCTCCTCTTTTGGCAGAAAAACCCTGCGCAAAGCTATCACATCCCGCAGTCTGTCCTCTGAATGCACAGAGAAGAAATTTATATCAAGCCTCCATCAAACTCCCGGTAAGACAGCAAAAAAGTTGACCCCAAATTGGCACGTGGGAGATGTTTGCCTTCAAGGCTTTCTGCCAGAAAGAATGTTTCTAACATGTGTTTAACATTGTGAAACGGTCACAGTTTGGTTAGGTTTAGACACCAAAAGTATATACTGTATTTCAACGTTGACTTATTATTTTAACCTAAACCATGATCTTTTCCTAAACCTAACTAAGTAGTTTTGGTGACTAAACCTAACCAAACTGTGACCGTTTCACAACATTAACCACGTGTTAGAAAGGCTTTCTGGCTGTACTACGGTCACAGTTTGTTTGGGTTAAAATAATAAGTTAAGTTTCACACGGGATGCAAACAGCAGTCTCCTGGGTGAACTTCCAGTGTTTGACCCACTCATCCACCCCGATCTCCTTGCTACATGGACTTTGTCGCTCTTTATACTACGTCACCTGAATTCCTTGAAGGCAAACTTCTCCCATGTGCCCCAAAACGTACACAACTCGTTACATTAGTGTAATGCTGCCTAACAGCGATCTACGGTATGTGATGTTAGCCACCCAGGTGGCCTGTTTGTCCCAGTGCATGTCAACCTAGAACACAGATAGTGAAGTCACTAATTGAATTATTGAGTATAATAATTTGCATATGTAAAATAATGTCTATTCTAGCCTTCTTTGGCAAATTAAAGAAAACAATGTGCATTTATCATTCATAGTCTCATATTTTGTCACAGGGAGTCAGATAATATATATCATGTATGTCTTCAGTACAGCAGTGTGCTTTCTAAAATCTAAAACTTCTAAAAACTTACCTTTTCCTTGGTTTTTCATACACTGTTGTGCCTTTTGTTATGCTTGTTATAATTTCCCTATTGAGCCAAAGATGTAAGATTAACACACAAAGCTAAAACATAATCCCAAACCCTAAAGTGCATAGCCAGCAACACACCCAACAGCCTTTCCTGAGTGCTTGTCAATAAGCAAGTACAGCCTGAGCCAAAGCCTTTGATATCAAGGTCCTGAGCCTTTGGTCTCATGAATAACTAGACAAGTGAAGTAGCACATGTTAAAATGGCCTCAAGGAGATAATTGCTAACATATCACAGAAAGAAACACAGAACCACAGTCACTACTTACACACACACACACACACACACACACACACACACACACACACACACACAGCTCCAGGGCAGAAGAGGGGTTTCAGCACCTCAGATCTCCATGTCAGGGAGAGTTTGGAGATGTGTGAGCGTTGGACTCCGCTCGGGGCGACGTGCAGCGATTCTCGGTACGTTTGAGCTCACCTGACACCGTTTTACCTGAGAACCACCTGTCAGTCCGCCCCGTAGGAAGAGCAATGGTGCTCACGTGCGTTGTGACAGAAGACCACTGGAAACACAATCTGGGAGGGATTAGGGAGCAATTTGTGCGTTAACTGACACAAAATGGAGCGCTCAACCTCTTTGATGGTTGCTGACAAGAGTTATTAGACCAGGTCACATCAAGACATTTTGATAATTTTCAGCAAAATCTGATGCAGTTGTCTAGATTTCTTCTTCTTCATATCTTTTGACTGATATGTTAGAGGGTTTCTGATGTCAATAGTGCTAATTAAAATTAATATATTGCAACATTTTTGAGCCATTAGATGAGTAGCGCCCATCGGAAGCAAAGTCAAATTTACTGATCCCAATTACTTGACTGCTTTAGTGCATTTTATGAGTGTTTAAATGCCAGAAATTACACACACACACACACACACACACACACACACACACACACACACAGCAGTAAAGCCAGCATGGATGTTAAAACAGGCAGTGTTAATACAGCAGCTTGTTATTGTAAAGAATGACTTAGATGTTTCAGTGACAGATGTAAGGCTTAGTGTAACTCTAAGCCTCTCGTTTGTACACAGCCTGCAGCGAATCACACTGTGGGAGTTTGAGAGGCAGAGTGAAACTATGCACTGATAGGCTGCCTGTCCCCTTTAGGCAAAGAGCAGTCTAGATTTGAATCTCCAGCACTCGTAACAGTAAGCGTAGCAAGACAAATTGATCCTGAGTCAAATCTGTGGGATACTGTATGTTTATGGCTGTGTAAACATACTAGATAAAAGCCTCTTATCACACTGTTGGAGTTGAGATGCTGACAGAGCACCAGTAGCCATCAGAAAACATCATCCTACGTAAAACACGATGTTGTGAAATTGGAAGCCTTCCTAGTTTTTGTTTTCCTTTTGTGTTCCAGTCATGTTTCTGTGCTGTTCTGCTCAGAGGCGACCCTTGTCTCATTTCCCAAAAGCATCTTAAAGCTCATGATCATGATCATAAAACCCGTCTTATGCAGCTCCTTACATTTGGAAGGTGTGTCGGAAAAGCACTGAAAATAAACAGGCTCTAACAAACATTCAGATTTAGTAATTCTTTCTTCTTCTCATGTCTTATAGTGAGAAGTGACCACCAAACTACATGATGCATTATAAGCTTCTGTTTTTGTTAATTCAATTTAAGTTTTTTTACTTATATCATAGCTACAAATACTCACTATTAGAGTGGCCAAGACAGCTCTGTGTCTCCCAGAAACTTCTTCTGCTATGTTGTAACACATTTCTGTTTTGTTCAAGCATTTGCTTGTGTTATGCCATGTGCTGCATTTTGTGTCAAATTGGTGAATGTGTTTCTCAATTTGCTTGTGTTTTGTTTATTTGCTTGTTTTCTTAATACACGAGCTCTCTCATTTACAGTGAACAAAGAACTAAAGTGGTGTTTGGTGCAATGTCAGCAATGAACTTTAAATTATAAAATTACAGTATCCATTAAAAACTATAAACCCCTCACATTACTTTTAGAAAACTTTCACTAACTTGTTGTAATGCCCTTGAACTAACCAAGCATCGTCCCCCGTTGGCTCACTTACATCTGCAAATCTCCAACCATCAGTCTCCTCTTCCAGCTGCTTGATCAACTATGCCAGAAAGCATGTTAAGTAACAATACCATAACAGAGAGACATGTTGGCCATCATTTACTGCAGTTATTTTGTTGTGAATATAGTTTTGCTATGTCCTTGTTAAAGAATTTCTCATTCCTGAGAGAGGAAGGCATATTGTATACATAAAGAGTGTTAATCTGATGACAGAGGCAACACCTGCACAAAATGTTAATTCCACTCACTTATGTAGAAAGCTTATATGAGCTGTCACCACTGGATCTGAGGCTAGTTTTTACTTTGTGCTTAAGGGTAAGGCTTAAGGACTTATAGGGGTCTGTGTCAAGTAGCAATGAAACTGATCAAAGGACATTACACATACTTTTCCACACCCATGAATATGCAGCAAACTAGAGACTCTGACTGTTAATATTTTACCTGGTGTATGTTGTTGTAAGTGTTGTATGTCCTTTTGATAAATAAAATGTTTACAGGGCACACCTGTGAAATAGAAATCCGGTACAACAGCCCTCCAAGTTTTTGTTGACACTGTATCAGAGGGGTGTTGTACTGGATTGCGAGGTCCCACTTTGAAAGTCCCATGAACATGTGCCATTTTCTTTTCTTCTTATAAATAGGAAGAATTCAAAATTCAATATAATTCGATACTTTTAATACTAAAATTGAACAAATCACTATTACAGAAATTATGATGTGTAGTTATAATTTAACTAGCCATCAGTCTTTAGAGAGTTTTATTAGTGTATTTTCCTGTTTTTGGGAGGAGCTACTTGACCCTATAGATATCAATAAATTGAATTAACCCGGGCTAAGCATAACATACCTTCAAAGTGCAGGTACAATAAGCATAAACATGAGATTGTCTGACTCTGGTACCAGAGAGAAATTGTGAAACTCCCCAGAAACCCAAATATTCTTCTAACATCAGCCAGTGAAAGAGAATGAATGGCAAAGCAGACACATGTGCTTTGAGTGTGTACTTTGTGTCCATTGTATAAAGGTATTTTGTGTGTGTTAAAGCGAGCTGACCTCTCCAACGCCACATGCTCACCTGCAGACAGCTGGACAGTCACCCTCGTCAACACCCCCCCTCCTCTTACTCCCCCTCGCTCGTTATCATTTGAGCTCCACAGAGACTCTTCTAATGACAGCGCTTGTCTATAATGTCGTCGTCACAGCTCACGTATGTGTGTGTGCGTGTGTGTGTGCGCGTGTGTGCGGGTGCATGTTTGCCCTGTAATGACAGCGGCTGTCTATAACTGCTCGTCCTGGCAGGGATCATTCGGTCCTCCCTCTCTCCCACGTCCGCTGTCCGGTGTCACCCGTGTCCGGGTGGACGATGATGTGATCTTTAGTCCCCTCTGCGATCTATAGACTGGCATTTGGCTCAGGGAGCGTCCCCAGGCCCTGACATGCATGCTAAAGCTTGCCGCTGTTCTGCCGATATCCCCCTGCCCGCCTTACCTCCCCCAACAGGAAGTTAACACCAGCCAGCGCAATATTCCGACAGGCAGCATTAGATACTGGAGTGGCAGTTAGCCACTGAAGTTCGAGCCCCTGTAGGGAAAAGTATAGACGCTTTGTGTGTATGTATGAATGAGTGGTGCAGTGCGTCTTTTGTCCTTGTGCAGTAGCCTAGCAGTTCGATGTCAAGAACTCATTCGGTTTCATTCGTGCATAGAACCATTTCATTTTCATTAGTTGTTGAATGCTACTTGTATTAAGGAAAATGTTTTAAAGTAGCCTACTCCCATTACTTGCCCAGAAATGTAATTTTCTCTGCTTATAGTGAAGCTCAAACTCTTTTCAACTCTTCCTACAATAGGCCTACCTAGTATTCACATACTGCATTGTCGCAGGCATTCAGCAAGCTGATGAGGCAGCTACCTCAAAGATATTCCAAAAGAAATAAAAATTAGCTAGCATAGCATAGCTGCAAATGGTAGCTAGTTGGAAAAGCTAACATGTAGGTGCCTATTGCCACTGAAATGGTTGAGACAAGGGGTTAACGGGTGTACCGCCAAAGATATCTACGGCATAGGTTTTGATTTAAAGTAAAGCTTTGTATTTCTCTCGTTGATAGCACCACCACAATAGTTTACGGATGTATTGTACGTGATCAGGCAGTATTGTGCCTTAAATTATATTACCCACGATAACTGTGTTTACATTCTTTCATTTACTTTGTGGAGTGATGATGGAAACGTCCCCTTAGTTTCATTACTGAATATGAGACTATTCTGTGTGGTTGCTGTGATTACGGTGTTTCATTAACTGTGATATATACAGAGTGAATCACGGTGAGCAGGCAGGTTTTCTGTGGAGGTATCTTTGTTAGATGTGTGTTACTGAAAGGAGAAGACAACTGAGCCTTTTTAAAACTTACTTCATGTTGTCTTCACTCTGACCGATTTCTACCGGCATCAGAAACTTGTAGGAGAAAACACAAGCAGCCCATGCTGACCAATCAAAGTTTTTGGGTCCCCACTTGGTATCTCCATAGTTGCCGTAACCCAAACATGTAGGTACATGTTTGAGGAGGATACAGCGTAGCCTATGGCTAACCCCTTATGGTGTAACCCCTTAACGCAGTACTTTAAATGGAGCTTTACTTTCAAAGTACGCAAATAGTGGCCATTGTTTGATATTTTAGACCAAAGTCAAGTTAAGGCAAATAAGGTTCTTTTGTCAGCCATTTGTTTGTGTTATGTTAGCTTCTTCAAGCTAACAACAAGATGGAAAGATTTGGTAGTTGTCTGATATTGGATACGCCTCTTTCCTTCTTCAGAGGCAGCTAAGCTTAATAAAATTAAGCATTGCATTAGTTCTGGCAGAGCACTTAAGTCATGATGTGACAAGGTGCCATATCACTTTCCTCCTACCTGCTTATACTTTTCTATACTTTTGCTACATGTGGCTGTTACTGACTGTGTTGGTAGATTTTTCCCTCCACTGTGCAAGACTTCTCCTGTTTTAGTTTCTTACTATGATACCTGGCATTGGCATCTCTTTCCTTGAGCATTTTTGTGTATCCCATACTGCAGTGACATGTCTCTGGTTCCCTTGTATGTAGCACTGGCAGTATTTATTGTGCTTGCTGCAGAAACCCCTGTGCTGATTGTAGTAATTAGAAAGTCATTAGAAAGTCAAACACTACTTGATTTAAAGGGGACCTCCTTCCATCTGTTCATTCATTTTCTATATCTTCTCATCTTGTTCAGGATCATGTGAGGCTGGAGCCTGTCTCAGCATGCCCTGAACTACACCCAGGACAGGTCATCTGTCTATTACAGGGCTAAGTGAGAGTGCAGTGCAAAACAACACATTAATGAACACGTAGTCCTACAGACAATTCTGTTTAAATGAAAAAGAAAGAAATGATCTTATAGATTATCACTTTAAAGTAGATAAGTTCCTTTAAATGTGCTCATCGAGTTCTGTTTAAGTTCATATATATTTGACCATAGAAAGTCTCTATCTCGACCCTTATTAGCTTATTGTATTGACATATGTGTGTTCTGTTTATGCGTCCATGTTTTCTATCTCTAATGTAGACTTATATGTTCTTTGGTGTGCCATTCGGTGTGTGTGTTCTGGCCGGTGTGCGTGGTCCTGAGGGACTGGCTGTGTCCACTCCTGCATTGATGCCATCACACTCTCATCTGCATACCTGACAGCACAGACCTTCTTCTTCCTTCTTCCAACCCCCTTTCCTCCATCTCTCTCTGTCTGCGTGCTTCCTCCAGTGCAACCTTTTACTGTCATTCTTATTTCCCTCTGACGTTTCTCTTTTCTTTATTCATCTTTCATGGTTGTCCTGTCTTACTCTCTCTTTCTCTCATTCCTTGCCTTCTCACCCCCTTGCTATTTTTCTCTCTGGGTCAATACTGTGTGTGTTGGGGATTCAGCGGTTGCAGTTTCTAGATAAACACCCTGTTAGCAGGATTATCCCTGTTGTCCTAACAATGTAAACCCGGGATTAGGCCCGACTCTCCAGGGATATATGTGTGTGCATGTTTGCGTGAGTGTTGTCCTAACCGCGTAAGCTCGCCATCTGAAAAGGCTGCTTTTCAGAGCGTGTAAGGTCCCAGTAGCTCACTGCACATAGGAACAAGTCAGTGGAGGCAGTGTAATTCATATATGTGTGTTTAAGGTGTCAAAATGTGTGTCTTTACATTATATATTTTAAGTAATTTTACTTAAAATGTATGGTGTGGAAACATCTTCTTGCCATAGCTGTAGGACACTGTTATCAGGATTAAAGTTAGCCTCTGGAAGTTTTTGTAAACAAATGAAAGTCACGTTAGCATTAAGTGTTTCTCACCAAAATAGACTGTATGTATCCTTGAGGTCTAGCAAAAGGGTTGAGTGCATTTTCTTCCTCATGAAACAAAGCAGATTGCAATCCGCAAATTGTGCATTATTTACATCCATGTTAGCTAGCTAGCAGTCTTCTTCGTCATTGCATTGCTATGCTTCTTGGCACATTACTGCCCCCAACGGTCAATCAGAGGAAAAGCGTGAAACCGACCTCAGGAATGAGTATAGCATCAGATACGGATAAAAAGGGGCTGCATTGGTGGGGGCGTCTTGTGAAATGTGATCCAGGAAAGCCAGTTTGAATAACAGATCCATGTGTTCAAAGGCTTATCACACACCCAAACTGATAAGAAGGATTTTACAACTCTGACAAGTTATTACAGTGACAGTCATTTTATCCTCCATTGCAACGATTGCCAGGTAAACAGTAGAACTAGCCCTCCTGTATCAACACAGTGGCCTAATTAACATGAATGTAGGGCTGACTTTATTTTCATGCATTGCTAATGCCTGTCTGGACACGCTCTTAGGCTTCCCTCACATGCAGTTGTGTAATGGAAGTAAGGAATTTATCAAAGATAAAATATTTTTATTAAATACTCACTACAGGAAAGTTTATTGTTTTGCGTTGTTTTTAAAGATCAGAATCAAACTGTATCACTAGAAACAAATTCTTTACATTAACTTACAGTTAAAAGCTCTGGGTAACCAAACTGCTAGCGAGGGGGTGGAGGAGAAAGAGCTGAAAAGAAATTAAGGCGGGGATGCCAGTAAGGGGGTTGAGAAGGCGGGGCGAGGGCTGTGGTGGCGATGAGGAGGTGAGAGGTCAAAGGTCAGCCCCCCTAGTGATATCTCCTGTGCCAGAGAGGCAGTCACGACCCGGTCAGCGGAGGTTCAGGTGTCAGAGAGAGACGACTGACTGACAAGACCAAGCGGGACCACTCCTGCGCTCCGTCCCGGTTGGACCTTTCATCCTTCCTTCCCTCCCTCTCCCCGTCACTCCTCCGTGACCCATCCCTCCCCTCCTTCAACCGCTACCCTCTTCACTCTCTTCACTCTCTATCTGCCCACAGGACCCCAACCCTGTCATCCTCTCATCCGTCCCTCCTTCCTTTCCCCCCACTCACCTTCTTTTTCACCCCCTAAGCTAAACAATACCACAGGGTTTCACTCAGCAGGCCAGGCTGACTGGGGCAGCTCTCTGTGGGGCTGCATGTCTTCAGTCCACCATCATATGCTCACATGGCTTACATTCACACTCACAGAGAAAAATACTCACATGTACATTCTGCACATTTAATGCACACAGGTTGTTGGCATGTAGCCTACACTGCGCTGACAATCCTACAGGAACAATTTGAGTATTTGAATTTGAAGGGAGTTTCCAGTTTTTACATACAGGGTCTTATTTTTCTAGTTGTTGCTATCATGCCTGTCGGTTATGAAAACACTGACAATTCACTGACCTCATTGTAGAGGTCTGCACATGTGGGCGCCACTAGACAAAGACGTCTACTTGAGACAAGGAGTATGACCCTGAATATGAAAGAAAGTTTCTAATATAATGGTTTGTTATTTTAAGTTCCAGTACTGGCCTACCACCACCTCCTTTTTTAGGAAGTTGAGTAAAAACTGGACCAGTTTAATGTTGTATAAAAATTAAGTTTTCCCTTTAAGGGTCAATAAGTAAGTTGCGACTTAAATTGGCCTCTATCAGCAACTACGTACCTGCAGTTTGGACAATGAATTATGAAAGACAGAAATTAGTATCCAGAGAACAATTGTTGAGTTACTGCTATTGATTCCATTAACCTCCACAGACTTATTATGGTCATTTTGTCCTGTGGGACAGTAAACATTTCATTTATTGCAGCTTTAACACATACAGAGTACTCATTTCCTTCTTTTGATGCAACCATTAAATCAATATAACACACCTATTATTGTGGGTGGATGGCATTATAGACTTGATACCTACCATTAAGTTGGGAGGGATTGAGCTGTCCATTTCATCATCAATGACTATTTCCTAATTACAGCACACTGTATTACCAAGAATTAAAACTACATATCAGAGAAACTATGTTTACATGTCAACATGCTTTTAAAATATGATATACAGTGTCATAAGTGTGGATACTCATAAGTTATTGAATCCTTCTGACCTGGTCGCCAGCCAGAGCTGATAGATTAACCACAGCTGACCGCAGGTCACAGTGATGGTGTCATCTCATCCACCACCGGTGACGGACGAACAAAATGTAGCTATTAGTTATTGAGACAGTAACTATGATGCCTATTGTTTCAGATAACTTGTGGCAAAATGGTACTTAATAAAACCATCACCTTTTGATGAACCATAAAACCAACAAAAAAACTAGTAGCCACTGTTAAATACATTTCCTGCCTGAAGCATAGATTTGTCCCGATTAGTGGTAGCACAACAACACCTCTTATTGGTTCAGCTCTCTAACCTGGAACCCAAATCAGAAATTTCACTGTAGATATTTTCCTACTTCCTTATAATGTCAAAACCCATCTGCAGTTTTTCCATGCCCCATTCTGGACCCCAAACTACAGTGCAACAGACCACGTCCTGCAGCCCTATTGCCAGACAAGAATATCAGTGTTGGATGATTCTGCAAAACCCAGGAATTCAATGACCAGTTTTTTTTTTACAGCTAATGCCAACATTTTTAAAAGTCTTGCTTTCTACATTATCCTCATTATGACAAATAAACTATGGTTAAGGCATGGATAGGGTTTTAGCAAATATAACACTTGGTGAAGGTTAGGGAAAGATCGTGGATACGGTTTAAGAAAATAGGTGACCTTTAAATGCAGGTCTGTGATAGGACATGAACTCCAGTCTCCTGCACACTACTTCCTGCATTGGCATTGAATGTTGGCATTGGATGTAAATCGTGAGGTGCGGAATCATCCAATATGGGCGTAATTCCTAGGAATACTGGGCTGTGCAGACAGATCTTAGGACCTATTTCTTAAGGATATTCATACACACACTGAAACCATCTACTTTGCATTATTGTGGCTGCACGTTTAAAATCCCTTTGAGGCAGTCTGTGTGAATTTCATTTGCTTAATAAGACCATTAGCTAATGACATGTAATGTACCTGCAGCTCTTTGATGGACTGGATTGGTACGCTTTGACATACTGTGCAATCGTGTAATTCAGCAAGTCTCATTAAAATACATTAAATAGTATCACTTTTTTTTCAGGGCTCATGATAATGGGGTCTCAACATACAGTACAATGTTTTTATTTAGGTATTATTTTGCCCTCAGCTTTCTTACTGCATCTAGTGTGGGAACAGAGATTTATTTCATAACCATTTCACGTCTGCATAATGGACCTCACCCCGAAGGTATGGACGAGCTTCTCATCACTCTCTTACTGTCTCATCATGGTGTTGACTGGCACGCCTGAGGACACGAGACAGCCAGACATAGGCACTGGCAGGTATGCACACACAGACATACACTTTGGCAGGTGCAGGGTGCACGAAGGGCTGCCAGAGTTTCTCCTGTGTTGCTTTTCATTAAGTTGTCTAATACAATCAAAGACTGTCAGCAGGAGTGACAGAAGGAGAAAGAAAGGGAAGAAAAGGAGGAGAGATCGCCTCCTTCTTTTCACAGATATGACTCTGTTCATGCAGCTGCATCTAAAATTAAACTTCCTTTTTCTGTCTGATAACATTGTGTCTGGCCTTTTGTTGCTCCTAAAACATCCTCGGGCGTTTAGCACACACAGATGCATCACATAAACACGTAAAGGTGAGAAAATGTAGTGATAAAAGCAAGAGTGCTCTGGGCAGCGTACATTCTACACTGTCAGCTCATCATATAGTGTATCTCCTGAAGTGCACACCTGCATGTTCCCCAAAAAAAAAATTAAAAGGCAAGTATTTTTGTTGAACGACATTTTCAGCAATGCAATCAGGACGTTTAGTGAAATGCCACAGCTTAATGAAATAACGACAGAATACATTTACCTCTCTGCATAAACCGATGGCTTATTTCTTTGCTTTCGGGAGACGCATCACTCTGCTAAAGGTTAAAAGGAAGATATTCTAATCAGGGACTCTTTACAGAACAGCAGCTCAATAAGGTCAACTGGTGTCACAACATTCAGGTTGGAGGGAGGAATGTGTGTGTGTACAAGTGTGTGTATGTGTGCTAGTGTGATGGTTACTTCGCAGTCATCCTCTGTTCACCTTTCTGTCGCTTGTGCAGTGTTTCTTTTTCTTGTTCTCTCTTTTTCTATCTTTGGTCACTTGTTTCTTGCTGTAACCCAGCTTCTCATGAAAACACTGTCACTACATCCCTCTAAGACACACACACACACACACACACACACACTGAGTCACATGTTAAGTGCTGGTGTCTGACGGGGTGATCCGCCGGCCAATCGGCTGTATTGATTATTGGGCCAGGGGAGGTTGGTGGAGCGGCAGCAGTAATTAGGGCTTTTTGGTGTGGATTAGCTGAGAGAAAAGGTCACCCGCTTAACATCAGTGGCAGGACCACAGGCAGGGACAGGGAGGGGTGGACGGGTGGAGGGGACTGTCCCCCAAACGTGATGACCATGATTGGCAGGGCCATGTATGTATAGATAGGTGAGCACGTGCAGAAATTGAGTGACAGACAGCTTAAAGGATGATGCCATTTTACTACAACATGGATCTTATGTTGTAGCCATCATTTGTGTTCCTTATGATAACACTGTACTCACCAAAGTAATTGCTGAGGTCTGGGAACACAGTGACATCAAAAATCTGACAGGGCAAGAAACAGGTTGTAAACAAACCAGCAGTTTTGAGAGACTTTTAAAACCACTTTATTTGGAGGTAAAACCCAAAGTTAAACCAAGCGGTCGGTTTGCCTTTATTTTCTCTTCAAAATAAGTTTGGCGGGATTTGTTTAAAGGGAAACTCCACCGATTCTGACACCTGTTTACAGGTCTTGGGGAGGGGTATAAAGTTGTCACATGAGTCAGCGTCAGTTGGGGCTGAAGACTACAAGTTTGAAAATGAATAGAAAATCTGGGGGTGTGGAGTTAGAAAGAAGTGAGCTCACCAAACCCCTGTAGCCCGCTGCTCATTACATTAGGCACTACTAGCATAAAACACCTGAATCTCTGACCAAATTGTTGGAGGTCAATTTGCACTGTGCACCAGGTTTTGACAAGGAAAAAGAATGCATGGAATAAAAAATATGATATCTCTGGTTCTGAGATATCTGAGAGATCTGGTGCATCGATTTTGGTCCTTTTTTTAAACTGTCCATCCTGAGTCTGACAATGTTTAAGAAGGGCAATGCTAAAACAAGAGAAGCACGCTTTTAAAACTGTATGAACGTCTGACAACTCGTCAGGTTAGTTGTATTTAAATATCCCAAAGTCACTAATTTGTCTCAAAGGGCTTTACAATCTATAAAACATATAACACCCTTTATCCTTACACACTCAATTTGGATAAGTAAAAACTTTTTTCCCTTATTGGAAAAAGTTTTTTCCACTGTCTGACTTCTTTTCAGCAATGTCGCCATGTTCCCCAATCTTAGCAATTAACTTGGTGAGTACAGTGTTATCATAACCTATAGAGCTGATGGCCAAACCAACACAGATATGATCCAAGTTGTAAAAAACAGCCTTTAACATGTGATTAAATAAAGAGTATGCATATACATGTTTGTATGTACTCAGACCATGCAAAGACATGTGAACATTATTTACTGTAAGTGCATAAACATGGCTTTAAATGTCAATGGAATCACCTCATGTACTGCTGCACTGACAATTTTAATTCTCTTACAACTTTCTTCTCTCTCTCTCTCTCTCTCTCTCCAGACCTGCAGGTTGACTTCTCAGTGGTATGGCAGGTCTGAGTGTATCTTAGAGGGTCATCACCCTCCCAGACTGTGACCTGGACAAACAGGACAGAGGAGCTGCAACAGGACATGGAATGTCCCTTTTGTTTTTGTTTTGTTTCACTTTTTTTGTTGAAAAGGTGGAAAATTCCTGCCTCTGCACTTGCCGGAGCAAAAGAAAACATTTTCTTGGCAACAAATGAGGCAGAGTTTACATAGGAAACATTATGTGACTGTAACAAAAATGATAAAAGCTCAGGCAGTGCTCGGTGTTGTAACTTAGGATGCATTATTCTTTCTTTTCTCTTTGTGATTGTCGTCTTCTAAGCCACTGAAAATGTGATTTATTTTAAGAGCAGCACTTTTTCTTTGTGAACATATTTTTGGTGTTAGCACAGCCACTTGTCTGCGTTATCTGTAAGTCCCACATTATATATGTTCGCAATGCGTCTGGTACCATGTGGAACCAATTGTTTCTTAATAAAAAAAAGCCAATGTGAATGATTAAGAAGGTGTCTGCTTGTATGCATTTACTGGGTGTCAGCTCCCCTTCTTCTGCTCCACAGCAGCTCAGTGTGAGGCAGCAGCAGCTGTGGCAGATTTGGGAGCACTGGTTTTGTGCAAAGCTGCAGCACTCCCAGTGGTGGAACATGGAAGAGGTGCTACATTTCTGCAAAACCAACCAGACAGGAGGGGACAAGTGCTGATTGAGAGAGCTTGCGTGCACGAGTATTGCTTTGTGTCGCATCGCCTTGTTTCTGAGTGTGTTGTGTTTTTGCAGTGGCAGTGACACGTGTTTGTGTGTATGTTTGATGATGGTGGTGGGAGGGGCGCGCATGCATACGTGACTTTCCTGTGTCCGTCTGTCTCGTCACACAACAATGCGTGTGTTCCCTAATGTGTGTAAGTGCATCACTGGGGAAAAGTATCTGTGGCACTGTGTGTTCACACGCACATCCGGGCTCAGGCTGTGTGCATTTGACCCTTTCTATACATGAAACGGTGTGTATGATTTGTAAATGTCAGTGGAAATGGCATGCCAACAGAGGTTCTGAAGAAGTGTTGTGTTGTGTGACAATAAAGGACAAACATAACTGAGAGGCGAGTCGGAAACAAACACGTTAGGGCCAAACAAACCTTGAATCATCTTAGGCTCCAAAACAGTCTGCCTTTGCCTTTCAGATTAATGTGAAGACAGTGAATGTGGCAGATATCCATTTGTATCTGATGTCAACATTTGACGCCTTTCTGCTGCTGCAGTGTTTAGCTGAAAATCTGAAATGAGAAAACACAGTGAAATGTTAACAATGACTGGTAAATTGTCCAATGACTAGCAATTTGATGCATTGTGTAACTAAAGGTGCCTGATTCAAATTCAATCTACAAAGTCAACAAAGTATTACAACATCCACACTCATCACAAAACACATAATCCCTGTACTACCAGGTATTCCTGTTGTCACAGCAAACTGATGTTGATGAAGACTGTGTTGAGATTTTATTTTGTTTCCATGACAAAGGTATGCAGCTCTGATCTTGTCTGTCTGGGTCTTTGCCAGATAATCTGTTGTCATGGTTCCCAGCCATATAAAGCTAATAGTACACCTATATGGTACACTATAGTGGCAGGATAGGCAGACCAGCCAGGGTCTATCCGGACTCTGCGCTGCTCCTGCATTATAGAGTTCACCAGAGGGTCAAAAGTGTCACCACATACATCACAGCTGTAGCAGAACGACACACACTGTTGCCATGGTGATCGGCCATTTTTTCCCCCCACTGTGCTAAGCCAAACAGTGGTGGGTGGGTGCCGAGATACGAGAAAAGACAAAAAGGATTGTGTGCCCGCTCTTATATATGTTTCAGAGAGTGTGTATGTAAAGTGAGTGTTTATTTGGCCAGGCGTATTTCGGTTACCGCTACAGAGACACATGTGTGCCTTCCTTGTTTGGTCTGACTATCTGTGGTCTCAGCTGTACTCATCAGGAAGGCGGTGCAACAATAGCTAAGGTGCCCGCGGTGGGAGCTGCACAGCGTGATAAAACTGGCAAAATGACGGTGTCAGAAGCCTCATTGAACATAATCAGGCTGTGGTAGATGGGCTCTGCTGTTGGGTTTGGGACCATAAGTCTGGCGATTAAACATGTATGGGGAGAATCCTTCATCACAGGGCGAAACAAAGCCGCCCTGCCCTTCCCACGTGTTCCAACATCGCCATGGAAAAAGCCTGTTTCCTTGGCAACCAAACTGGCTCTCTTTGTCACAGGAATGGGGAAAGAGGCGGAGGAGGCGGGGGGGAGGAGGGAGAGGGATTGAGTGGAGGCATGACAGTCCACGCTGACCTCCACCTGACCTCTAGGTGAACATGGCGCATTGGTTTCCTGCTTTCCTGGAGGGAACACCTTGATTGGTCATTTTTCAGCGAAACAAAGACGAGTTCTGCCGCCTGAGTTAAAAAAATTCTACAACTAAATTTTTCTCTTTTAAAGTTTGACGGCAGCTCACTGTTTAGACACAGTCACTTATAATGTTTCTGTTCAAAATATCCTACAGATTCATGCAGTAAAGAGAACTAGCAACTGTTCTGGGACAGCAAGTCATTTCTCCATGCTGACAGACAGTGCTGCCTAAATGCTCTCCTAAAAGCCGACATCTTTTCTTCTACTGCCCCCAGTGGCAGATTGTAGGGCCAGTGGAGGGGAAACAGGGAGAAGCATAAAAAGGGCTGAGTGAAAGAGAAATGACTCAAGGCGAGGAAATGGGGGATACAGATCAGAGAGCGTAGTGGTGAGAAAAAGACAATGGCTTGTTAATACAGGCAGCCAGAAAAAGAGAGGAAGGGAGACAAAGTGAGACGCCGCTTTTATGTCGACCAACGGCTGCTCCCATAGCAAAGGCTGGTACTCTAGCTGTAATGTTAACCTAGTGTTTCCCTAATGGGCTTAATGACATATGGAGCACAGATTGCAGCAGGGGCCGGCTCACTTTGAAACCACTGTCGCCTCCCTCAGGGCTTCGCAAGCACTACATTATGAAGACGTAGTGACTAAGGACTCAGGTCATGTCTGGTGAACTTTAATGGTTATCAGATGATACTTGAAAGGATCTTTTCATGACCTCAAACCTCTTTACGTCTCAATGTAAATGGCTCTCAACAGGTGTATTACTTTTTTTTTTCAATTCCCAACGATCATTATCTAAGACGCCGCATGATGATATGCCTTCTTTCGTAAATTCTCGCCACTGGCCCGCATGACATCTCCCTAAGCATCTCCCCGATGCATATCGCCCGCCATTTTGTTTCAATTTGTTCCCATCACCGATATCTCTTCCTCCTCTCAGCTCCTTTAGTCTGTCCGCATCTCACTTGTCGTCTGGCCGTCATCTTCTCGTGGACTGTTACTGATGATATCGGATCGCTGTTGGCTTTACGCCGCTGGAAAGTGGAGCTAATGGGCTTTCAAATGCTTTATTGTGAATGCAACCTGTCAAAAGGGGAGAGATAGGATCAGATTTGATCAGGGGGAGGCAGCGGCAGAATTTAATGTTTTTAAAAAGAGAGGGAATATTGTTTTTCTGCATGTCTGTGTGTTTGTGAAAGAAAGAAAAATAAACTTCATAAAGTATATTTAGCCAAATCTACAGCTTTGCACTAACCTTATTAGATGCCCTTGGATCATCCTTATCTCTGCAAGTCTTTTCATCCCTGCTCCCATTCTCCTTCCCCCTTCCTCCTCAGTTTCCCTTTCCCATATGCATCCCTCCCCAGCGGAGCAGAGAGTAACACTGCCTCTTTTGGCAGGACTCTGTAAATGTGCTCCTCTCTGGCAGATGAATGATGTCAAACAGACATATTTATATTCATTTAGGACTGAGGAGGAGGAGAACCCATCTGTAACGGATGTGATAGGAACCTCTACGTGTGAGTGTGCATGCATTTTGCGTGTGTGTGTGTGTAGGCACACGCGTGTTTGAGCATGTGTTCCAAGGTATCCATCGTTTGTGATAAATGAATCGTGCTTTTGTGCGAGTTGATACCGTGTTTGTGGATTTCAGTGTGTATGAGCTTGTGTGTGTGTGTGTGTTTACAAAATGTGTGTGAGTGTGTGTGTGTGTGTGTGTGTGTGTGTGTCTGCATGCAGGCGAGGTCATTCCCCGGTCACTCGTTCAGGCTGTGTGATGAATGAAGAGGAGAGGTGCCTGCAAAGCCGGAGAGATTTGGGAGAAACATTGTTCTACGGGGTTAAAAATGGTCTTGTGTTATGCCAGAGGCTGAGGGAATGTTACTAAAAAAATGTAAGACTGCAACTTAAGTGGATGTTCATCATCTCTGATGTTTAATATCAAGCTTGGCAAAGTAATAAACTAATAAAATATTAATATTAGCCATTTGATTGTGCAGATTTGCTCAGGGAGAGATTTTGCAAGTAAATTAAGTATCCAAAATTTGCTCCCTCTCTACGTCCATTTCTTCTTTCCTGCGGGAGAAATGAGGTGGAAGTGGCTGTGTTTGGTTTGGACGGCAGGCCGGTGGGGTCAAAGACATCTGACTCAACCAGGAAGTATCAGGTTGCAGTAGACAGGAAGTCAGCGGACCAAACAGGAAGGACTTTACGCAGAGGAGGCTACTGAAAGCCAGCAGCCATCAGTGTCTGTCAACACAGGGCCAAAAAATAGATTGTGTGAGTGTGTGTGCAAGCATATTTTCTGTACTAAATATCTATATCTTGCTGGGTTTTTTTGACCCCATAACTATTACATGAATCCTGGATTTCCCTTTTTTAATTATTTTAATTTTTTTCATCAAATGTGAAGAAAAAAGTCAATCGAAATCACTTTTTTTTCATAAATCCAAATATTCTGACGCTGATGTTGCGACTAATGCATGGTGTGTAAGAGACTGATCATTTGTCTGGATGTAGGATTGATAGAGGTCAGCTCTGATCTGAGGAACTGCTGAGGATGATTTGTGTGTGTGTGCGTCTGAGAATATGTGCTTGGGACAATGTGGTCAGGCAGAAGTGCATTGTGGGATCAATGTCCACACCTCGTCCTAAATTATTCATCCTGTCAGCTGGCCTGTCCACCATCGCCGTGGAAACCGCTGACCAAGAGCTTTAGCCCCATCCCTACGGATTCACCTCTTCATCCCCTCCTCGGCCCTCACTTCCTCCCCTCTCTCTCTCTCTCTCTCTCATTATCTCTTCCCTGATTCGTTCATTTACAGCCTCTCTCGCCCTCACTCCTACTTTCAGTCTTCCTTACTTCTCCAATCTTTTCATCTGTCTTTCTCCTACTCCCATTATTCAGTATATCTGTCTTCCTCATTAGTCCTGAACTCCCACTGACTCACTTTCTATTGCTTTCTCTCTCTTTTTTCTCTTCCTGTCTTTCCCCATGCTGACATTCTCTCCTCTGCTACCCCCGTGTTGCTGACTAAGATTATAATGTGTTGGCTTTGTAGGATGTTTATGTTTGTGTCTTTGAAGTCTGCCCCAATGGCCTCTTGGAAGACAGCCATAATCCTAGTGAGCCGCCAGAGGTTGTTCAGCAGGCCGTGTGTGTGTGTGTGTGTGTGTGTGTGTGTGTGTGTATTCATCCCCATACATGTGTGAACGCATGTGTGCACATGATCAACTCTGAGTGCAGTGTGTGTGTGTGCGCGAGCGTGCGAGTGAGTCAGTAATTGTGACATGGCTCATACATCATGGCCAGAGCCCGTTTGATTACAAGCAGAGGGGCCCGGTGATTAATCGTTGGATTCAGCTTCCTGGCCCGAGTTGTGACACCCGGTCACAGAGCATCTGTACTGACACACCCCCCTAGCCCCACTGCCCTGCTCCAGCGTACCCCCATACCGCCTACACCCCTATACACGGACCCAAATACCTCCCGCCTTCCCCTCACTTCCTCCCCAGCACTCCATTACCTTCTGCCCTCCTCTCGCTTCCAACAACACACACCTTACCTTTTCCTTTCCTTCCTCACCAGTCTTGCTTTACTAGTACTCCTCTGCCTCCTGTTTTATCTTAGCCCAACCCTCCCACTCTATTCCTCCTCTCCCCCACCTCCAGCACCACCGTATATCTTGTCTTTACCACTTTGCACTCCCCACCTCTGCACTCCCTCATCTTGTTCCTCTCCCCTAACCTTTCCTTTTCAAGCCATTCTGTGGCAACCCACACTTTCATATTAACCAAAGCTATACTGTTCTGATCTTATCACCTTTAGCCTTGCTGTTTTTTCCCCTTTTCCCACAAGCTATGACCCCTCCATTCCCTTTTTTATATATACAAGCCACACTAATCCTTTTCCCTAATCTGATTCTGCTCCCGTTGAAATGTATCTTAACTCCCTCATGCACACACAAGCAATAACACATGCAGTATAGTCATCCTCTCATGTGAGTCCACAAAACCTGCACATACACACACACTCTTCGTTGCCAAGCCAAAAGCCTCCTTTGTACTTCAGCTCCAGCATCTAAAAGGATCTTTAGCCCTCTCCACCTGCCAGTTAAGGTCATGTGATTCAGGTCCCTGAGGCCCAAAACAGCCCTTAATCCTGGAAGCAAGCAACCTTGAGGCCAAGCAACTGCCCTTTTGTGCCTCGTATATGGTACCATCAACTGAAATACCTGGAATTGTATTTATGAATGTTTTTTTTAACCAGGACTTGTGCCGAAGGCTTGAGCCAAGTCTAATTGTAATTTTTAAAATGAGGGTCAATTAGTTTAAATCAACATTTCTGTAGTTCTCTGCACGTGCACTTTGTGTGCACATCATGAAGTCATGTTTTTTTTATGAATTACCATTAGTACTGTTATTGTGCAAATAACAACGGCAAAAAAAAGAGTAAGCAGTAGAGTAACACTAAGCATCAGAATATTGATGAAACTCAAACAATAATTTAAAGGATACGTCTGGCATCCTTCTATATTTTTTGTATTGTCAACAAATGCCACAAAAAGACCAACATCAACGATTTGTTAGTCCTTTCTGACTTCCCGAGCCTGTCTGTGACTCTCAGCCCCAAGCCCATTGGTTCCTGAAGAAAGTAAATCCTTAAATACGAGTCATGAATATATAGTTTCATTTTGAACAAAAACTACATAATTTTCTATAACAGCTGGGCACTGTAGTTTTTTGCAAACATTACTCAAACAGGAGTTAATAGTGTATTTGCTGGGGACTATTTTCAGCCATGGATTAATTATGGTGCCGTATGTGGGATCGACTCAAAATAAACTACAGTGTTCATGTTCATCATAACGAAGGATAAGATTTTCATAATGATGAGATTTTCATAGTTTTTTTGACAACAATAGAGCTTTATGAATAAGCTATATCAGGCTTTAGCTACACAGATAATACTTGATAGTAAGATCAGTTTACTGTTGGTTTTGGTCTTTTCATGGGGTTTGTTGACAAAAAGAAAACATTTCTAAAACATAATCATATCCTTCAAACACAGCACAGATTTGAGAGATTTGACACTATGAGGAAGTTAAGGAAAGAGAGTGTGAGGAAGCGAGAGATGCAGGATAAGAGTCAGTGGGAAACAAAGGAAGAGAATCTGTGAGTGTGAGAAGCAGAGACTGTGTGTGTGTGTGTGTGTGTGTGTGTGTGTGTGCATGAATGTGTGTGTGCGCGTTCCCCTGGCTCTCACCTCCATGCGGTATCAGGATGAGGGATGGTCCTGCCAGCGATCAGCCCAGGCCTGGACTCAAGCTCCGCACAAGGATTCCCTGCTGAAACCATTAGTCTGGGCATTAAACACCATTAGAGCAGCACACACACACACACACACACACACACACACACACACACATTCAGGGTGTAAGTGCTTTACCACAACCTTACGCTCTCAAATATACATCCATGGTATGAGTGTGTAGCTTATACACACACATGTTCAAATACCTACGAGTTCCTGGAGGCACACACACACACACACACACGCGCATACCTACACACACACACACACACACACACACACACACACACACCATTAGAGAGGAGGAGAGTGACTGCCAGGAGGATTGGTTGAAGCTGAAGGTAAAAGAGCAAAAGGAGAGAAAGAACGGTGAAGAAAAGGAGGGATGGCAGATATACAGAGGAGGCTGGAAGGGCGTTGAAAATCCACTTTTCCTTTAATGTCTCATTTCTCTTGCCATCATCTACTCTATTTGCCTTTTCTAATGCATAATTAATTAACGACAAGTAAGAAATTAATTTCCTGGATGTCAGTTTTTTTTGTGTGTGTGTGTAGGCTTACCTCATCTTTTATCCACACTACACACAAATGCTTCTTTTTTTTTAAAAACATATCTGCATGTGTATGTATTACCTGTGTGTGATTATGTGTGTCTGTGCTCTCATGTTGCACGCTGGAGCGAGCGTGTCCCCAGTGATCCAGGTGTAATTGGGTTAGTGACAACCAGGACAATGTGACACCTGCAGGTCTCAGCTGTGCCTCTCCCTGCTGAACTGGCCTGGAGTCAGCTGGAGCTCTGTCATCTGGACTGGCCTCAGCTGAAATGGCCATTCTGGGACGGATCCAGGGTTAGAGGCTCCACTGGGCACAACACAAATATCAGTCTAAATACTAACCCCTTTAGCTGGACACAACGATAAAGGACAGAGAAAGTGATTATGTGACATTCATCTTAAAAAGTGTTGCAGAATAAAACAGATGTGAAAAGATGTTTGTGGCAATTAAGAGCAGCTTCTTTTCAGACTCACTCAAACGCACATTTAAATAACAAAGTGGAGCATCATGATGACAGTTAAAAAGATAAAGTGATGTACAAGATTATTGTGAAATGTAGTTTGGTGTTTTGCATTTAATCGTTTTTACTTGTCTAGCACAGACAGTACAGCTGTCACTTTTTATTAAATATTCGAATCACTAATCGAGCGTGGGAGAAAAAACTTTTGATCTGAGTATCTGATCTTTAATGATCCATCCAAATTCAAAATTAAGTGTATAAGCATAACAGGCCATGACTTGTACTAAAATGTATTGTCTGTCTGAATCTTTGCATGCCCTGTCGCTCTGTCAGTAAGCTAGGTTTTTGTTGTTCTCTCTCTTTGCTAACGTAGAATGAAGAAAACTAGCAAGCTGTGCTAAATGGATTTGATGGCGAACCATCTGAGAAGTAATGTGAGGAAGCATTTTAGATTCAACAACATTTTTTTGGATTGAAATTTGGTTTTTTGAGGTTAATTTAGCAGTTGTGAAAAACAGATGTTTTTACATCTCTTGCCCATTTGGGTTTGTTTTTTCATTTATATGCAGATTGATGGGTAAAGTTATGCGAAACATCACTTCATGATCTTTTGCCAAAATACTGTGTTATCAAGTAAAACCTTGCTCCCCCTTTTTATATGTTTCTTTGTTCAAATGTTAAATGAAAGCATTAATTCCACCATCAACAGGAAGTGAACCAGGTATTCCCAAACAAAATTCTTAAAGAAAGATTTACGATTTTGCATAAAACCATTCAGAAGCAAAGATATACATTTTTCTGAAAGGCACCTTGTGACCTGAGCATTACTGACAAAATATCACACATACATGCAGCAAATAAATGCTGCTGGTGTGTGACAGTTTCTCAGATGCCCTCCTCCTCTCATCAGGCAGAACTTGTGATCACAGACTGATATCATCACACAAACGTCTCCCTGTCACATCAGATTTCTGCTGCTCATGTCTGAGGACTGTCTCTCTAGGCCCGAGTGGCGGCAGACCATGCTAACCAGCGCGACGCCATCGGAAGCTAATAAATCATCTGTGGTTTTATTTCAGATTTATTCGGACCGTAATGAAGACGCGACGGGCCCCGGGCCGTAACCGACGGCGACAGGGTGACACTGATGAATGGCTGAAGGTGCGTTCTCTACAGTTGGAAGGAGAGGGAGGACTGTCAGGCTGCAACTGTGATGTGTGTGTGTGTGTGTGTGTGTGTGTGATCACTTGCACTTCAAGGATCTGTTAGCTCACACAATAGGCGTATAATATATAGAATTACCATCAATTACTACACTTTGCAAAGAGCATGTGGATCCTAGTACCAGAAAGCACTATTAGTCCTCATCAGCATTGTTTTCTTCGCTGTCATCATCATCACCACCATCCTCATCATCATCAGTACCAGAATCATTGCTATTGTCTTTACCTTCCTCATCATCAAAATCATTATTAAATGTATAATCATCATTATCATTAGCATCAATATCATCTTCACCTCCTACATGATTAACATCACATATCATCATCATCAACACAAATCAATAACAACATTGTCATTATTCAAACAACTGTCCAAAACGTCAACATCTTCATCACTTAAAACATCATTACCATGATCATGACCATTTACATGCAAATCCTTGCCACTACTAAATCTAACTTTATCACATTTGTCTTCATCATCATCATTTTTATAATCATCTTCATCACCCACCCCCACTACCGTTATCATTATTTTCAATATCATAATCATCAGCACAAGCATCACCATCATTGCCATTAACTTTATCATCAGTGTGATTATCAATATTTTTATCGTCATCATAACATCTGTCATTAACAGTAGCAGCACTGTCGTCATCACCTTCACCGCCATCATAACCATAACCACCAAAATCCAAATCAATGGCATTAACTTCATCACCTATCATCATCACAATCGTCATTACCGTTACCACGATTATCATCATCATAATCATCACCAACATCAGTGTTGTGTTCAATGTTCCTACTGACTCAGTCATCATCATTGACATAATTTCCTACATATCAATCACAAACGTCACCATCACTGCCGTTAACTTTGTCAAGGGTTGATCCAACTTTTTCTCTCCTGACACCTCAACCGATCTGATACCAATGCTCTCTTTTCGCCAAATACAAAACTGTAAATATACCTCACTGCGTGGATATCGGTGGTCCACCATGACCGACTGAATGTAACAGGAACCAGAAACATTTATTTTTTATAATGACATTTACATCATCATTAATAACAACATCAAAATCATTGTTTTTAACTTTATCGTCATCATCATTACCTCTCCTCACCGTGTATGCATTCCCATCACTCTCTCTGTGTTACTCTATTACACTGACTCTGTGTTTTGATAGCGTGCTCTTTCTGTGTGTCATCACAGTCCTCTCTGTCAGCCAAGGACAAATCGACTGAGCCAACTCAATGCTTCAAGCCTGGCAGCTTCCAGTCATCTTGTCAATCAATGAATCCATACCAAGCTCGTCTCACCCAGGCCTGACACAGTATGGCACAGCACTTTTTGAAGAGCACAAAAAGACATGGATGCATCATCATGGACAACAGAGTGGCAACAATATGACAGCAAGTTTGACTAAGTTTTCACCCAGCATTAAAAAAACACTACTGGAAATTGTTGCTAAAGGGATACTTAACTGAAAATCTATCTTTTGAGTATGAGAAAGTATATATAACTTGCTCCTTCGCAGAGGGTTCGGCAGCTCTGGTCAGCTTGGATCACGGCATTTACAGTTTAATCCATTAAACTCACAAAACAAGTGTCAAAATGTATCAAAACATGCATGTTGATCTGTAGGTTCACACTTTCCCCAATAAACTGATAAAATATGCTTTTTTCTGGCGGGACATGGAAGTAATGCATTTATCTGTGTTGTGGTGAAATTTTCAGTGTAACGGATCGGCAGTGCGCCAACGTGCTTCTGCCACCACTGGTTAACACCACTAGTTGTAGAGGAGGATCCTGCGAAGCCACACCCGCCCTTGGTTACTGTTGCCCCCTCGGCCAATAAATCCAGACATGTGTTTTCCGTTTGACAGCAAGGGCTTCAATAAACCATTTAAACAAGGTGACAATAGCAAGGTGAAAGAATTTATGAACATGTTTGTTAAAATAATAACAATTAACATTGCTCATGCACTGTTGGGTCAATATTTAATTTCACACCAAAAGTTGATCTCAGGTAGAAGTGTGAGCATTATTAGTTCCACTGTGGGATTATTAAAACTATATGCACATATATTTAATATCCATCTAATGTGCCTTTACAGCTTAGGCACATTAAGTTGGGTAAACCGTGAACAAAAAGACGTGAGCCAGCATGCAATAACCAGCACCATAGAACTAGATCACCTAAATGGAATGCAGCCATATATGTTATTAATTACACCTGTGCTGTTCCTGCTATGGCATACCAAAATGTCTGCTGTGAAAAAGGTCTATCATAGAACAGCAGAGGAGGGCAGTTGGATGACATGTCACAGTAGGAAAAACACAGGTTTAAATAAATATATAAATGAATAATGGCTAGATTCCATTTAGCTGCTTCAGTTTCAGGGTCCTGGTATTGTGCATACTGCCACACTGTCACACTGTCATGGCTTACTGGAACAATTGAATACAACAGGGACATTGTGAATGATATCACTAACACAAGTCAAAATGTCTGCTGTGAAAAAGGACTATTCTCAATGAGAAAATTCAGAAATGTTTCTGTTGTAAGACAAGCAATGTAAAACTGATTGATTCACAATCAGAAACAGGGGGGGTATGATGTGTATAGATGCTCTTGCAGCTCTCTGTGTGTATAATGTTGCACTGCACTGCAAGTGTGTCTTCACTCCATCGCCTTGTCTCTCTAATTACTGCTGTTTGTCCATGTTGAGACAACATGAAGGCGTTTGGCCTCTCCGGCTGACAACCACCATGAAAGGACAGATAACACACTCCTCCTTTACACAAGACTGGCACCATCTCTCTCCTTCCATCTTCATCACTTCCTCTCACACACTCTGTTACACTCCTTCACTCTGCCTCTCCATCCCCTTTCTACTCCTCTACAAAGCTGTCACTCACTAGCTGCAGAAATCTCTATCACAATCTGTTATCCAGTTATCTACCCTGTCTCTCACTACTCTCTCTCTTATATCCACACTTCCTATCCTCTGCCCTCCTGAGTCTAAATGAAAAGTTGTGAGCTGTTCACCATATTTACAGCACAGTTTAAAAAAGGTATTAGCATACCCTGTGGGTGTTTAAATTTGAGTTTTCATATGGGTGACAAACACGCTTTCATACACACATAACAAAAGCACACACACCCCTACAAGCGTGCAGAGCCAGTTAATTAGAGCTCGAGGCCCTTCTCTCCTAACGAACCTGAGGGTAATTAAAGAGCCCCTGGACACGGGTGTGTCTGCGAGCTGCTTCTAATTAAGCCCCAGCGAGCTGATTTAGCTAATTAGCTAAAGCTCGATGTCGGACACCAAAGCATTCCAGCCCCCGCGGAACACAGGAAGTTACAATGCTCCTACATCGTCCCTGGCAACACTTTCATTTCCTGGGACATTAATCACCAGAGTTACAACTGTCGCCATAGTGACTGCCATGTGGGTGGGGGGTTGGGGGGGCAGCTGCAACCCTGAGGGTGAGAGGTGTGGACCAGTCATGTTTAAGCTCTGGGACGACTGGGACCAATCACATGCTGAGTTCACAGCCAGCAGGTAGGAAGGGGAGGCGCTGGAAACATACAAAACTGTTTGAGAATTGAAGTACATGACATAAACATTTTTATTATCAAACAGCTAATGATAAAACAGGTATTATATAACAAACCCCTGCCTGACAATAATTAGTCATCATTTGATACCTAAATCAAAACAAATTGGTTTCTAGGAAAAATATGATTTAATTCAATTTGGGTTTCACTTTCACTGCTCTGTTCATTGGTTCTACTGGTTATGATACCATTGTACTACGAAAAATAGGTCCAACGGAGCAACAAACATGATTTATCACATATTTGGCAGAGCAAACAAAGGTGAATGGTATAATTATTACCAAAAGTGTCTGTTGTAAACATCCATCATAGTTTACAGACCAACTTCCTGGTTCAACTTTGACCTACTGTACTTGCCGTAGTTGCAGATAGAACCGATGACCGTAGATACGAAAGCAAAATCCAAGTTGTAGGCCTGTAGGTTTTCTTTAAGGAAGCAATATATTAATCAAAGTGGGGTTTACTTGACTTTTCCAATTTTACATTGTGGGTGACTTGCAAAGAATAGCTTATCTTCTTTTTTCCCTCATTGACATGTTCATATCAAAGCAGAGAGGTGTCACATTTAGTAACATTAAAACCAGGTTGTAAAGCCAGTTTTGATAATTCATTACTACATTCACACTGAGCACATTTCTTTTACGTTTTTTTGTGGTATTATGAATTCAAGTGTTTCGTAAGTCCTCCCGGAAATCACAAAACTTCTAAGAGCGGCTACATCCCAGAGTAGATGTTCATCTCATTTCATCTGCCTCCTCCTCATTTTCATCTCTCCCTCTCTTCCTCTCTTTAGCTCGTGTCACCAATAACTCAGCATCCAACTTTATAGCTGGAGCGCATCTGATCCCCATTCATTTCCGCAGCGGGAGAGGGAGAGCTGGCGTTTGCCACTAAGGCCCTGATCAATCATGATCTAGCACGACAGCTTGTATTAGAGACGGAGAGATGGAGGGATGGAGAGATACAGAGGAAGAGAGTGGGGAATATAAGATATTCAGACATGGATATTTCTCTTTCGGAGATGCGTGTGATTTGTCGACATGACCAGATGTGATCAGAAGACGGTCAAAGGAAAAAGAGTGAGAGGAGTAGGGAGAGATGAAAAAAAAAAACATCCCCAGCCCTGTTCGTTATTAAGAGATTAAATCCCATCTCTGACAGTCTTGTCAGTGCTGGAGACAGAATCGAGCACGGCCGGTAATTTGACTAGTTCCCTATCTCCTCACCGCTCAGTTGTCCGATGACAGCCAGGCGACAGAGCGTTGAATATGCAAGATGTCTCTCCCTCTATCCCTCTAAACTCTACCATCTACCTCGCTTGTGAACACTGTCATGGCTACCTCAGAGACACGTACTCACAAAAATGTATGCATGCACGCACACCCACACACACACACACACACACACACACACACACACAGCCCTGTGAAATGGTAAATTTCAACCATTTGCATCCTCACCAAGAGGTTTTGACATACCAGGATATTGACAGATGAAGGCTTGCAGGTTCAGGTCCCACATGTGTGTTAGCAATACGAATTCTCACTTTTAAGATCTAGCATAGGCTTTAGCTTCTTTCTCAGTGAGTGTGTGTGCGCGTGTGTGTGCATCTCCACTGACAGTTCGTGTTAGCCTGCTGTGCAGATCCTTCCAGCACACCCACAGTGAATCCAGTCAGGCCAGGTGTTATTTTAACACTCACTTTTGGAAGATGAACGAGGGACGTTTTCCTCCTCGTCCTCCTCTCGTCTCACACATTCTCATCCCTTGTTCTCTCTTTCCCTCCCAGTCCCATCCCTCCAGTTGGAAAAGCCTGACCCAGTATAACGGTGACATTATGGGGCCACTTACCGCCCTGCTAAAATAAACCCCAGTGAAGGAGGCATGTGACAGAACGGGGTTACAGCATGCCGTCGCGCAAATTAATCAAACAAATAAACGAGGAATTTAGACTTAAACAGGGAGGATCTCTCCTTCCCTCCCCTCCTCTGTCGTCTCTTCTTCTCTCATCTTGCAGCTCCTGTGTTTGTTCTTGTCTACACTCTGAGACACATGCGCACTTGCAGATTAAAACATGCGAACATGCAGACGTGCATGCACACACATATTAATGCACAAACAGCAGCGACCTGCGCAGTCACAGGTGAGGTAGCCTCCAAAGCGGCTTCCGTCAGACCTGTTTGACATTTATCCACTCACTCATTCCTTTAGTTTGTGTCAGCTGGACCCGTTACAGAGCTTTAGCTTTTTTCACAGTCAAGCCGTCTTTTGCTGTGGACCAGATGTCTGTTGCTGCTGGCAGCCTGGAACTCGTGTACCAAAAAGCAGGTCTAAACCATAAAATACATTTGTTAATTTACAGATTTCTATCTGAATTTTAGTCAAGCAGCCTATTTCCTATGAGTCCTGTCAAACTTTACACATTTCAGCGCCTGTCAACAGATTGTAAAATAGCAAGCCCTATAACTTTGAAATGCTAACAGGCATGATAACTGTAGCATCACTAATGAGCTCGCTGTTCATGTTGCGTTTTGTTGAACGTTTTTTGTATCAATGTAAAGCTCATTGCTGCCCCAGAGGCTGCTGACTTTAAAGATCAGTGAGGCTATGGTGGTAGCTAACGGGAGGAAAACGTGGCTTACCTTAAGGTGTGTTAAGTTTGCCCAAAATACATGCAGCTCTTTACCTAGCTAACATGTTCACAGTGTAAAATCAACCCACCAACCAATTAAAGGGGTTCAAATGTCCAAATGTCCAATTCAAACCAACTTCTAACCATGTTTAAAGCCCAAACTCTCGTTACTAGAACATTTTTACCTGTGAAAACCCTGTAAAGGAAGTGTTGAGGATGCATTAATAAAACAAGTCCTCCGAATGAAACGTCAGAATACGCAGTTTGTTCATGCCCTCTAGAATGACACATAGAAGCGTTTTCTGATCTGATGCCTCTATTGGCAGGACGACATAATTTGTCTATGCCTTCTAAAACAGTTACAAATCAGTTCTATGATGAGAAAACGCTATGGTTAAGGTTTGGTTAGGTTTAGGCATAAATATGACTGGTCAGGTTTAGGGAAACATCGTGGTTTGGGTTAAAATGACTACTCACCTAATGTTTGTAACGTTTACTGCCGGTTTGAAACAGGAAACAAAACACAGGCTATTTCCTGCATTAAAATCCAATGTTTTGTTGACCCATCCGTCCACCCCGACCTACACGGAATTTGTCGCTGTATAATAACGTCACCTGACTTTCTCCTTCCTCATAATTACTTTGGTTGCTAAAGGGCTTTGTCACCTGACTGTATACATATGTTGTTTTGGGGTACATGCTGAAATGACTGATGCTGTTGTTCTTCTTGGAAGGACATTTCTCCATTAACAGCATGCTAACATTACAATATTCTCTACTCTACTTCAGTGGTGCGTTGCCCATGGCACATGGGAGAAGTTTTCCCTCGAGGGCTTTCTGTCAGAAAGCCTTTGTAACATGTGGTTAACATTGTGAAACGGTCGCAGTTTGATTAGGTTTAGGCACCAAAAGTCCGTACTGTAGTTCAACATTGACTATTGTAACCCAAACCATGATCGTTTCCTAAACCTAACCAAGTAGTTTTGGTAACCAAACTGTGGTTAACATTGTGAAACGGTCACAGTTTGGTTAGGTAAGGGCACCAAAATTACTTGGTTAGGTTTGCGAAAAGATCATGGTTTGGGTTAAAATAATAAATTAAGTTTCACACAGGACTCAAACAGCAGTCTGCTGAGTGAAAGTCCAGTGTATGATTCATCACTCATTCATCCCAACCTCCTCACTACATGGACTACATCACCTGACTTTCTGACAGAAAGCCTTCAAGGAAAACTTCTCCCATGTGCTTACTGATGTGTTAGGCTAAAAGATAAAAGTTCATGTTAACTTGTAGTCAAAGACAGGCAATGGTCAAAACCAGGCAGCCAGATCAAAACAGGCAAACTTATCCAAAAGGAGGTCAGGCAAGGAATCAGAAGTCCAGTGGCCAGGCAGGGGGGTCATACAGGCAAAGTCAGGCAGGCAGAACAAAAGGCTGGAACACTAAGGTGTGAGCACACTACACAATCTGGCAGGGAATGAGTGGAAATGGGCCGGTATACGTATATACTGCAAGGCTGATGAGGGAAATGGGAAACAGATGAGCAGGTGGGCAGGGAAGGTCAGGTGATGGAAATGGCGGGAAAGAGGTTAATGCAGGGCAGGAGGGAGTGGCTGGATCTGAAATGACAGGAGAGTTAAGATAAGATAAGATAGAGCTTTATTCACCCAGAGAGAAATTGCTGGGCAGCAGTTGCAGTACAATTGCATACAAATGCAGTTCAATAAATGCCAAAAATATAAACAAGGTTAACAGTAAGGATCATAAGTTGCTCATATCTCAAGTTGCTTCTTGGTGAGGTCCATATAGATATATATGAGAAGTGGAATATAGCTATGTATGTACAATATCAAATCTCAAGTACAGGTAAGTGTATATGGTTAGTATGTGGCAGGGAAAATAGAGCAGAGCGTACGGTTGCTCTAAATGGCTAAAAGTCCTTCTGTGATTAAACTCTATATCTGTGCAAATATAGTAAATATAGTCTCATAAACTCAGGAGTGAAAGAAAAAACACCCAACACTAAAATAGACCTAGAGGTGTGATATGTGCCATGATCTTCTTTAGAAGGGTGGTATCTGATTTTTCTTTTTTTATATCAATATCCAAAACAGTCTCTCATTCTTCAACCTCATACAATTTTCTCACCACAGTCAGGAATGCAGAGTGACATCCAAGTTTTAGTGGCAAACATTAGTTGCAGCCAACCCACCTTCATTCAGATTTCCTCTCTGCACTGGATTGTGTTTTTCTTATTTTTCCTTGTTGTTGTTTTGTACAGGTGGGCTCCAAATACTTTTTTTATTCTACTGTTTGCTCTGGACAGTTGCTCTGACAAGTGAATCAGCTGAATGCATTAAATGAACATGTTAAATATAGTGTACATGACTTGTTTTGCATCGTTTATTGCTACTGGCCACCTAGTTAAAAGGTGAAAGGTTTCTTTGTTTTATTATTAAACTAATAAAAAACATAATCATTTTCCATTGATTGATCCCTGCACACAAGACCAGAATAATTAAAAAGACAGAAACTTACACTTTGTTCAATTTAAACACCAGTTAGTTCATGCAAACATTCAATCACATCTCAATTCAGTCATCTCTCAACACTTTCAGATTGCTCCCAGTGTTACACGCTGGTTACCATAGCAATAGGTCCGAGGCCCATTCTGCATGCAGGCAACATCTTGATTAATCTTGACGATGACAGTGCGACTCTTGATGGGGACGGCTCCACATTGATCCGTAATGAAGCCATTGAGCCGCATGACGAATGGAGGGGAAGGAAATGTGTGAGCACATGATTAATGAAATAATTAATTAAGTAATTGGATTGACTTAATTATTTATTTCCCAATCCTTGAAGTCAGAGAAAAGTTTGATTGCATATTCAAATCAGGGGGTGCAATGAGGTGAGCTGTGTTCTGCTTTCGATTCTCAGTCAGTGCTGCTCATGTATACAGATCAAAGGCATCAGGCACAAATGAGAGAGTATCTTAGCCAAATAAACTCCTCATTTTTTACCTCTTTTCAGCACATTTCAGGGAAGTTTTCCACTCACAGAAAGCAGATTCCTTCACATAACAAAGTGAAAGTGGCTTCCAAAGTTTTGGGATGATTTGTTATTTAGATGATCAGATTAATGAACATCTGGGCAGTCCATCTCATGAGCTCTCCAATTTGAGCCAAACACAATTGTTTCAGTTTTTCATATTGTTAATAATATAGATGATTAACTATCTTGATGAAGAGTTTAGTCTGTGATCTTATTCCCATATGTGACTCCCAATACGTCTGGAAATAGATTTTTTGATTCCACGTGGTGTTTTCCATCTGCTGCCTGCTGTTACGGGGTGTGTGGGATGTTTCCTGGACCTGCTGTCAGGACTGTGAGCTTTTCCAGGGAAAACATGCAGTCATTTTGGATCTTCTTTTAAAAAGCTGGCGTGGTCTTCTTCCATGAGTTTCTGCATATGTCATACCTGGCATTAGAGCTTTAACTTCACGCTAACTCGCATGAAAAGCCTGTTCAGATTTCCCATAGCTCGCATCATAAATGGGCTGATGTAGTGGTTGTTTGGGCCAGCTTGGTAGCAGCCTTAAATTTACAGCTATTGGATACCACAGCAGCTCATTCTACTCATGCTACAGCACCTATGACCGCATGTCTGCAAATCCCAATCCATGCTCTCCTGCTACACATCTTTTTATCACCTTCTCTGTCTCTACTGAAACATTTGAAAGTCTAATAAAAGTCCGAATCACAGATTTCTTTTTCTTACAACTTTTTTTTTTTATCCTGGGAAGGACTTTGCTGAGTATGCACACTCTTTTTTCGGCTATGCCGCGCTTCACAGCCCTACTGTTAGACATACCCACACCTGGGAGCTGCCCACTGCTGCCACAGTATCCCACCACTGGCCACTATCACAAGGATAAGAAAATAAAACTGTCTGAATGCTATTTCTTGCATTTCTGCACACAGTATGCTAGAGTTAAAATGACTGTCCTGCTGACTCTAAGAGGCTGTTAAAGATACTCCAGTCCGTGTCCTGTCTGTCTTGTATAGCTAAAGTTTAGACCTGTTCAACTTGGAACATGCGCTTAATGTATCCAGGAGGAGACACATCATTGTAAAATTGATTGATTCAGGTAGACCCTATCGCCAAACAAGAACACTGATATTGGAAGATTCTGCAAAACCCAGAAATATTTTACTTCCAATGGCAACATTATTAAAATTTTAACTTTCTGCAATATTTTTGCAGGGCAGAAACAGGATGGTTAAGGTTAGGGAAAGGTTGTGGTTAGGGTCACTAAAACACCTGGTTAAGGTTAGGGAAACATCATAATTATGGTAAACAAAAAGGTTAATGGGACGCAAAAGTCGGACCTGCTACACACCCATCCACCTGTGGCCTCTGCACTTTTAATTTCCACCATCACTACATAAAGGGCACACTACTTCTTGTGTTGGAACCAACTGTTGGTCCAATATGGACGTTATTCATAGGGATACTGCGCTGTGCAGGCACATTCATCAATGTTTCCTGTGTGATCATAAACTAATGAGGTAACTAGAGACACCACTGGACAGAGTGTCTTACTGCCTTTACAATTCCTATGTGGTTGGTGAAAGACATGCAGTAGCCACTAACAATCCGATCCAGCTTTCAAATTAACGCTTTTAAAAAGTTGAGCACAAGATGTAAACAGAATGAGCAAAAGGAATGGCAGCTCGATCAATCATCATGTAATTGTTTTAGACTAACTAGCAGAAGCTTGTAACCGACACTTTCATATGAGCAGGCTAAATTCACCCTATAATATTCCCTGCCCTGATTTTATCCCCATAATGACCACTCAAATAAAAGATTATTACAAGTGTTTAAACTAAAGATCTAATGGTTAAAATGAATCCTCTAATGTTTTGTATAACTTAAGAGCATATTTGTTTGTGTCTATGAACCTGTGTGTGTGTGTGTGTTTGAATATGTGCTTGTGTGTGCATGTGTTTATATGCAGCGTGTGCAGGTCTCCCTGTGTCCTATTGGAGATTATTGTGCATCCATCAGTATGCCGTTAAGCAGTGGCCAATGAGGATATGAAATGGCTCTCACTTTGGGGCTATCGCTGATCAATGCTCATGAACATTTAATGTCATAATCAGCCATCAGGTGGTACAATAACACATCAGCACTAACAGCTTCGGACGGCAGGATGGCAACACACATGCAACACACTGACACACATGTTCACGCACAAATGCATGCACAGGCTCACTTCTTTAGCGTATCATCTCTATATTTTATGTAACACAGCCATGGAGGTGGAAACATACACACACACACACACACACACACACACACTCATTAGATATCTTGCCTCACTCACCATTAAACAAACACACACCATCAACCATTTAGGCACTAAAATAATGTGTGTGCTCAGAGTGTGTATGATGTTATGCCGTCTGGGTGAGAGATGAAAGAGAGAGACATGGGGAGGGTGGTGGGGTGAGGAGGGGGGGTATTATCGGGGGAGGGCTTTACAAAGTAAGCCAATTTATACAAGGTATCCCGGCTCGAATTAGCGGCTAATGACTCTATTAGCTTTCATTTTTGCACCGAGGAGATTTGCCTGCATAAATTAGGGCCCGATCATTGGCAAAGTGTCACGGCCAAAGGACAGTTTATAAATACAACAGCCAGGCCCTGTCAGCCGCGCCGGGCGCTGATATAGACGTCTCTGCAGACTTTGTCGTTGAGCGCAACAGACTTGTGCCAGTCAGACGGTGACAGGGGACCGTGGGGGTCCCAGGGGGCGCTCTCTCGCCGTCGTCCCTGAAAAGGTCAACTTGACGCGGGCACAGCCCATCGACCTGCCCCCCTGTCGGCTCCGTTGATAAAAATCAGATAAACTTAAGACCACTCATCGATCCAGGCTGCGGAGCCTTAGGCAAATGTTGGCCGAGCCCTCCTCCTCCTCCTCCTCCTCTTCCTCGTCCTCCTCTCCTGTGCATATGATTACACACAAGCAAATTAAAATGGGTAGGTGGGGTAAAAAGGGAAAAGAGGGAAAGATAGAGAAGAGATGGGAGAGGAGGAGAGGAAGGCAGGAATTCTTGTTTCTCTGAGAAGAGGAGGGGACGGGATGTTATTAAGAGGTGAGAGGATGAGAAGTGGGAGTAGGCACAGTAAGATTAATTGCAGAAATTTGAGCAGAGACAGGGAAATTTCATTAACTATGAGAGCACTTGTTAGAGCTAAATGGTCAGAGAGAGGCGGGAGGTGGATGGGGAGGGGGGGAAGGTGAGACAGGCAGGATCTCAGAGGTGAAAGAAGTGGAAAAAAGAAAGAGATTTGCACAGAACATGTCCATGCAACTTCCTTTTCCACCCCCCCAAAAACACCACAGATGCTCTGTTCCCTAATGCCTTGCTTTCCATGTCTTTCCTTTAAATGTAAAGTCTGAGAGGGTTACAGAAAAAAGGGACGAGGACACAGCAGATGAGTGAGAGTAGCTGTGGGAAAGAGTGAAGGCAGAAGGGGCCCCGCAGCAGGAAGGATGCAGAGCCGAGCAAAGGGCCAGGAGTCAGAGTTAGTGAGAAAAGACCAAGTACAGACTGCTGCGGGGGAGACAGAATTAGAGCAAAACTGAGGGAGAGATACAGAGGTGTAGCACATCTGGCTGGCAACACTTTCGCCTCAGCAATCAGACCACACATCCTCTGCAGGTTCACTCTCCGTCCTCTCTCACAGCGTCTCTCTTGCCAGGCTGGGTGTCTGTCTGCTGCCCTCTGCACCCGCACTATCTTTCCACACTTCCTCCCTCCATCACATCTACCCCTTTCTCCACAAGCACACATACTGTATGCACACACACACACACACACACACACACACATGCTCTGTCTCACTGTCTCTGCATCTCTCTCAGGAGGATGAGCAATACAGCTCAGGGCGCAGAGGTGCTGATAAGGGGACAGGAGTGTGACGCGAGCAGGGGCCTATGGCCACAGATAACACGCTTACTTGTGTGTGTGTGTGTGTGTGTGTGTGTGTGTGTAAGTGTGCGTGTGAGGCCCATAGTCGTCAGGCTGTAAGTGGGAATGATGAGGGTAACCCCGTTATCAGCTCTGTCTATGTCAGCACCTCCATCTGGTGTCGGCTCTGTTGCCAGTGTGTGTCCATGAGTGTGTGTGTGTGTGTGTGTGTGTGTGTGTGTGTGTGTGTGTGTGTGTGTGTGTGTGTTTGTGTCACTACAGGGCGATAGTTGTCTGGTGAGCAGGAAGTGCAGTCTGGGTCAGACTGGTGACACATGCAGCACAGCCTTTAGTGTCTGTCTCGTTCTTGTATTCTCTTGCTTTGTGTGTGTGTGTGTGTGTGTGTGTGTGTGTGTGTGTGTGAGACAGAGAGAGAGAGAGAGAGAGAGAGAGAGAGAGAGAGAGAGCATTAGCCTAATCAGTACAGAAGAAGAGGAATAGAGGTTCCTATGTGCAGGTTGTTTAATACATTACTTACTGGATCATCAATGTGTTTCAGTGTTCTTTTTCTGCTATCACTACACTCCACATTATATATTTTCCTCTTATGTTAAATTTGCACAATTTGCTAAAGTGTGTAACATTAGAATCAATTCTCAGAATAATATGTTACACATGCTCTCAAATAAATTTGTTGCATAAACAATATATGCAACTAAGTAGCATATAAAAGGTGCCAAAAGAGATGAAGATGCAGGCGATGTTAGCAGTGGAGGTGTGAGTGAGTGTTGGGGATGAAGCCATGATACACAGCTTTAGTCCTCTGCTGCCAACTATTGGTGGAAATTTGAAACAGCAGCAACTCAAACTGAATGTGAAGAGCCTCTTCTCATGCTCCTCTCTCTGTGACTTCTCTCTCTGTAAAACATCAGCCACTGTAAATACAAAATAAGCAAGTTGTCACATATTGCGAAACTGCTTTAGTTCCTATTAGTGGAGGATGTACATGTAGAGGCACAGCATCAGATTTGATAGATTTATCAAGGATTTATAGAGAAAGAAAGAAAAAAGCAGTGTCTTTTTCCTCTAAATCCATAAAGTGTTCTAAATATTTTTTCCACTTTATTCAAAACAACATATTCATATTTTTACAAGAGATTAATATTCAAAAAACTAAAGCTATTACTGTGAGTGCAGTAACGTCCAACTCTTTGAGACTCTAGTCTTTTGGATTTTACCCTACATATTTTTTAAAAGAATGCAAATATTTTCTTTTGACTCTGTGGGAGTCAAATGAGGCTTTCAAATGACAAATGATGCTCATTTTTTAAAAATGTCACTTAGTCCCCTTTCGCACTAATCCCTCATGTTTGTTGTGTAATGGTTTGTCGTTCTCTGCCAAAACATATTGCATCAAAATCAGATATCTCTATTTGACTGCAGGACATTACAACCAAGATGTAGCTTGTTCTTATGCATAGTAACTACAAACACAATGACCACTGCTACTCTCTTATCTGGAGCAATTTTGCCTCTTTCCGCTGCACAACAACACATCCCACAAAACACCTCTGATGCAACACAAAAAGTAGACTTTATCATCCTAAATGTATGTATATGATGCAGAAACATGATTCATATGGACAAATCCTGATATAACTCATAGGAGATAGGTCATTATGATTACACAGAGTGCTCCCTACTGGCCATTATCATTCAAGTGCATCTTTACACTGAAGGACACAGCAAACCCAGTTTGGCTCTGACACTATGGTACAATTTGTGGCTGTGTGTGTGTGTGTGTGTGTGTGATGGAGACACAATCCAGCTTTTTTTTATTTGGAAAAAAAACAGGGAACCATCGCACCGAGCATTTCAGAGTGAGTTTTTAAGGACAGTCTGATCAACAGTACATTAACAGTGGAATAACTGAATGCATCTGACTGTGTGTGTGTGTGTGTGTGTGTGTGTGTGTGTGACCATGAGAGCTGAGCACGTCTATTTCATCATAAGTTGCAGTGGACAGTAAAAGATGCAAATAGGCTCAATAAAATATCTGTTATTTTTAAAATCTAATATCGATGATTCAGTAAGTAGCCTCTCAATAAAACGGTGCAGTAAATGGCTAGTGGATTTATCTCTAACCATAACCTGACCATAAGGTTAAGTGTTCCTAATAGTTATAAATGAGAGGGTGCCCGTTACTTTTGTTTATTGGCATGCTTTCTTTAGGTCCCCTCACTGATTCCAGTAATATAACATGTCGCTCTCGTCTCACCGCGCTGCAAAATGAGATTAGACTCTGACATGGGCCCCGCATCATCCGCCGACGAGCCCGCAACATGAACTCTTCACCGGGGCACTGCACGGCGGCGAGACGACGCACGGAGGGGGGAATATCCAAGCAGGCAGGCAAGCAGGCAAGTCGGCGGCTGCGCGCTCCCTGGAGCTCCAGGCGCGCTCCCCTGGTCCTGCAAGAATTATTCATTCAAGTCTGCCATCTACCGACGGAAAGACGCAACGACACCGTCAGATGTGAGTGCTGAGAGTCTGTATTCCTTCACAAAATACCACACCAATCCTATAAGGACTCAGTAGTGGGTTTATAAAGATTATATAATACTGAATGCTATTTTTTTTTTAAACCTCAGCATTACCATAATATCATTACATAATATGTCTATAGCTTTATATCCCTACAAGTATGTTGTTGTTGTACTCGTGCAGCAATTAATGTGTATAGCTTATCATAGTGAGTATTTGGTATCTCCTGTGAATTCTCTCTAAGATTTGCAATATTCATGTTGGTATTTGGAGTCCTATGGTGATATTTGTGGAAATATTCCATTACAGTAAAAGATAATAGATATTTATCACGTATCTTTAAAGCGCAGCATTTAGTATCTTTAGTCCTGTATCTGTTAGATGAAAATAGCCATGTGGAGGCCTTGGATGAGAGCTACAGCTCAAATATGTGCAGATCAGATTTACATTCCGGTCACTGAAAGTACAACTGTTTATTATTTCATCTAATATCTAATAAATAGGATTACTTCAGTAATTTCAGACTACTTTACAAGGAAATGTAATAATGCCTATAAGAGCTTTGTAATGGTCAACTTAGATACCATATATACAGGATATGTGTGACTCCCAACCCCACTTGACTTAGATAGATAGATAGATAGATAGATAGATAGATAGATAGATAGATAGATAGATAGATAGATAGATAGATAGATAGATAGATAGATAGATAGATAGATAGATAGATAGATAGAACTACATACATTCAGTACATGCCCTACATACATACAGTACATTTACAGAGAACAGAAGGAGCTGCAGGAGTAGGAGAAACAGAGGGCTGTTTTATTGGACTGGTTTTATTGCTCTCACTCAGGACTCATATCCTGAGTTTAACAGGGCTAAAGGCAAAAGGTTTTAAGTGTGTGTGAGTGTGCATGTATGTCTGTAAGAGGGAGAGAGAGAGAGAGAAGAAAGCAGAGAAGGTGGGGGTTACTTACTGCGTATTACTGGGGGCTGCACATGTAGGCCAAGGCCACATTATGTTGGACTGAGTTGAACACTGTAATGTTGTCCAAAGACTGTGTTACTGCCTGCTTAGTGTGATCAGAGGTGGGCAGTTACAGTATATTTCGTGGCTGTATTTCACCTTCATCATCATCATAGTAATCACTAATGTCCCACTCTTAACTCTGCATAAAGCAGTTTCAAACTTTGAATCAATGGAAATGAGAAGATTTCAGAACCAACAGCTCACAATGTAAGCTGTCATCCCCATCTCGTTCTGCTCAAAATAAATGTTTGACATGAGCTTTTTCACCAGTTCCAACATCACAATATTTACAGATCTTGTTAATAGCGTGAGGGATAGTGTTTCCCAGAAGGCCTGAGATGCGTCTTTGCGCTGGATCACTTTACAGTTTGTTTATAACGCAAGCAAACAAAAGCCTCCTCCGTGTTATTCAATCCATCTGAGAATGGACACAATCACTTTGAAGACAGAGTGACATACAATCATTGTATTGTTTCATCCTGATATCACTGTGCAGTAATGAAGGTTATGTAAGCAGGGAGTGTTGCAGAGTTTGTGCTGAGTAAACATGAGCTACAGATTTAATGCTCTTTAATGGCCATATGTTATCTTTTACATTCCATTTGAATGGACTTCAAACTCTTTATGGTTTTGAAAATTTACATGGTCTGAGTAGGTCAATCCTTTGCCTATATTTTCTCTGAATATTACTTCCATGCGGTCAAAGTGCACACAGAAAATACCTTTGCCCAGAGCTTGGTGGGGAGGTAGGCTTGTAAATCATTACAGACAAAAAGTCTGACTTTAAGTTTTTATCACATTTGTGACCATGAAACTATCCGAACAGCAGAAACTCTTCAGTTTAGAGTATTTTTGACACAAGATGTTGTTGAGTTTGATAGATGCATGCTGATGATCCCTGTTTACAGAGGCTCCTTCCTCTCGCTGCAGGAATTGAAATACTGTCCAAGGTCAGTTTACATCCAGAGTAAACTTTGCTGTGTCTAAACCCTTATAACTGCAGTTGGATTCATATCAACACATTGGAGGAATCTGTGAAGTGAAGCTGAATTCTATCATTTCTTTCACATTCATTTCATTGCATTAACCCCTCGCAAGCTTTTCGCCTGATTGATAGATCACATGCGTACATCAATGTATGTGTTTTCATCACACATTAACATATATCATACAACATATATAAGATATATAATTATATAAACTGCAATTAGGCTCTAAACCAGAGCAATATGCAATAAATGCAACATTCAAATAAGATGAGGTTCCCAAGTAACCACCTTTAGAAGCAAATATAATGGAGATTATGGTGGTGATTATTGTGATGATGATTATGATAGAGGCTCTGATTTCTTTTTCTTCCTATTCTTCACTGTCTTACAATTGCTATTTAATTTGTAGTAGTAGTAGTACTAACAGAAAGTACATGGTGCTTCACTATAGGCCATTTTCCCAGCAGCCATCTTGATTTGTCATAGAAGGAAAAGCACAGGTGGTAATAATAATATTAACGATAGCTCCGTTGTATGTAAGTGTCCCACTTAGCCATGACAGTATGACAGTGAGCCAGCGTGCACAATACCAGGACCCTGAAACGGAAGCAGCTAAATGGAATTCAGCCATCATTAATTTTCATTATTTATACCTGTGCTTTTCCTACTGTGACATGTCAAAATGTCTTCAGTGCAAAAGGACTATGAAGACGACAAAGGACAGACTGATAAAAACAGAACGATACGTAAAACATGAAAAAGATACAAATAATAATAATTATATTTTTTCATTAATTCACAAAATAGCTGACAATGCAACAAAGATATGAATAAAAATGGTAATAGCATGCCTTAAGACGATATATATATATAGGGTAATAATTGTGGGGAAAAAAGCGAGAGACAGTCGAAAGATCACGTCAAAAACAAGTACAATAGAAGTGAAAAGATGAAACGGATTTTTCAGCATTTCCAAAGTGGAGGATGTTCCGCACTTTGACCTGTAGATGGCAGTAGAAGACAAACAGTGGCTGCCTCCCTCATCCACCTGACAGGGTGGTGGTGTGTTGTGATCAAGTTCCCGCTACGCATTAATTGTGCTGTAATGTCACATTTTGGATACCGCAACCTCAACGCAGAGACCCGGAGATCAACGTTTAGAAAGGTTCCACACTAAATGAACACTGTAATGTTTTGATAGCCTAGATAAAACCGTGATTAGGTCTGTTTTAATAGGGATGCATCAGTGATTTCCCATATACCTCATCAGCAACATCAACACAAACACACAAAGGACTTATATAAGACACTCACAAAAGTGCTCGAGCAAAGCCAATTTCAAAAGTGTGTATAAAGTGTTTACTTGGAGTAAATGTACCTCGTTGGTTGATGATAAAATTACTTGTGTGTATTAATTCATCTCTGCCTCGATTCGTGTTTCAAATTGACTCCATTTAATTCTATTACAAGCTGCTAAACCTGCATCCGTGATCATCTACATATAAAACTATAATTGACAATCTTCTTGGCTGTCGTCATATTAGGGTGGGTTAAATGCAACGTGGAGGCGCGCATCGGGCAGGCTATAATTAATATCAACTGTTTACGGCGTCGACGGGGCCACGTTGGTTAATGGTGTTGTTTATTGTGTTGCAGGAGCCCCGCGTTTCCGGTGCATCAATCCTCGTGTCAGTGCCTGGGCCCCGGTGTCGCCGAGGAGTGATGGCCGTGCGGTGATTATAACGGAATAAAAGGACGTAATGAAGTGCTTTCCGCCCCGTTATTTTCGTGTGCCCGGCTGCTGTCAGCCACCTCCACGCTGCCTTGACGCTCCACTCCTCCCCCCTCTCCATCTCTCCTTCCCATCACTGTGTGTCACAGCCAGCTGCTTGTTTCCTGTTTTTTAATTTTTTATTCATACAGTTCATATACAGTTGAATCGTTTAAAATGCTAATAACTTGACAGGGGCCACAGCTGTATGTGCTGTGTGTGTGTGTGGCATTTACATTAATGCCCTGTGTGGTTTCTGTTAATATTAACATGTCTTTGTGTAGGCTATTTGCCATGTTTCTATATTTAATGTGTGCACATAGCTGTGTAGCCTTTGTGACTTGTGTGCACATGAGAGAGAGAGAGAGAGAGAGAGAGAGACTAATGGAACAGGTTGGTGGTGATTAATTGAAGAAATAGAGAGTTGATTGTAGTAATTAAACAAAACAAGGTAAAGCAAACGACTGGGCTGCCATCTGGGCCCGCAGGCTGAGAGCACATGCATTTACCCACTGCCAAGCACACCATTTATTTACCCATATAAAGATGCTAGGGGACCGTCTGTGGCTCACTGTGCTTGTGTGTGTAGGCCTGTGTGTGTGTGTGCGCGCGTATGAGCATTTTTGTCAGCAAGAAAGAGAATTGTATTCCTCATATGGCAATGTGCGTACGTGCACGTGTAAACTAATGTTTTGTTTTCAAAGAGGGAATGACTACTTTGGTGTCTCAAATGGCAACGCATGGATATGTGTGTGTGTGTGTGTGTGTGGGAACGTGTTTGTGTGTGTTGTATGTTTATATCTTATTTGCATCTGTGATGGTAGAGACATTCATCCAGTGTCGCTCTGCTGATCATCTTTGCTGCTTTGGTGGATAAACACCACAATCAAGAGATGCTGCGATGGAGAGTAAATGTGCAGAGATGCATAACAGAGACATGGATGGCACCACATTAATTAACACACACATATCCAAATACACCATACACACATGCGCATATCCATTTAAATTCAAATGCAAATGCTTTTACCCAGACACACAAAACCACGCCGACATGATCTACCCACACACACTCCCAGGCTGTGTGTTGTTTTTGAAGTCAGTCAACCATCAGCTAAATCTGGTCTCTTCATTTTGCCGGGGCGCTTCAGAGAGAAAGCTGTGAGAGGTGGTGTGCGCATATGAAATTGCTTACATTATATGCTGCAATGTTTTTCCAATGGGCTGGAACATATTAAGCTGAAAATGAATAGCAGGTCTTCTCGACACCATGTTGAGCGGTGGCTAAGCCTTCACTTCCCCTTCTCCGAGTGCTCCATCATAACGACAGCTGTCACTTTTATAGCGTGTGTATGCGTCTGCTCGTGTGCATATACTGTGTTTGTACCATATGTTGAAATCTATCTGCATGCATGTGTGCATTTATGTGAGTGTGTGTGTGCCTGCTACTGTATAGCCTTGTGCAGTGGCCCTCTATAGCAGGTCATGTGTTGAAACAAAGGATCACATCTGCCTGACTCCCGCTGGAAGGGAAACCATGCACATCTATTTGTTTTAGCACCGGTCGTACAAAGCAGGAAGATGTTCAAATGATGTGCATGCAGCTGATTATCATAAATATGACATCTTTTATATACCCCAGCAGGTACAAAGTGTATGCATCTGAGCATATGCATGTGTGAGGGTGTGTGTGTGTTTGGGTACATTTGTGATCTCTGTGTGCTCACATATGCATATTTATGTCTGTGTGTGCATGCTTGCATGTATATGGATGTGTGTGTGTGTGTGTGTGTGTGTGTGTGTTTGTCAGACGGTGGCTCATTGGTATGCTGAGTGTCTCCGGTTCCCCTGTGGTGCTGGGTGGGATAGGAAGCATCTGTCACCTCTGCAGAGATCCAGCATGCTGCCGACTTAACCCTTAAAGCGCCGCATCACCTGAGGGCTGCTATCTGAGAGAGAGAGAGAGAGAGAGAGAGAGAGATTTCTATTGGCAGAGCCACCCAGATGGGCGGGTCTCATGTCAGGATTTTGCCTTGATTGATAAATTTGAGGGTGGAGCAAATGCAGACAGACGTGGCCTATCCCGACAACAGGCGGAGCCTGGTTGCTGCAGCAACCCAACACCTTGACAACCTATTGGAGGACCAAGAAAATTGCTGACATATTGCTCTCTCTCTCTTCCACTCTTTCTTTTCTCCCCCTACATCCCTATTTCCCTTTCTCAGTATCTCTCTGTGTGTTGTGATCTGTCCTGTAGGTGAGTGTGAGGGGTGGTTGACACAAAACAACAGCCATTACTCACGGGTCAACGTGTTGGGGCCAACAGATAAAGTCCTACTCACTTACTTCACTGTACAAACACATAGTGGAGGGAATGATGTTTTGTTATAAGTGTGTGTGGGGGGTGGATGAGAGTGATGGTGGTGTAACAGTAGGAGGAGTTGGAGAAAAACAGGTAGCGTCCGAGGAATGTAAAAATTAAGAGAGTGAAATTGTTTTTCACTGAACTTTTCAGTGCTTGCAAAAGTGTTCTTGTTTTCTTGTGTGTCTGTATAGACCTTTTTTAAGGAAAACATTTTGACATGTCGTATCAGGAAAAGCAGAGGTGTAATTAATAACATTAACGATGGCTGCATTCTATTTACGTGAGCCAGTTGCAAGGTCCTGGTTTTGTGCACCATCGTTATCTTATTAATAATGTGCCACACCTGCTGAATGCCCGGTCACAACAGAAAAGCACTTCTCAAAGTATTTTGTTTTAGAAACTTAATGACGCAATGTTAGTTGGTGAACTACTGTAGCTGGCGAGCTAACCAATTATTTGCTATCCAACTGGGACATGCTAACGCTAACGATTCCTTTTTATTTTCTCTGAACTATGACGTTTACTCCCCCCTGGCATTTTGTTCTCGGGATTGTACATCATTTCATTCAATAAAGAGTTTTATTGGAGAGGGAAAAAACTCCCCGCGCTAACGAGTTTGCTAGCTGCTTCGTTTACTTGTTTACTAATGGGAACAATAAGTTCATACAGTTTAGTTAAAAGATGTATTTATACCATCGACTCCTGTCTCATTACTGTCTGCGAACCATCCCTCTTTTGTGGAACAGTTTATACTCTGACAGAGGAGACTTAAATAAAAGTGGATGGTGCAACATAGCTAATAAGTGATAATATGATAGCTTCCCCCATTTTGGGCTCTCCGTTCCCTTAAAGGTCGACACTGTCAAGATGGCTTACTATTGGTCAATGGTGTGAATTTAGATTTACTTTGCCACCACAAGCAAATCCACTGATTGCGACTATTCCATTGAAATGAATTGATTTCTCCATGAAAACTTGTCATTTTAAATGCTAGTTTAAATGCAGGCATCAAGACAAGTCAAAATGTCTCCCATGAAATGCTTTAACCTCAGAGGTGGTACTGTAAGTTTTCTGACTCTTTGTGTTGTTAAACAAATGGACACAATGTCAATATAGCTTATATACTATATGGAATATTTTAAAATACAAAAGAAAGAAACAGAGGAATATCTGTGTATATACCTTTCCTTCCTTCTTCATGCAAGTCTGTGTGCATGTGTGTGTGTGAGTATGTCCTCCGGGTGTCATTGAGCTCTGGTATAAATCAGCTGGGTGTGCGAGCGTCGGGCTGCAGTAAATTAGCCAGGTTTTAATTGTGTCTGTAATAGATGACTATAATTAGTCAAGGCTCTTCCTCAGCCTCTACTGCCCTGACATAATCTTCTTCTAACCAAACTACACATGCCTTCGTCTCTCCATCCTTCATCCCTCTGTAGCCTGGAGGGACAGGAGGGATCTTCTTCAGGGTCCCCCTCACTGACAGCTTCTCAGAGAAACCCACCAGAGAAAGGCACTGTCCTTTTGTCTATCTGAAGTCTTCTGTCCTTTATTCTGCATGTCTCATCAGGAAATCCTGTTCCCTGGAAAAGGGTCTGTTAGCAGTTAGCAGGGTCTGTCACCTTTTAGCTTGTTGTAGTTGAGATCAGAGTAAGTTTAAAAATAAAGGGTGAAATGATCATGAGCACAGTCTAAGACTTGGGGTAGATACAAGGTGGTGTAGGTGACTATGGATGTGTTTGCTGAGAGTGGCTGGGATTCTGTGATACCACAACTTCCTGTTGGTCCTTGTAGAGTTGTTATGAACATAATTAAACCAATTATCTGCAATTACATCACTTAATTATCCCAGAGCTGTACCTGCTCTCACACTATTACCTCTGCAATCTAAACTAGGTTTCTACATACAGTACATTGGCACTAGGCAAAACAGCTCTAGCAACAAATACATCAGATTATGTGTGTTGATGTAGTTCAACTGTAAAGACATCTGTATTTTTAACACAATGTTGAAGTCATGCCTTAGCTTTATGAGCAGGGAAGTAAGACTTGCTCAGAGCCATGTCTTTATTGTCCAGAAGTGAAGCAGGTTCCTGTGGTGCTTTTCAAAGTAAATACGTTGCTGATCTTTTGTTTTTTTTTTCTGATAAATTGTCCCATCATGTGGAAATACAGCCTCTGAGGTCTCCCCTCTTATGATTACTGGCTTCCTGCTCCTCAGATATGATACATGGGTGACACATTAAAGAACTAACTTTCTGAAACAGACAATCCAACAAGCAACGAATGGCCAGGCGTGTGGAGGTGGGAAAGTGGGAGAGATTTGAACTCCACACAACCACATCTGTCACTTTTAATGCGTGCAAACGAATGCAACACTATGAATTCCTTTGAGGAGAGACTGTCCAAAAATGTGTGCTGTTATCCCCAACGAATATTGCTTCTGACCCCTCTATGACGCTTTGGAGATTTGCCGCTTAGAACAGCTATGAGCACTTTTGCCTTCAGACATGGTCAGAAAACACGTCGTACAAACTAGTTTGTTTCAAGCGTACACCGGCCTTTATTGAGGTGTTGGGCCACCAAGAGCCACCGAAACAGCTTCAATGCTCCTTAGTATAAATTCCACAAATCTCTGGAGTCTACTGGATTTATGAACGGCATTCTTCCAAAACATATTCCCTCATTTGGTGTTTTGATGATTGTGATGGAGAGCACTGTCTGATGCTTTGGACCCAAAATCTCCCATAGGTGTTCAGTTGGGTTGAGATCCAGTGGCCATCAAGGTCCTAACATATGACTGATATCACTGTCATACTCATCAAACCATTCAGTGACCTATATGGCAGCATACACGTCCATCTTGTGCCTCCACTCATTTGTTCATGTTTTCTTTTTTTATCATCCCCCATAAGTATGATGTTTTAATTCAGAATCCAGGACAAAACCATCCCCTCCCAGCGGATATAAAAGAAACCTATTTACATTCTTTCTTTAAATGATTTGAACTTCCAAACAAACTAAATGTGAAAAACAGTTGTTTTGAAGGTGATCATAGACATGTCATATTGCGCAGCTGAACTTGCACACTTACCTATGAACACACAGGGCTCCTGCAAAAATCACAGCCCCTGCTTGATAATCTGTAAAGCACCTAATCACCAACTGGTGTAAGTGACAGAGGGGCGGGACCAATGTGATCTGACATAGCTGACAGCCTGCACCTGATAAGGCAGGACAAAACTGAAAAATGTTGCTGCAGGGGGATCCATGCGCTGATTAGGCTTGTGTTCGATTCCGCCGAGTGCCGATTCATCAGTGTCCACTAGCACCCGTTTACCCGGTTCTCGGGTGTCAGTGTGGTCACATCGCTGCCGGGACCTCGCCAATCTCTGTCGCACAGAATCAGCATCTGGGAGGATAGGAGCTCACCCCTGCGCCATTCAAACACACACACACATACACACACACACACACACATACACAGCAGTGCACTGCCCCTAATCACAGCAACAAACATGATAAACTGTGTACACTAACCCTGCCTGTACACATGCAGACCACACACAACTTCAGCTGAAACTGACCAAACACACACACACATAAACACACATTAGTCCATTCTGAGATGTGACCCCCCCTGAAGTGCATTGGTCACCAATCAGGACCACTTTGTCAAAGCACAGGTAACCGTGACGACTCTAATCCCTCGGCAATCGGCCGGTCATTCATCACCGCTGAGGGAAGGAGAACGAGAGGAGCGGTAGAGAGAGAGGAGGAGGAGAGGGAGGGAGAAAAAAGGGGGGGTGGGTGTCACAGACAGGGGCAACGGTGCAGACAAATGGCCCCAAAAATTCAGTATTAATCAGCAACTGATTTGCTGCCCCTTTAAAGCCAATACCACTTAACGACTGGAGAGAGAGAAGGAGGGAGGGAAGGGATGGAGGGAAGATGAGTGTGAGCAGGAAAACAGAGACAAAACAAGAGAAGAAGAAGAGATTGAAAGATAAATGAAGGAACAAGGGAGAGAAAGACTGAAAGAGAAGAAAGAGAAAGGAAAGCAACTTATTGGAGTCTACTGTTGCATTAGGTGTTCAGTTTGTGACATAGTAAAATGCTGCGTAAGGTGCTCCCCTCACCACACACACACACACACACACACACACACCAGTAGCCCCTCTGTTGATTTGTCACTGGAGTTGATCAATAGCTGTGATGGAAACAGAATCAGCTCAGATGGATTAAACGTCCCAGTGGCTCTGACGTTATTTTCCCATTAAGAGAAGGCTAATCATTACACATGCACACACACACACAGAAACAAACACAGGTACACACACACACACTGGAGCACATACATATGCATACGTCCCTACTGCACTGCATGAATGCAGTTTCATATCAATTTAAGCACAGTTAGCGACATAAACAAGACTTTATACACATGGTGACGTGTAAAAAACAAACACACACACACACACACACACAACCACACACATTGGATGTTAAAGAAGCTGCGACTAAAGTGCTAACAGTGTGACTGTATTGATCCGAGCTTGTTTCCCTCAACAACACACACTTTGGTCAACAAAACAAAACCCCACTTATCACTTCAACTGACAAGAAAGTAACATAGTACAGTTTTTTCACTTTTCATTACGTATGTACTCTAAATCCTGTAAGAAATAGAGTGGACGTGAATTTCTCTGGATTATTGCCCATGCAATGCTGTAATTTATGTAATATCATGCTGATGAGACATCAAGTTAATTCTTTTGTATGTAAAAGATATAAATTACATGCACAAAAATATAAGTATAATGTTTGCATTTAACGGATCAGTTCACCTAAATTACAAATAAATTCTTACCGTGCAGATATGTTTTGGTTTATGTGTCTTGGTTTTGAGATATTCGTCTCTAAGATTTTCACCTCACTGTATTGAGATGGAGGCAAAGATCTCAAAGACTGATACATGTGTATAATGATTATCTTATTCCTCTGTGCCACAGATAGACATCTGTTAGCACTGAACATACTTTGAGTTATTTGTATAAAGGTGATACACTCACAATTTTGGATGACATCTCTTGCTCCGAAGTGATTTGAATGCACTTACTGTAAGTTGCTTTGGACAAAAGTGTCTGCCAAATTAATGTAATAATAATAATAATATAATGCTGTGAATACTCAAAAATGTGTATTAATCCATGGCTGAAAATAGTGCCTAACAAATGCACACTTTACTCCTGTTTGAGTACAGTTACCTATACAGTGCCCAGCTGTTTTAGGAAGTTATTTAGCCTCGTTTAAAAAGGGCTGAGCACCACAGACAGGGTAGGGAAGTGGACGGACAAACGCATTGTTGTTGTTTTTTTGTTTGTTTCTTTCATTTGTTAACAGTACGTAAAATATAGAACCCTAGCCTTATCTTTTAAAGAATTTGATCACAAAAATGTAAAACAATTCTCACTTACCTCTAGTGGTATCTAGCCATGCACTAGCCTTGCTAGTAGGATAAATTCATTGCTGGTTTTGGTATTTGTATGGGATTTGTTGACATTAAGAAAAATATGGAATGTCACCAGAAGGTGGTTTAGGTATGAGTTAAATGTAAGACAGTAAATAAGGTAAATACTGTACATGACCAAGGACACTGAGGTGAGGTGATACATTACACGACATGTGATGCAGGAAAGAACATGAGGCAGGAGTGCAGAGAGAAAGAAAGAGAAGGAGAGTGATAGCTCTGCAGGGAGGAAGCCTGAGACCATCTGCTGTTGGCTACCTGCTGTTCCCCCTCTCTCTCCGCTCACCTTCCCTCTCTTCTTTCTCCCCATTTCCCCTGCAGTCTATGAAGGCACTCAGTCAGTTAGTGTCAGATAGGCGGCGTATACACACCAGGGACTCCACACACACACACACACACACACACACACAGACTCAGACGCATGTGCAGTACAAAGCAAGCATTCAGTTAATTTGTGACTTTATATTTTATATTTATACTCTCCCTTTGCTGCATGCTCGTTGTTACAGTTACTCTTTTACTTCTGATTCTCTCTCAGTCTCTGTCACTATAACATGCATACATGACACAAACACTCGTGTACAGACAGACAACAAACACACAAAACACACACACACACACACACACACACACACACACACACATACACACACACACACACACACACACACTGTGAGAGGTCTCTCTAATGGATTCTGAAGATTCCAATTTCCCCTCTGCCACCAAAGACAGAAAACCCTCTGAGCTCAATTACCCCTGTCTCACACACACCAGACGAGACCACATGCACGCACACACACATGCACACACACTTGGACGCATCTTCACTTGTAATCATAGACACACACACACACACACACACACACACACACACATATCCATGCACACCTTAAGCCACTGTGACATGCTGAGAATCACACAATCAGAGTCACGCAGGCCAACTGAGAGGAGTATTAGTCTAAGGTAGATTTTATGTGATAGGAGATAACAGGATGAGAGAGGGGAGAAAAAATGGAGGGGTTGTTGGGAGGTGAGGTGTGGGGGGAGAGGTCAGGATACACAAAAAGTGAAGATGGTACGATAGAAGATGGCAAGATGGGAGGATAGGTTGAAGTGAAAGATACAGAGAGAAATATGGGAGGCAGCAGAACTGCAGAGGCAAAGAAAGATGTGAAGGAGATATAAGAGCAGACTGGAGAGGAGGTGCAGGCCTCTGGCTTTTACAGAATCCACTCTTCCAGAAACCTTATTAAATTCCACAATTAGCTGAACGTCTCAGGCTATAAATAGGCTCACTTTTTCCATTCCGTGATGTCAGTCAGCGGGCCAGGCTTCGATTGTGGGGGAAACAAAACAATTTAAATTATAGCGAGGCTCTCTCTTTGTCTGGCCACCCTTTTAACGGGATAATTACTAGTCTATTCATTCGCGCTCGGCCAGGGCGATATATCACCTCACTGCGCAGCGGCCCCACTTTCTGTGATAAACGTCCTTTACTGGGGGTGTGGGGAAGGAGGGGGGGTAGGCTGAGGGTTAACGTGTGCCCGCTGATATCAGCTCACTGTCTGCCGCTGGCTTTCACCAAAAGCTTCGTCCGCTAGATTGAATAGCTTCCTGCCAGAATCTGGAGAGCACCAGGAGCGCTGCACCTTGGTTTCCAGAGTGACACCGACACCCTCCCGTGGGGCCCGGCGGTGAGGAAATGAGCGAGAGAGGGAATGAAAGGGAAAGAGAGGGAGCGAAAGGCATCTATTATTCAGCACGGCCCCGACCCCTGCATACGCGCGCCATTAAAAATAGGAAATCCATAGCGGAGACAAATGGCTTCTAAATGAAGCGCTACAGGAGGAGAGCGGAGATAGGGACCCCTGTCACATGCGCTTTAATTGTCTCCCGGGGCGATAAGGGGATTTATCAAATTCATCGCGCCAGTAAGGGCTGTTAGGCCTACGACGAGCAGCGGTTGGAGAAACAGCGCAGCACGTGTTTGTTCGTTCAAAGATACGCGCCGTGAGACGGGATGTGCGAGCAATTAGAGCGGGTCATAAATTGTGCCAAGCTAAAACAACTCCAGCGCCAACTGACTGTTATGGTTAAATAAAACCCAATGCATGGGCTGGTCCTTTGTAAATAAAAATACAATGAAAGCTTATAAAGGAGTTGCTCAAACTTTCTAAGGAAACAACAAGTGGTGATTAAACGCATTTACTCAGGTAGGTATGCGACTACTTAATAGGTAGGCTACTGCTGGTGACGTCATGAAAAGAATCAGTACCTTCATCCCCACAAACTGTGTTATTGTCTTCACCAGCAGTACAAATGTTGCCTTGTCATCAGCCCAGCAGCCTTCACCTAAAGATGCTCTAATGTAAGGAGACCTATGTGACCTTTCTGAAATCACAAGTGCTCCTCCCACAGAGGCCAGAGGGGTGGAAGGAGCTAATGAGAGAGGGGCTTTTTTATTTGCCACTGCTGTAAGGGTGGCAGCATGAGCAAAAGGGCAGGAGTGGGGACACATATAACATACAGGGTGAACCTTTATGCCCACAAAGATACTTTAAAGAGTGACCCAAAATCGTGGAGTGGTGTTTCAGGGCTGTTTTAGTTCACTAATACTCACAAACGCACACAGTAACGTCCAAACATGATTTTTAGTTAGTTAATAGATTCAGTTGGCTGCCTATGATCTATGTTTTTGTATTGTCAACCAATCAAAACCAGATCATTCCTCTGTGCCATAGACCTCCATGTTCCTTTATTACTGTGAACACTGCAGTTTATTTTAAATAAATCCCACATACACTGTCCTGCTGCCATAGATACTCACAAACGTGTCAATCCGAAGCTGAAAATAGTCCCCAACAAATGTACAATTTACTCCTGTTTAAGTGATGTTTGCTAAAAACTACAGTGCCCAGCTTTTTGAGGAAATTGCCGAGCCTTTTTTAAATAAGAAACTAAATGTGTGTGGCCCAGTTTTCAAAGACTTAACATCCTTAGTAGGAATGGCTTGGCATGCAGCTGAGCACCACAGACAGGGGTGGGAAGTTTGAAAGTATTGAATGACAGTCATCACGTTGCAACACATTGTTGGTTTTGATCTTTTCATGGGATTTGTTGACAATATCAAAAATAGAAATTAACGCCTGTCTTATCCTTTAAAGTGAAGGGTTTCATTCCAAAACTCTATTCTCAGAAAAGAAATCAGCTTAAATTTTTCAAAACCACAAAAAAAAAAATACTATCCTAAGCAAAGCCATTAAGATGAACCCTGACATACGCACACTTGCTTTATTTTCATGCAAGAAAGCATTTTGTCAGTTTGTCAGTTCAGTTGTTTGTGAAATGCAGACACACAAGACCATAATTCCATGTGATAATCTAAGCAAACGTTGTTTTTCGACAAACAAATTCCTGCTGCCACGCTTGTCTCCAATTTCCATTTCCATTAAACAAAGTGACATGTGCTCTGCCGCTGCATTTTTTGGGATAAACACCAGTTACCCGAGACTGAGATTCTAATTTGGTGTCATGCTGTTTTTATTTTAGCTCCACAGACACACGCAGACATACATCCATATTTGCTTCCTCAAAACACACAGAGGCATGCGGCATGTTCTGTTGTTGAGACATTATAAATGACCCCATTAAAATTAATGACAAAAGTAATTAGAATTTAATTAGAAAATGAGCACTTTTTATGATCGTTACAATTAACCCCAACTGATGTTACAACTGACCCTAGTTATGGAGTAGATTATACCAGTGTGCCCCTCTGCTTTTGATGCCAGTGCATTTCTCTTTTGAAATTGCACAGGATGCTTTGAATCAGACAGATATGAGTGCTCAGTATCAAATTTGAAGTCTATGGGTGAAATAACCACAGATTAATGGGGTAATAAACCGAAGGCGTTTCAGCAGTCCCTGCTCTCATTTAGAGTTGAATTTGGGAGGCGATTCCTTCTCTAAAATACTTCTGTGACAGTTATGGTCGGGAGTAGAGACAGAAAGAGAGTAGGAGAGAAAAATGTATCGATGGAGACCAAAAAGGTGTTTTATCTAAGTGGAAATTTAGATGAAAGCAGAAAAAAGCGTGTTTAGCTTAGTATCCCAGGGAGAGTGTGTGTCTGTGTGTGAGTGTGTGTGCTGTCTTTTGTGATGGATGAATGACAGTCGGCATGGCAGCTCATCTCCTCTCAGGCGGCTGGGTGACAGAGAGAGATGTTACAGCGCAGAGACAGCACAACCGCCACACTGGCAGGCAGGTGTCAGGCACACACACACACACACACACACACACACGTATCCAAGGCATGCACCTGCATGCAACATCAAGATCCCCTTCTTTCCTTCCTGGCTTTCACCTGCCTCTCACAACCCCACCACCTCTGTCCACCACCCCTGTCTACCCATCTCCTGCACCCCCCTCCACCCCCTTCATGTTCCCTGTAAGTGAGCTGTCTCTTTGTGGGCGGCAGCCTCCTCTTCTTCTTCGTAGCCTCAGACCTGAGCCCGTCAAATGCTCACCACCCTCCCAATACCTTCCATCCCAATCAATGGAAGCGCCATGAAGATTTCACACACCTCAGGCAGGCGTGAGGCAAGCAGGAGGAGGAGGAGGAGGAGGGGGGAGGAGGAGTGTCCCGGTCGCCTGGGGGGGAGGAGAAATAGAGGAATTGGGGGGAGGTGGAGAGTTGGGGAAGGAGAGTGATTTAGGCTGTCAGGGCGCCAGTTTGGTGGAGAGATGGGGCTTCTCTTCCTGAGTCAGACAGGGCCAATAACTCATTAGAGAGAGAGAGATGTAGAGGTGAAGATGTGGCAGAGTGGAAGCGAGGAGGAGAGGGAGATGAGGGGAGAGCTCCTCGCCACAAAAGCAAGGAGATTTTTTGTTTCTTTTCTCTCCTTTTGCCTTGCTCAACCCCTTCGTTCTGTCTCTCCTCTTTTTCTTCTGACCCTATCCTCCTCATCGCTCCTTTTTTTATTACCCCCCCACACACACACGCACACCCCTTCCCCTCTTTCCCTCAGCAACTCCCGCTAACCCCTCTCCTCCTCCTCCTCCCCCTTCCCCCTCCTTCCATCTGTCTTTCTTGCTGCAGTGCCCATGCTGCCAGGCAGTATAAATCACATCTCTGGGCTTGGCTGCAATGGGCCTGAAAATAAAAAGGCATAAAAGTGTCGGGATGAGCTACGGGCTGGGGGGGAGAATTCCTTTATGATGGGTCTAAATCCTCATCCTGCCCCGCGTCCTCCCCGGCACGCACACACACACACACACACACACACACACACACACACACAGATTGCTTGTATGCACATGCACAACACACGCCTCTACTCTGAAATGATACCCCCAAACAACAGCAGTTTGGGTCTCTCTCTCTCTCATAGACACCTGTGCAACCCTCCAAACACACACACACACACACACACACACACACACACACACTGACACACATCATATTAAGCTCTTTGTTGGCTGTGATCAGAATTGAGATGTCCTCTCCCCCTGCTCTTTCTTTAAAGGGACAGCTCAACTAACTAAAACTCCACTCTATGTTGTCATAACCCTGTCACTGTCATCTGCCCTTGCTCACATTTCTCCAAGGGTTTGCAGTGACCCTGGAGACAAACTGCTCTTCTTTTTCACCCCGAAAGAGCAGGCAGAGATAAAGGATGGTAGGAATGTCACCTACAAATTGGTACCCGTTCATTACAATCAATTCAAATGGGCACAGGCAGGCTGAAAGTGCAGTGGTGATACTTACTGCCCATGAAGTATTTCAGTTCTTGTTATCACTGATGTAACTGTTAAAAGGAATGAGGATCTGAGTTTTATACAAAAATGAAACATCTGTCATTTAAAAAAAAAAATGTACACCAGCCTTTACAAAATGATGCAGAAACTAGAAGCCGCAGGTGATAAAAAGGATAATGCTTCGGCAGACAGGGACTTTCACATTTTGGGGGCATCAAATGATGAATTGTGTTTACAAAATTGATATACGGGGAGCCTTTCTAAGGTTTATTCTAGTATTAATGAGGGGTAAATGCAATGGATGTGAGAGTAAATGTGCACCGAGTACCAGAAGTCGTCCTTCTTTACTGTCTAAGATGGATTTTTACAAAGGTTTTCACCCTGGATTATGGCACAAAGGAGAGTCACTTCATTGTGTATAATGGTAATTGTGGACAATTTATGATCTCTCTACTCTCCATTTATGTATCGTTCTGAGTAAATAAACCAATAAAAAATGATTGAGGTGTCCTATAACATATTGAAATGAACCTGCTGGCAGAGATGCATTGTAAAGGTTGTCTAAATGATTATGGGAATGAAGATGGAGGTGAGTGAAAGCACGGTGAATGGGCAACTCCATCACCTGCTAAAATCAACCTATAGCTCAGAGTTCTCCTTTAATCTACGTCCCAATGTGCACTTTGTCAATTCTATTAGATCACGCTGTGTGTGGTAGGAACACACGCACACACACACGCACACACACACGTAGAGTGATGATGATAATGGTGAGCACCTCCCTAGGTGAAGCCTATTCAGTCACAGTGGGAGCCATCTCAGACCTAATTATGCTTGCTTTGGCGTTTTAACTGTATTGATCAAAAACGCTGAAACAAACGAGAAATGCTTATCAAGCTGGAAAAGAAGAGCCCTCAGGAGTTGGTGTGTGTGTGTGTGTGTGTGTGTGTGTGTGTGTGTGTGTGTGTGTACGCGCGTGTGTGGGTGTGCTCCACAGGAGTGAGTGAGAGTGATGGCGGAGGTCTAAGAGGTGGTGAGATATTGGTGCTTGTAAAAAATTGCAATTCTGAGCTTATGAGTTATTAATTACAGCCTCCCCTCCTTCACCCCTTTTTACCAGCCATTAGAAATACTGCCACACACACACACACACAACACATATGCAGGCCTCAGGACATGCACAAACACACACATGCAGGATCACGCACACACTCGCGCACACAAATTAGCTCGTCCATACCAGCACTAAGTGCACAATATCCTGCTCTGATGAGCAAGCTCCCGTTGACCTTGGAACTCTCTGGAAAGACAATGCAAGGGGAGCCATGCCGCGAAGGGGAGGAGGTGGGGGTGGTGGGAGTAGATAAGGTGGAGGGAGGGATGGAGAGAGGGAGACAAAAGATGAGAGAAGGAGGGAGGGAAGGAAGAGAGAGGGAGAGTGTAAGTGGTGCTGCTCAGTATAGGGCAGGAGGGCAGCGCTCCCTCCCTCCTCTCCATCTCAGCTCATCTTGAATGCAAATGTGGTTTCTATACGGTTCCTTTGTGCCGCGTCTAACTGCTCCAGAGAGAAGCAATTACAACTGCTCCATTCGCTCAGAGAGAGAAAGACACGCATGGATAGAGAAGGGTAATTAATAAAGAGATAGGAGGGATGAAGGAGGAAGAGAGGCGGTGAACGCGTACCTGTGGAGGATCTTCAAGATTGCAGCATGGTATTGATTGTAAAGGCAGCTTTGCTTTTGACACACACGGACATTGTCGCTAAGGCTGACCTGGCTCATAATGTCTGACGAGCTACTCTGTGAAAGGTCAAAGGTGAGAGGTCATTAGCATTACATCAGAAGTGTTATGCAGAGTGTGTGTAATACAGTATTGCACTGTGGCCCTCAGTAAAGGTGCTACATCTATCTTAGAGTTGTTATTCCCCCAATCACTGCTTGAACCAGCAGAATTTATTGAATCAAAGAACTCCATCTAGATATGACATCACCCTCCATTCCTCTCCGTCTCTCTGCGGACGGATAGTTGCAGTGCCAGTGCCGTATCCTATGGCAGTCACAGTGGCCGGGTGGCACTGCAAGGTATGGTGGGAGTTTTTATGGCAGTCATTTGGGCTGCTAATATGTCATCTCCATTAGCCGACTTTTAACACTCGCAGATAGATGGCCCTGTGACATTTATCTGCGCACGGGTCGTATTTTAGCTGTTAAATGGCTGGCGATGTGCAGAGTGCGTGCAAAATGAGTGTGTGTGTGTGTGTGTGTGTGTGTGTGTTTTAGGCGTGCAATGGTGGGGTTGGGGAGGGAGAGGGAGATGCATTGACTTTTAATGATGCTCCATGCGATAGCACTTTAGAGGTAATAATCACAAATACAATGCAACTCGTCACCTTTGACCTCCCCCGCCCGGCGCAAAAGAGAGAGAAGAGAGGAAGGGGAGCCGGCTGCGAGGTCGAGATCCAGGCCTCCTTCCTCAACAGTTAGACAGCTGAGGTACAGTGAGCCAGGGGCCTGCAGCGTCAGCAAAAAAAACACCCAACTACAAAAGAGAACAGCTAATTAACTTAGCAGCCTATAGAGAGATGATGAGGGCTGGAAGAGAGAGGAAAACAGGAAAATAAAGAGAGACTGAAGGGGAAGAGTGATGTAAAGAAACTGTGGGTGGAAAAATAAGCGCAGGGGCAGGGTGAGAGTTACACAGGCTAATTGCTCATATGGATTTTGCCATTGTTGGCTTTTAGGGTCACAGAGGTGAAGTCATTCCCTGTGGTGGCTTCAGGTGAAACTCTAAATGAGCTAATAATTTAGACTCATAAACTAATACTAATATTGACGGCCACCACATATATTGCAAAGCATTAGAAAGATTCCTACCATAAAGCAGCTGTAAATATGATATACCATCTTGTCATTTAACTTATCACATACAGCGGAACCTTTTCCCCCTGCACATAAAAATACCATCCACTGTGCTGCGTCAAAAAAACTGAGAATGTGTCATTTTATGTGTTGCCTACAGGAGCTCGGTCACCTGTCCAGAGGCACTGAAGTTGACTAATGTGACAGAAAATTAACAATTAAAAATATCACACGGGCCCAGAGCCACTGCAACGTGGTTCGTTCACAACTCAGTGGACACCCTAATTGCTTTGGAATACAATTGGGTTTGGGCTTTGTTTGGTGTTTTGGAGGTATGAAGCGCATCAATGCACACTGGAAATTGAGTTATAAATTACCGAGCTGAAATAGACATGTACCGTGAATACTCAATATCCAAATGCTAGATGTTCTCCCCTACAAAAAGGCAGATGCGTGCATGTACACACACACACATAAAAACGCTAGATGCCACCGCTTGCAGTTGCATTTCATTTTGTCAGAAAACTGACTTGTTCTGAACCAAACAGTGCATGTGTGTGTGTGTGTGTCGTGCTGTATGCCTGTCATGGGGTACGTTGATAAGGTCAACCTTAACAGCAAACAGAGATGGAGAGCTCCAACCACAAACCAGTGGGACTCGGAAAATGACAGTGGATGAGGAAGAGGGAAAATGTTCATTCATCCACAGCTTTCCCACCAGAGTAAATGTGTGTGTGCGCGCGTGTGTTCACAGCTGTCTGTGTTTTCCAACATGCCACTGTGTGTATGTATGTGTCTGGGTCTGTTTGCCATATGAATACAGCTCAGTGGCTGGTGTGTGAAGTCACTGACAGCTTCATTATGGCTTGTGCGCACAGGGAGACAGCACCATCCAGGGGAAGGAGAGAAGAGGACAGAGACAGGGGACAGGCCAGGTTTACTGTTGGGCCGGCCCACGTCAGTCCAGCGGTTGATGGAGGGGGTGGTAGAGGTGGTGGAGGTGGTGGGGGCAGCTGCTGTCTCCTTTAATGAGCCTTCGTTTCTTTCATCAGCTTTCGAATTACAGGGCTGTCCAGCACTCCTGCATGGCCCCCCATCCACATCACTAACACACACACACACACACACACAGTTTGAAGCCGTCTTGTTTTTCGCAGGTGATTCTCAAGAGTGGTCTGTAATAGTTAAATTAATTTGCAGTCTTCCTTTAATTAGACCATCTCACCCGGGAAAGCAGCGACACAGTGACGAGAAGAAGTCCAGTGCTGGTCACATTTCATCCCTATCACAACACTAAAGATGCACATACACTCGGTACATAGATATTGTACATTAACACCAACTTTCAGTAGCAAGAGCGATTCCAGCTTGTAGAGAAACAACAGATGTAAATTAGCTGCTAGCTATCTCTGGTGCAATTACTTTTAATTATGCGCTGTCCATGCAAAAATAAAAGTGAGGAGCACTACAAGTGCAAGAGATATATCCCACACATTTCTCAAACCCAGTGCAGCTTCATGCATTATTGATATGGACTAAGGATAAGTCAATTGCACACTATAACCATGCATCAACAATGCTTAACAAAAGAGATTAGGATTACATCAATGATCAGTACAAAAATCAATGATCAGTACAAAATCAACTGCAGTATAAATTAGATCTGAATCAGCTTTATCAGCATTGTAAACCTAGATCCCACTACTGCATTTACTCAGTAGTTTGAGGTCCTATATGATGTCTACGCTCCCTCTACTGGGCTGTTACAACAATGCACTGTATTCATCAAGAGTGTTACATGTCAAGGTCCAGCTAATGCAAAGTAAGTGCTGGCCAAATTCATTATGCGAAATATTCAATTAATATTTAAGAAGCAAGTCTTGCGTTTTCTTTAAAAAATTGACAATTTATTCATCCATTAACAAATCATAAGAGTGTTCAAATATTTTTCTTAAAAAAAAAACCTGTCTACAATTCAAAACGCATCCCTTGCTAACCTCAGTACAGCTTCAGTGCAGATAAAAATATTTACATAGGAAATATTTAAGAATTCACCATTATGAATGTAGTTTTACATTTTTTAAAACATTACTATTTTTTTTTTAAGCACACTAAATTAAATGACCATGGTTTTCTTTAAGAGAAAACTAAAGCAAATTATTAAAAACAAATATCAAAGGGAATAATGAAGTTAACAAAAGTAAAACAAAGCTTTTTGCTCTTTGGAAGTTAAGTAAGAAAAGCAAGAGCTCCATGAGTATCACAAACTGGTTGATTGACACGTTGATGACCTATATCCTAACAGGAGGGAAGATGGTGAAGTACAACTGCTGTGTGTCAAGGCGCAATGAGCCGGGTTTGGGATTGTGAAGGACAGCTGAACAGCTCTGGGCCTCTATCGGAGGACTCGAAGGAGGAGAGGGAACTTCCTCGCAATGGGGTGTCCACACTTAGTCCCAAGCCCGACGATGAAGAGCTGTGGTGGGAGGAAAAGGGATGGAGGGGTCAATTCAGCATTAGTCACTGAGAACTGTTTTTTAAAATGTAAACCATTCTGTCTGAGCTCGTACCTTTCACAGTCAGAGTCACAGGAGGCCTTGTCCTCTAATCTACTGATGTATCCGCTGCTGGAACGCTGTATGGCTTCAGCCACTGTGTACCTGGTCTTACCAAGAGCACACCTTTCCATCTTTGTGATACTTAGATCTGACTGGAGGAACAGATGGAGTCGACTGTCCGATAACAACAAAGGTGTGTGAAGAACACTAGAGAAGAAAGGATATTAAATTACTATGTCAACCAGTGAACTTAAGACATTTAAAATAGTGTGGAGCAAGGTCACCTTCGAGTCTAACAGTGCTCTTGCTTTCAGCAGATTCATTCCTAACAGCCTTTGGGAGTGTGAAAAGGGGAGTGTAAAATAGTACCACTAGGTGGCAATGCTATAATTTGATTGCTGCCATTGCTTTAGCTGCAGAGCAACTCACTTTTCTAAAAACATCTGCATGCCCTTCATCCTCTGGGATACCTGCTCTGTGTTCCTCAGACTGAAGAAGGGGTTCCAGGGCGGCAACTTGGGTAATTTTCTGGACAGAGAACAACAAGAAAATGCACGTAGTCACAACATATTGCATGCACAATTAATGTCAGATACAACAGAAATCTGATCAATTAAAGTGAGCTACCAAATGTTAATAAATGATATAAATATGAAGTCTACACATACATGATGAGAGCATTCTGTTCCAGACAATGACGCAGCCAAACAAACTCACTGTAACGCCGCCTTACACATGAAGTCTTCTTTCTAAAACACATGCTACTGGTCTGCAAAGAGAGACATCATTTCAATAGACTTATCACATGAGCTTCAAGGCCAAAACTACCCAAAAAGAAAATCTAGTCCCCAATCCCCAAGTGGCACTTACATGTAAACAGATCTCGTAGTCGATGTGTGTGTACCAGAGGTCATCTTTAACAAGCCTTGGATCCCGAACACAAATGCTGATAAATTCCTACAAAATTCAAAGCCAGGGTTCCATTACTTGAAAAAAAAGGGGGTTGTAAACATGCATGCATTCATGTTTTAAATGAAAATACAACAAGGTGCGTTTCAGCAAAAATATTTTCAACTGGGCCTCAATTTTGGAATATTATCAAAATGTTAATCCGGTTGCAACTGCACAAATACAAGACAAAACAAAGATACAGTGTGAAGGAGCATGCTTGACCACTTACAGTTTTTGCGAGATTGTCTAGCATAGTGTCCATAGTGGGTACAAAAACCTGCAAGATATAGCGAAGAGTCTGTTGAATTGAAAGTGATCTGTTCCAACATGCAAAAACAACAGGTCACTTCAGTTCAACAGTTTCCATGAAGACAATAGAAACACGGTACAAAGCACACTAGAACACAGTAAAAGGCTTAACAGTAATAACCAGTCCAAAGCCCATTGTGTTTTAATACTAAAATCTGTTTTGTAAAGCGCAGGCCTGGCTGGTGATTAATACTTTAAGACTCAAAACCTGCAAACATGGAGCTAATGTAGCAAATTAGGGGAACAAAGGGCAAGGAAGGAGGACTTAGCTTGAGACGGGTAAATCTTGACCCTTCAAAATGGACTCGCACACCAAAACGCAACCGATAAGAAAGCCTGTTCTGGCAGGCTACAGGCAGAATTACAAGCCAGCCAGCCAGCCAGCTCTTTGCCCATTCGCTGAATAACCATATCTATTATGATGCAAGTTTGTCAATAAGATGCAACATTTTCAAAGCAAAGCAAATTTGTTGAAACACCATTTTCTTCTTAGATGAGTGACTGCATGGTGAAATGGATGTTCAAAACGTGATGTGCAACATTTCCATAGTCCCCTCACATGACAGGCATATCTGAAGGCTTCTGCACCGTGCTGGATCGCCTGTCCCCTTGATACCTTAATGAGACACATGCCATTTCCAAGCAGAGCTAATCAATAAGTGCAAACAATGTCTGAAAACAAAGCCCTGAGGCTAGCTCAAAGAGTGACTGCACCAAACTCCACTGACATTCTGCAAGACATCACGTGAAATCATACGTCATTAGCCTCTATAGAAGGGTCTAATTGGATACACACTGTAATAAGATGTCCTACATTGTGCATGTTCATGACAATGTATTGTTTATTTTATAGCAGTGTTGTACAATCATTCACCAGGTTTAAGAAAAATGCTACTGCTGTTTAAGGAAATCAATAAAAATTGCACACAATCTGGCTGCTGTAAGTGAAATCTCAAAGTAGCAACTTACATTTTTTTCCAGCCACTGTGGGTTAAATACAGTCACATTACTTTGGTTTGGGCTGTAATTATGCACAGTTAGTGCAGTAAAGCACTGATTTAAGACCGAATCAATGAGCATCTTCTAGTCCTGATCTGGGATCATAGGAAGGGCTGAAACAAGGCATTAACATCTGCAGAACCCAGGCAGGCTGTGTAGTTTAACATCCTGAATAGCCAACCTAAATAGAAATTGAGGTACTCACATTTTTCAGATACTTCAGATAGAAGTATTACAACTTAACTAGACATCCAATGAGTAACTACCATTCCATGTAAAATAGATACAGAATACAATTAAGAAGAAACAAATTAAGATCATTACCTGACTAATTGTTACAGCAAGAACACTGCTGTAGACATATATTGACAATAGGTTAAAAAGGTAATGAAGCTGTAAAGTTTCTACTGCCTTTGCTTCTGCAAAAACTACAATAAACTTCTGCAACAAAACAGCAAAACATTGTGATCTAATTCGAATTTTAATTCCAGTTTGATCCTACCTTTCCCTTCTTTACTTCCGAGCAGTGATCCGGTTGTTGGTGAACAACCAGGAGCAGCTCAGTGGTGTGGCTCGAGGCTCGAGGCTCAGCCCCACCTGGACTGAATACTGCTGATGCTGCTGTTAACTATTCAATGTGAGCTTAGCCGTGTTGCCTGTCCACACCTTTTCTGCCCCGGGCAGGCCACATCGTTCTAAAATCCTACACAAAATAAATAGTCCGTAAAAAAACAAAACAAATATCACTAAGCCTCGCGGAGAGAGACGTGTTGGACGTATCCTCAACGCGCACCTGTCCCTAATTCACTGGGTGGGATCGGTTTAATGGGTATCACCTGGTGGGAGGAGGGGAACTAATGGTGGTGCAGTGGAAAGTAACAGCATTGGTTTAAACATTGCCAATTTAGGTACCATAGCCTACCCTATAAACAAACAAAAACAAATTAGCCTTAAGTCAGCCCGTTTCTTCTTGTAAATGGAAGTTATTTACTTATTTTAAAGTGTATAAAATCTTAGGCTTTGTAAAACAAAATAAATGCCTCTACTGTATTGTTCACCCAGTCTTTCTAAAATGTCAGTCCAAATTAAATATGTGTATATGCAGTGAAAAATGACAAATGGTTTCCTTTATTAATTAATAAAAAAATCATAAGAATAATCAATATCCAACCTAAACCTTTCACTCAGGACTGTCGCCTTTGAGGACTCTGAGTAGTATGTCATCAGTATTTCTTCTGGGAATTTGGGAGTTTAAATCCAAATATACATTCACACAGTTGAAAACTACCACTGGGTGGATTCCAGTATTTTATTCTTTTTTAAATTTGAGGCCTGTATTATGGGCAGTGTGGAAAATCAACTTAATTAACACAACCTCATGTTTGGAAATACAATTTACAGACTAACTGAACGTTTAACTGAATAAAAAAAATATGAAAAATTGAAATAGCTACTTGCAGACTTTATTTTTGGTGGCTATACGGCCCCGATTTTATTGGACATATTTTATATTGTATTCCAAAGGGCATCTTTCTCCATAACACAATATCTGTCACCTTCAGTTCTCCATTGAGCGACAATATCGCCACTTGTGCACATATGTTGCCTGCAATAACAGTTCAGATTTAAAAATAAAGTCAAAAAGTTCTCACCAAAGTCCTCAGAAGTCTATTCCAAAATCCTTTCCAGCCCAGGAGTGGAGGTCAACACAACTAATGGGATGTGACCTTAAATAAATACTCTTCCACCTCAAGTAAAGGTATTAAAGGCAGGCTAAGGTCTGCTAATTTGCATATAAAGGTCTCTTTATCTTTGGTCAAGTCAGCAGATAAAAGGTCTTTTACTGGCTGCAATTCACTTTCTAACTGTTATGATTAGCTACAGGAGAACAGTTATCTTTTGGTTTAAAGTCTCTAGATAATCGAATTGTCAGATAATGGGTAATACGTGCGATTTAAAAAAAAGTGGCAAAGGAAAAATGCTGACTCAAGAAACTGCTCCGTGATCTGGATTATAGACAGCCATCATGTGCTACACACACAAAGCCACAGATAACATCCTGCTAACACAGTCAGGGATGTCAACACAAAGTCCTTTTCTTCACTCCTATTGAGATTTTTTAAAGAGTTTTACATTATATTAACATCCCATGTCTACCACAATTCTTCAGCTTTGACCTTTAGGTCATGGGCATTATATACCATGCAGCAACATGAAGGAAACCCAATTATATTCTCAGAAAATATTAAGAGAGCTTGATCATGGGTTGACTCTTGTTTTCATTGTAGAGGTATTGTGAAGTTGTGTGCTGTAAACTTGTGGTAAGAGGATCTGAGGAGATTAGCATACAGCTGATGACTGTGCTGTACTGACTTAATCAAGATATTCCACATTTAGGATGTCCCATGACCTGTGAGAATCTCTTTTCCTTTGACATCTTCATAATGCGTTGTTCTTAACAGAAAGACATGAAGACATCTTTTTAGAAAAATGCCAGTTTGCCACTGTACTTGTAGGTCTGCTTTCATGTGGGGATTCACAATTGTTTCCCGGTAGGATTCACTTTTAGTAGGTCTTTGTGGCAGGAAGAATTGAATAGCTTTCAACTGCTTTATCTTTAGCAACATTTTTGGAACTAAACATATCAAGATAACAAACAGTTTCATTTAGAATCCTTTTCAGTACCATTTAGACAAGAATATGATTGCAGCTATCAATCTGGAAGAGGCCCTTGTCACTTTGGCTGTTTAGGGATGTGTGGTGTCGAGTTGCCTTAGAAACGCCATCTACACTAATGCGCAAATGTCCAAAGTCCATGTCCCATGCCCTAATGCCAGTCATGAGACTGTTCTCCACGCTGCTGCCATGCCATCTGGCGACATGGCCCAGGTGGACATGCAGAGACAGGAGAGAGACCCATCGCTGCTGATCTCAGCTGTTTGTTAGAGGTGGTACTGAGAAGTACTGAGCTTTAACGATAATTAGAGGGTGTCGCCACAGATTGGCAGGGGTGGAAATGATTTACTCACGTAAAACTAGCAATGCCACAATGGAAATAAAAATCCTGAAATAACCTTTATTATTAAGATATGTTTAACAAATTAAACCTTCATTGCACGACATATAGTTTACATCTAGCGTTAAATATTACAATTACACAGAAAATTAGGATTTTCTACAAAACGTGGTGTTTGTGGTCAAAGCTAAGAGCTCTTTGACCAGGCGACAGCCAGGCGTTTCCCATCATGCCCAGCAGCGACTGGCTCTCGTCAGTTTAACGTTGCCCACGTGTGCATGACGTCAGAGCAAGTCGGGACCAAGTCACACACAAATCTAACCGGCATGCATTGTGCGGCGATCGCCGGTGATCGATTCTGCGCAGGCCTGGCTCATCTCCAACGAGCCTATTAAGTCATGAACTCCTTAAGGGCCAGCTGAAAAATCCTCATAACTGTGTACACAAACATTTTGGATCATCACTTTAAGCTTCAGTGTGCCTGCTTGCACAAAGGTAAGGATTCAAATGAACATACACATGGACCCCCAATACAGTGCCAGAATGGACTCAAATGGCAACACAGACAAAATAAAGTTAAACTTAAATTGTCCTGGAAACAGGAGCATTCATTTGGAGATCCAAATTATAAACCACGTTACAGGTTTCAAGCACCAATATCTAAATGTATGCTCTAATTTGTCAACATTTCTAGCTTTCAACAATTTATCTACAGTACACCAAAACTAAAGCATGTTGTAAAGATCTAGATGAACAGTTACAGTTAAGTCTGCATATGCATTTTACGTTGCCAATTTGAGTATATATTTCCTTGGAACCATAAAAACTAAGCAGTGGTATTTGGTCACATAAAACCTTTATTAGAACTTCAAATAATATTTACAGGCAGAGTATACAAAATGCACTTTTAGAACAAAAGATTAGAACTAGTGTGGAAATAAACAAAATTCAGCATCTTGCATGAGACTGTGATGGTGAAGAGGTGGTTGACAGCTTAACAGACCAAATTAACCCTTTAGAACTTACTAAATTTGACCAGGTATGAACATGGGTGGCGATGGGTTCTAACAAAAAAAAAAATGTATGGTTTCTAAACCAGCATCACAGAAATCATTATGATACTGGAAGACTTCAGTATACATCACAACACCATCACCTGCTCTCTTACAATCAGTTCATATGTACAACAACATAGCTCTCCTCGACTGCCACACAATGCGAGGGTTGAAACATCTTCAAAAATAACTAAGATAGCTAAAACTAGAAGGCAAGCCAGAGGAGAAAAATTCAGTCCTGAGGAAAAGGGCGTAGGTGGTGCAAGGGACTGTAGGGACCACAGGGAAGTACTACTGAGCTTCGTCCTCTGGACAGGAATGCCATGTCAGTCTCTCCTCATAGAAGGAAATTACCACCTGAGGGCAGCGAGTGTTGGCCTCACGGGCTGGGACCAAATCTGCTTCATCTGAGTCCTTCCTAAAGAAAAAGACAGAGGGAGAAAAACATTACAGCCACCATGGACCCTTGTCTACTACAGATCCATTCATTTCCACTTCAGGTTAGAGGTTGCTTAAACTGGAGGGAAATTCTGTTTCAGCAGCAGTACCTGGCTGAATGTACATTTTACTTATCTCTGAGGGATACAACAAAGAAGCCAGAGTATAATCACAAGTAAAAATTGACTTGACCTTAACCTGATGGGAATACCTCATGTTTCAAATGCAAAGAATTCTAAAAGATGACAAGTTTGAGCTGTTTGCACATAAAGAGGATTATTTCATTCTGTACTCACCATTTCATCAAGAACATCAACTCCCCGCTGCTGTCTGTTGCGCCAATGATCCGCTCTGGGTCGAGGTTCCTCGCAAAGCCACGTGGTTTCTCAGCCTGTAAGTGGTGACAGCAGAACACATGAGCAAATGCAAGAAACTGGAGCAACGATTCATGCATTTTTTCCCCAGATGATATAGAGCAACTTTGAGTCCGAGACCATAATGATTGTCCAAGACTCACTCCGGGATAGGTTCAGTAGCTGCAGCATTTCAATAACAGCTCTTACTTGGATGTATATTAAATACATATCATGTGACTATGGTGCTTTAACATTTTATTTGGGTGGCCTAAACAAGGTAATGTTTACATTTTTCTGAATTGTGAAAAAGTATCCTCATCCCCACTGCTAAATTCATTAGGTGTCATCTCTCAAGTGAAATGCTGGTGAAACATATTAGTGAACTCACCACATCTTTCTTCTTGGCTTCTGTCTCTGGCTCATCTGTTGAGGCCTTCCTCTTAACGGGAGCAGGCTTCTCCTTAACGTTCTTCTGTGCTTCCAAAAACCCTGAAATCAGCTCTGGACAATCCAGGTTCTCCTCCGGCTCCCAGGTATTGTCAGCACTAGATGAGCAGGAAGAGGGTCAGCATTTGCATCTCAAAAACATCACAGATCAACACAGATTTCCAATGATGCAGATGCAAACAATATAAGTTAACTTTAAAAGCTAGCTTGTATGCACAATAGCAGCTTATTCATGCAGCCAAAATTACTATGGACAAAAGCATAGCACAACCCCATACCAGGGAAGCACTTCCAGCTCAGCGGGGGGGGGGGAGGCAGGTGTCCCAGGCAACTCACTCTGTAAATCCTTTCCACTTCAGGAAGAATTCTACTTTCCCATTGACAAGACGTTGGTCGAGTACTTTTTCCACAACAAATTCCTCAGGTTCCTCCTGCGTCTCCTGTGAATCCCTCTTACCCTTGGTATTCTGCTTCTTGCCCATGTTGTGCACTAAAACGAGAAGAATCATTCACCTGAATATGCATAAAGCTACAACTCTTATCCACATTAAGTTGAAGGGAAGAAAAACCCAACATCAACACGCACAATATCAGCCACAGATGAATACGGCCGTGAACAAACTCATTGTAATAGCTGATATTATTCTAACTAAGAAGTACCCAGTAACGTACACTGCAGCGCGTAATGTTAACAATACCATTATAATGCTAAGTTGCAAACCAAGTTAGATGCGCGTTGTGCACAAGAATACTAGCCAAATCGCGAGATGGCGTTGTGTAGGTTAGCTAGCGGGCTAACTGTAGCGTTAGCTGATATTATTTTAGGCCTGGGTGGTAGAGACAATTCCCTCGACTTTACTGTGCCTCCTGCAATGCAACGTTGGTAAAGATGCGTGATGTAAAGGAACAAACTAAAGCATAAAGCATAAGTTCGTGATGTTTCATTAGCAGTTTCAATAGATAAATGAAGGTTACAGACAGGCTCGCTAAGATAAAAAAGGCCCGAGGATAACGTTACAACTAAATCATGGAAGACACTTCTTTTAGCTAGCTGATGTTAATGCAGTTAAAACACTGCAATATATTGTAAGATACGTTAGATAACTTACTCATGCAAGCAGGCTTAAACAGTATAGATAGCTAACACTGTTGGGGTAACGTAAACGTTATGGCTCACTCTTTCTGTGCAAACTGCGTTGCCTGCTACAAGGTCCAACTACTAAAACAAAGCTACCGTTGGCTTGTCTGGGTCGAGCAACAGAATTTACGCTAAGTGTTGCATGATGCAGCGTTAAAAATGAATTATTTCTGCATACGCACCCTAAAAACAAGAGAAATTGCTTCTATGACGCCTTCTTGCCACGCGGTCAGCCTTTGCTTTATCTCGTCCGCAACACTACAGGTCGAGCGCCAAAAGCTAATCGAGTCTTTCTACGGATGCCTGGAAGGAAAACGCGCTTCGCTCTTTACCTTCATGCCTCGTGGCTAGGTGCCATTTAGTTTTAGCCCTCAGTCCTTCAAAGGCTGTGGTACAAGATACCTATTCGAGGGCCGCAAATGTGGTTTAAAAATAAAGTGCATTCTGCCATCAAAAAGAAGAATTTAGCTTGCGGATACCCTGTCATCGATGCTGGTTGTTCAAACAGGGAAAACGGTGGCACAAGAATGAGACAGTCTGTTTATCTTTTTTTTTTTTTTCAGGAAAAAACAATGTTTGCAAGAACATTTCAAATTCCCTTAGCAAAATCATACTATCAACATTCAAAAATCACCATGCAATCAAAAACATTTGCCCCAACAACAAAGAAAAACAGTTTGAAATTTAAACAAACAGCAAAATAAACTCTTGGTCAAACCAGAAAATTAAATACAAATGTGTTTAGGACTAGAAAAGAAAATAATTAATGAGTCACACTATTAACTACTTCATGCACCGTTCTCCATTTAATTCACTCACTCATCTGACTGTATTAAGTGGTGTGCCCAAGAATAAGATGGCAACTCAGACAAAATACTTAATTCAACTGTCAGATAATCTCAAATATATAAAAAGCAACATCCAAAACGACATTCAAGCTTATTAAATAGAGTTGGTGATTGTATTTTTTTTTTCTGGAATGGGATGGTTAAGGTCCACTCTAAATCTATAACATAAACTAAGGCGTGAGGTAGAATATAATCTTGCCAAAACTGTTAATTTAAATGAAAGGGTTAAGCAAACTTGTGCTTGAAAAGCAAACTTGTGCTTGAAACTAATTATTCACTATCAATTTAAAACATAAAATGGTAGCCTCTTAAAAAACATTTTCGTCATGATAATGTACATCTGTGGATCATGTACACACACCCAACATCCAAAACACTTATCCAATGCAAATTAAGGCCTTGTCAGTTTAATCATTGGTATGCTGTATGTCATCAAGACATAAGGAAAACAAAATCTTTTGTTTTTAATTTCAGTTCAAATTTCTGTACATACAGTACATGCCCTCAAATATCTGAAACAAATCTGTAAACTTTAGATAGATAATATTCCAATATTCTTACCACTTTGAGATACACTTACCATTATGAAAAAAAAGATACTGCCCTCGACGGTCTCTTGATGCATATAAGCATTTCAGGAACCTCAGAAACATTAATAAATACAATGTTTAACCTCCTCCTTATACTGAACAGGTATACATTGAGAGGCAAGATTACAGGGAAACAAACAAACAAACAGAATCCTCCTCTTAGATCTCTATCCAGTAACTGTCACAATGCTGGCCCTGTTGACAATTAGACATGTCTGGTTGTCTACGCTTGTCTGCAAAAACGGTAAGACTCAATGACTTTGATGTTAACAGGAACAAAGAGAGACTGGTAGCATCGGCAGCAGCTTAGCTGTTGCCTTAAACTGCCCCGGGTGCTTTGTCCATCTTAAAGCAAAGAATGTCCAGTGTGTAAGCTACATTTTTGCCATGAGAAATTTTATTTACAGAGATTTTTTTTTTTTTTTTTTTTTTATGTTCTGAGTTTCTTTTCTTTTTGCAGCTTTTGCCGATTTTGGCTCCCAACAGCGGTGAATCCACACACACTTTAACAAAAGAGGAGATCCCAAAACTAGAGTCAGGCAAGTAAAGTTCAGAAATATCCAAAAACCTAAAAGCTCAAGTCTCAGCTGGCAATACTGCATCACTGCTTTTTCTCCTTCTTTCTCTTGTCCGTTTTGTTGCCAGTTGATGTGGAGACAGCAGGCCGTCTTACAGGCTGAACTACAACCCTCCCATTAGCCCCGCACTGCAGGGTGAATCTTTCTGGGTTCAGGGGCTGTCCTGAATCATCCCTCAGCCGGGACAGGACGTCTCTGGTCAGCTGCTTTATCTGCTGGCCCACAGCACCCATTGTCTTGGCTGTAAGCTGTTTCTCCCTCAGTAGCCTGTCTCTCTGAGCGTGCAACCTTTCCACCTCCTCCTGGAGCCCTGTGATGGCATCTAGTTTGCGCTTCCGGCAGTTTTGCGCTGCCAGTTTGTTCTTCCCCCGCCTGCGGATGTCCCTCAGCAGGGTCACCTGTTCAGGGGAGAAGCCGTGACTGTCAAGGACCTCCAGGAACTCCTCCACCGGCATGTTGACAATCTGCAGGACAGAGAACGGGATAAACATGGCACGGGCGCGCAGCTCATCGCGACTCAGCTCCCTCTCGTCCAAACTTGGCCCATCATCATCATCATCATCATCGCTGAGAGGCTCCTCTTTGATACCTTTGTGGGAAAGTGTTACTGATGGCTGGTTAAAGAAAGCAGGAGAGGAGTAGCTGTGGTCATGCCACACACTCTCACTCAGATCAATGGGTGACCACGTTGTGGTGTAGTCCATGATGCCTTTAGAGGGGACTGAATCCACCTCGCTGCTGTAGCCTGTAGCTCCACACTCATCCTCATAATATGAACTGGATGACGATGACATCTCGGATGAGCCTGGATGAGTAGGAGTTAATTATTGTATTAGTATGTATAACAAACAATTTCTTGGCTTCACAAGCCATGGCAATAAATACATTTAATCTACAAGTATTTGCAGAGATTTGAACCGACCTGGGGAGACTGGACCTCCGGAGCTGCTCTCCAAGGAGAGACCGGAGTCTGAGTCCAAGTCCTCGAGTACCTGTGGGTCTATTCTCTCCAGACAGCCCATCAGCTGGGTGTCCATAGTGTCCAGGCCTTCCAAACCTAGCTGATTGATCTGGTCAAACACTGCCTCATCCAGACAGCCACCTAGTGCACTATGTGGCGACACATTTCCAGTTAAATTGCATACTGAAGCAAAGGGGAGAGCAGCCAGGCCCACTGCCATCCCTGGTGATGCATCAGAGTGTGAGGACCCTGTGGATTCCAGTCGGAAGAGGATTCTTTGTTGTTGGGTGACTGGCCTGGACTCAACTCTTTCGGACGCCACACCAAACACTCCAGCACTGGTTACCATAGCATCATGCAAACTGACATCCTGGCTGATGGCACTGGTGATGTCTGTGTCAAGGTCTGACAGGCGCTCAGTAACAAGGGAGTCCAGGTCCTACACATGAGACATACATTTTAACTGAATTTTAGTCTTTGTAATTTTGAAAATCCTCCACAACATGTAGATCATAATGGAACACTAAAACTCTCCATTGTAACATCCTAGCCTTGTGTAAAAATCATTTTCAGGCGTTTGTAATGAACATGAGAAGACAACTTACGTCAAGGTCAGTAACAGACAGAGAGAGTAAATTGCTCCAATGCTGGTCAATATCAATGGTTGGAGGATGGTGGCGTGCTAGATCAGAGACAGTGGTGATGCCTTCAAGCAGACTCTGAAATAGCAAAAAAAAAAAATGTATACAATACAGCACAGAGTAAGTGGTATGTTTTGTTGCCAAACTTTATCTCCAATGTGAATTAAAGTGTTTGTGTTTAAAGCTAGCTGTATAGATTATTAGGAAAAGGAACTGAAACACAAAGTCGTTCCCTGTGAGACAAACAGTAATTATTCCCTAATCCCTAATCTTACATGGTGTTACCAAAACAGCACTGTCATCAGAATGGTGTAATATGAGTGATTAAGTAATGGGATAATGTGATTTTCTTGTTAAAAATAAATACAATGTAATTTTCAACACTGTCAGATGACTGTAAATTTTATGCAAGTGTGACATGTATTGTGACAGACTGACAAACACTGTAGTGTTAAATGAAAACCAGTATAGCTACTTTTCAGAAAAACAGGGACTTTTTCAAACACTGGTGCAATGTGCAACATTTTCAGCAGTATACAATGACAAATGAAGGCAAATGTGACAAACCAGGATCATACCTCTTGTTCCAGTGTAGAACTGTGAGCCAGCTGAGTGAGTGGGGCAGGCTCTTCCTCCTCTTTAACTTTGATGTCATCCTCCTGGTAGCGCAAAGAAAGGCAGATGGAGAGAAAAGGAAGATAGAATTGGGGAACAGGAGAGTCAGATGATTCAGGGTAGAAGAGAAGGGGAAAAATGAAAAACAGTCAATTTGCTAGCTGACATCCAAAGACCTTAAAGACAATTACATTTCTGGTTTGGTGACCCCAATCCAGCCATCACAGATGATTGGATATCTAAGAAAATTATTACTGTTCTGACAGAAAAAATAATAAGCTGTTGTTGTAAGAGAAATCAACTGAACAGACTACATTTAACTTTATTTCATTGTACTGCCAACAGTGGTCAGGGCCTTTTGTGACGAATTTAGAAATGTGTGAGCTGGTGCATTTGTGTATGAAAGTTTAGCATCTTTTAACATACTAACAGTTAAGCTAATTACTCTCAGAGATGACTTAACCCTGTTGGATGTTGTAAGACACTCCCGATACACCAAGTACAGCATTTAATGTAAGTCACTGTGTGCCACAGACACAATATTCTTGATATCTCCACACACAGACAAAAAAATATTTCCCATACCCAAGTGATAAAAAAGGGGGTGGATTCTCACCCGTTCCAAAAAGAGAATGATTGCTGAATCAGTTTGAACGTTGAAGCTAGAGGCAAACATATGACAAACTGTACTCCACCAGCCCAGTTCTGCCCACGCTCTGTCTGAGCTTGTCGACTTCTACTGGTGTAGCTTTTCCAGCTTCAAATGTCCCAGTGAATGTAGATAGTTATCGATTGTTACTTTCTCCTTTTAAACATTGTATTTCCACAAACCACAACATTTTGCCCTACCAACAATTAAGCTATTACTTATTTTACAAAAGAGAAGAGTTAAGATTAAAAGACGTGTCAACATCACATTATCCATGTGAACAAGAACCCTGGGAGGGGGTAGTGTTCAAGTATGGACCACCGCTTTTGTGTAAGCAAACAGGGTGTGGGTCTAAGCCTCACTTCTCCACCTCTCAAGGCCCACAGCTGGCGGTTGAGTCTGAAGAAAGGGGATACAGTTACACAAATGGAGACATCAACTGCCCTCAGGACATAACATCCACCAAGCAGCTGTTTCTACCCTGAGCGTGAAAAAATGGATCACTGGGAGAATTGAACATTAAGGTCTGAGTGTGATTACAGTTAATGGCAGTCAGAGATTACAGATGGCATTTACACAACAATATGAAACAACACATATTTTCCATCAACAGTTTTTAACAATAACAACACGTTAGTGAACCTCTTGGCCAATTGTAGTTTTACAGTTGCGTGGTCACCCAATACACTGGTCTTATTTGTGGAGTTAATTCTATTGTCCTGACTATTCAGAGAGGGCTTAATGGGACAAGTTCCATAATGAAGGGTGACAGGTGCAGCAGACAGTTTGTTTAATACTTGTGATGCTATACATTAAACTAGACTGTCTCGTTACCTGCTATGTGGATATATTTCTTATTTAACTAGACCAGTTAGGTGTTGTTTAAACCGAGTTACCAAATTGCCATGATGAAGGCAAGTTCCCTAATCTAACTAAGCAAGAACGTAATCACTGAATTGCAACTTGTGACACAGGAGTGGTAGAGCCATACAAAGTGAAAGTGAATGCACATGTCAAGTTTTCCCAACAGGTTATCACATTATGTTGTCTAGTTTACTAGTGCACCAGGAAATGTTTCAACATAATAATAAGTTACTTGTTGGATGGACACTCATCATTGTATAACATGGGTTAGTGCTGCTAGCAAGCTAGTGATAGCATTAGATGTTCTGTTAAGCATTGAGGAAGTTTTAGCTCTAGTTCATCACCTCAGCTAGCCAAGTACGTTAGCTGGCCGGCCAATCATTTTGGTCATATAGCTTAGTTAGCAGCAAAGTCTGTTTAACTTTATGTTACATCACACACACACTTGCCTCTTTAAGAAACCCGCAGGCTCCAGCGTTACAAGGCCCTTGTCGGAGTTCAGGAGTTGTTTGGCACACCTCTTGGCCACTGTCAGGCAGGTGTTCACTGTCATCCCTGGCTTCATCCCCGGGGCTTTCTGACCCTGAGCTGGTGTCAGTGTTGTTGCTGGTTGAAGGCCCACAGTCAGCCTTGTCAGTGGCAGACACTTGGTGCACCAACCATGCGTTCAACTGTGTGGGGAACCGCGGGGAGCCAAGGGATCTCACCTCGTCTAGTAGACGGCGACTTGCAAAAAAATAGTCCAACTCGGGACATTTTGGGTGCACACTGTATCCGTCAAGTGTATCTCTCAAATTATGAAAGGGTGTCTGGGTGTAGGCTGAGCTAGGACCCAAGTTAATCTCTATCAGAGGCGTATAGTAGCCGCTTAAGTAGCTGTCGATATCCACGCGAACTCCAATCAAACTGAGTAAGATCGTTAACTGAATCAGGCCTTCTGTGAAGTATTTTTTCGCGATTTGCATTTTCTAAATACTTTCAGAGCTGCAGATAATTGCAAAATCCTGACCAAACAGTTCCTCTTTCCCGAATGGACAAAGGGAAAAGCCTAACAAAAGAGCACGCCTTCCCCTGTCAGACAAAGAGGTCCGCCTGTACCGGCGAAATCGTTAGACAGCTATGCTAGCTGTTAGCAGATAGCTATCCGCTTTAATTACCGGTTAACGGGAACCCCTTGGCGCAAACATAGCGAAAATGTTGCTCTTCAGTCCTTTATAGTGGAGAAGTTATTCGTCGGCGACACCTGGCTATCAAAACCTTCCTGACGTTTCTAATTAAACAAAAAATGAAACATCTGAAAAGCTAAATGCTGTCACCGCAGAGTGCTGCTACTGGGGAAACTTTGTTTCAAGATTTGCATAACTCATGCAGATTGGACCAAAGCGGTCACCGCAACAGAACGTGATTGGACAACGAGAATGTCAGTTATAGTTTTGACCAATGAGAGCAAGGGACAGTTGGTAAGTACCGCCAGCCCCCACCCCATTTCTAACTACACACTTTATTTACAGGAATAACAACAGAATCCAAACTGATACCACTTCAGAAATACATATTCAACATTGTTCTTTGTAGTATTAATTTCCAACATTCAACAATTTATTGATCCCAAAGGGAGCATGGTCAGGCTGCAGTTCCGGGACGTTTGTGCCACTGACCTGCATTTGTCCAATGTTTGGCCTACTGGTAAGTGGCTGAATTACAGTTTGAACTTGTTCAACTATATGACTAACCCCCTATCGCAGAGGAATGCCAACGGTGAAACTCTGCCGTCTACAAAACACCTTACCCAAAACAAATCAGTCCATACTTATTCATGACAATTGGTGGAAAGTAAGAAGCCTACATTCACTCAAGTAGGCCACTGTTACTGCTACTTAAGTACATGTTGAAAGTAAAATATTGAATGCAGGATTTTTATTTGTAATAGGGCACATTTACATTGTGGTATTGCTAATTTTGCTCAAGTAAAGGATCAAATACTTTAGATAAATCCAGCACATGTTTATGATATTAGAATGGCAAGGAGAAAGATGGAATTTTAACCTTTAAAAGTTCAGTCTTGAGTTGAATTTGTGCAATCTTACCATGGATCTAAGGCACAGCACACTATTAGATTGAACACAATATTATATATATATTTAATCGGAAGTGAAACATTAGTCCCTCTCAGATCAATATGTAATTCAGACTGATGTTGTTGTTGATAATGTAATGAGGTCAGCTTATCCTTGGCCATGGAGCAACCCTTTGGATGTTTCAAGGTTCGTCTTGTAAGTGGTTTTATAGTCCTGAATGCTGTCCATATAATCTGAATCATAATGTTTAATCAGAACTATAGTTTTGAATACACTTATGCCTGTTAGTTTATGATAACTCTTCATTGTTCACATTGCTCATACTGTTCATGCACATTTTCCCTCATCCCAAGAATGTTAAAATAAGATGAAGTTGCCCCTTATAACTGTTTGAGGTTGTCCCCTCCGGCTGAGTAAGACTGATAACCTGCAGGTACTGTGGCTCCTGCACAGTTCACTTCTACTGCAACAGAGACACAAACTGGAGATGAAATAAGGAATGGAACGCCCTATGTGCTAGTGCTATATTTGTTTGTGCCCCGTTTGTTTTTTAAGCTTTACAATCATAAGTCACACGAAAACAACAACCACAAAACAAATGATAAAGGGTGCACAAAATCATTGTTTAGGAGGAGCTCAGTCTGTCGTTCTCTAAGATCTCAGGCGAAAACTAGTTTACCTTCATCAAGGCAATATCAAAAGGGGTGATACACTTGATACCTTGATACACTCAGATATCCAGGGTCTCCATCTGGCCAGATTAACACGTGTTTGCTGATATCTAGTTATCCAAGGCCTATGCTGGTGTATGTCAGTGGTGTTATTAGGGACAGCCTTGAGTTAAATCAAAAGAACAGAACCAGAAGGCAGACAGAATTAAAAACAGACACTGGTTGCACCTTTAGAAAACATTTATTGTGGAAGAAAATGAAAAATTACACACAGTATATCCAGTGGTGGAAGAAGCATTCATATCATTTAAGTAAAACTAAAAAGTCTTGCATGTAGATTTTTACTCAAGTGAAAGTACAGTGAAAGTATTACCAGAAAAAATACACTTAAATATCACAAGTAAATGTATTCAGTGTGTTGGTTTTATTTTGTTATTACTGACGTCTTAATGTGTAAGCAGCATTTAAATGTTGAAGGTTGGCCGAGGTGGAGCTATTCTTATGTTGGGATGTTCAGTCTACAATAATCATATGTTTTCTATGTAAAATCATAATCTTCAAAGTAACAACTAAAACGTAGTGAAGCACAAGTATAGCATAAAGTAGTAAAACACAAGTGACATACAAATGTACTCAAAGCTATACCTTCCACCACTGTGTATATTATGCTGTGGGCTAAACAAATCAAATTTTACACGTCTGTGTCTTTTGTGGTGGAATGTAACTAAGTACATTTACTCAAGTACTGTACTTAAGTACAATTCTAAGGTACTTGTACTATACTTAAATATTTCCATTTTATTCTTCATACTTATACTCCACTACATTTCAGAGGCAAATGTTGTACTTTTTACTGCACTACATTTATTTCAAAACTTTAGTTAGTAGTTACTTTGCATATTCAGATTATTCATACAAAATATCATCAACAAATAAATCATGATGTATTAGCTGCTGAGTAGTATTAAAATGAGCCCCACCTGTACCAGCTGCAACATTAAAGTGATACAAACATTAATGCATCAAAAATTATAATCCAGTAATAGGCTATAATATATATTATTCTGAAATGTGCCATTGTGCATAATGGTACGTTTTGGTAAGTTTATTTTGATGCTAATACTTTTGTACTTTTACTTAAGCAAAATTTTAAATGCAAGACTTTTACTTGTATTACACTGTGGTATTGCTACTTTTACTTATTTAAAAAAATCTGAGTACTTCTTCCACCACTGGTCAGAGGAAACAAGACTGGCTACAGGCTCCAAGTCTCTCAGCTGGACTTTGCTGAAGGCAGATACACATGAGAGTGTCAGTGATCTGGCTCAACTGCGACTCCTGCTGGTAAATAGTGGTAACATTAATGGGTAACCATTTTTAGGTCACTTTTCCACTACTCAAAAGAAATCAAAGCAGTAATTTAAAAAACGTGACTTATACATCTTTATTAGCAAGAAAGAGATGTTCGATGTTTTCTTTTATGTCTGTAGGTTAGTTTAACAGCCTGATGAGTTTTCTATGTCGATTGATAAAATAATGACACACCAACTAAGACCTTTTCTGAGGATGCAGGCTGCATTTTACCGGATACATTTAGAAATGATATCGTTTTCTTACTTCTTTATAATGTATAATGTAAGAACCGCGTGTAGGTAATAAAAGAAAAAAAATCTATCACGACACTGACATTACTTCACCCTGTAAATACAAAGTGAGAATAAGCCGTTGAAGTCCAACTGGATAGAAACGCTTCCTCTGGGTCTCTATACTCCACTGACCAATTTACTTCTGAGTGTGGGTGCTGTAATGGAGTTTTTTTGTGCCCTGGAAATCCACAATAAGCCTTTTGGAAATAGTACACACTACACAGACTTTTATTTGCCATTGCATTACAAAGAAGTCTAGAAACCCGTATTAAATTATGGGAACAATAATGAGTGGCTATAACAAGTCTAGTTCAACACAACAACAAGTTCAACACACATTGCCTATGTCAGCTTGACAGTCTCAACAGCAGACTGTCGAGCCCTCCTGCAGAACAGGAACAAATCTAGTGCAGACAAGTCAAGCCTGCTGCAGGGCTTATCTGACACTGGCCACATCACACTTCATTTAGGATACAGCTGCAACTTTATACAGACCAACTGCAATAATGTAACATTCACACAATGAGCAACTAACGACTGAGATAGCTATTTGAAATAGTATAGTCCATCGCTGGAAGAAATGTTGTGTAATTGCGTCCTAAGCTGTTTGCATCAGAGTATTGCAAAGCTATAACAAAACCCCATTCAAAATAACAAGTGACATTTGCGGTCCGCCTCATGATAGCTTTACAGATTGACTTGGTGGCCCGACAAATCCAGAGTCTAAACGCTCCAAATCGCGTCGCTTTAAAAAAGCTGTGAAGAGTAATCTACTCCAATTGATCTGACGCCAGCGTGCAGTCACTTGATTAATCCACAAGTATTTTCATAACGATGTGAAACACATTTAAATCAACTTTGTGAAGTTCTGACAGATTTATTAGGGGAGAGCTCTTAAATCACCCCCACATACTCCTCCGAGGACGAAGCTGATTGGTGGAATTATATATGAGGTGTGGGAGGCTAGTGCGCGTGCGCACAAGCTTGGGTCCCGCAAAGACTCACGGGAAACCTGAGGGAAATCGAGGTGACTTCCATGGGACTATATTGTCATTATTTTCTGTTTTTATTTACCGCAGTAATGACAGTTTAAACTCGCGTTGAAAGTCATTATTATACACTGGTCTCGGGTCAGATTTAAGGCTACGTTGCAGTGCTATTAGGCCAATCCAAAATTGACAGTCTCACACCATATGATTTATCCTAATTTTATTTATTTCTTGAATTATTTATAATCAGGCGTTTGGGGCAGAGAAACTTAGTTCCACTCTTCACGGGAAGTGGATGAGAAATATTAATCTTGAGCATGAACCTATTGATTGGTAGCCTACCTTATTCAGTAATCTACAGTGCACATATAGACTATATGGCATCAGTTGCAGGTTAATGAAGTGATTAAATTAGCAAAACAAAAGACAGTTCAGTACTGTAAATTTAGTATTTAATTACTTGATTTTACGGGACTGATATTGCATTTGAAGTAATATTTTAAAATGTATAATAATTGGAAAATTATATTTTTCTAATAAAAACAAATTATTTATTTTAAGCCTCTTAAAATAATAAGCCAGTAAAACAATCTATCCATCCACTTGTGTCAGTTGTTTTATTCAACTGTTTTTGTTCATTTATTTTCTAAATGAACGTACAAAGCAAATAAAAATACCCTCACTGTGATCAACTTCACACATGGAAAATATTATTAATAATTTTTTACCCCAATTATTTTAACAATAATTATAACTTAGATCAAAAATGTAAACTATTAGATAATTACTTGTGTGTACTTGTGTGGTCAGTAATGAGGCTTTTTATGAATAGGAGCCATAACGTAATATTAATGGTTTACCATAATTACCTTAAAATGTAATTCATCTGGATAGCCTATATAAATATACTAAAATTTTAAATATAAAAATAGTTCGCTAAATTTAATTATTTGAACCCATCAAGTCTAAATGTATTTGAACAGTCTTGTGTAGTGTCTCTGTGTGTGTGAGTGTGTGTGTGAACAGGCTCAGACAGCGGAGCTCTGTCCTCCAGAGAGCAAAACAACCGACTGGCCGCTCTCTGCCTCCAGACCCCGTCGCTGCTTGATTGACATCCGCGTTTAGCCAATCAAAGAACGAATCACGACCCTGACTTCCTATTGGTTCACCGCTCCAGCTCCAGCCAGACTCCAGCACCCTGCATCAGCCAATCACAGAGCGTGAATCACCGTAAAACTTAATACAGCCGTTCTGGCAGACTCTGTGGCGCCCCGCAGCGGAGGCATATGGAAGCAATTTTAAGTCGGGCCCGTTCTCTGCAAATTGAGTTGTTATAATGAAAGATGCATTGCTCTTTTCAGGGCTTTATTTCTTTTCCTTTTCAATACAGGTTTTGTTTTAATGCTGATGGACTGCGCAGACCTCTTCTACATTATGTGTCCCACTGGTCTGCAGGAAACTGACTGCTTTGTGTTAGCCCAGTTAGCAGCGTTTCTGCTTTATTCCATCAGCAGTAATCTATTGACGGTAATATAGGACTGCTGTTTTTATTACCACACTAAGCCATGTAAGACACAATCATTCCCAACTTGTATTCCCATTTTCAGCCTGTAACATGTGATACTATTTTGTAAAGCAATTGTTTTGCCCAAAAAGTGCTAGTGCAGCATTATTCACCAGGGGGCGCTACTGCACAAGTTTTGTGGATCATAAGGCCTGACCTGTGGGTTAGTCGCGCCTCACAACTGGAACCTGTGTTCACTAATTGAAATGTTGCAGCTCCATAAGGCTCTTTGCTGTTTAACTGAATTGAGATATAATTATGACCAGTAACATCTCACTCATAATTAAAAAATATAGATATATGAAGCTGCTTTAACTACACTCTTCCACAGTCTTCCTCCTCCCTCCTTCCTTTTCTCTCACCATGTCTCAAGAGTCCAGAGGCTGAGGGGCCAGCAGAGGGGCGAGGCGCTGACAGTTTTAAAAAAAACAACAAAAATTTAACATGAGAAGCAGTCGTGGATTTGATGTCAGGGACTGAGATGGCCGCCTTGATAAAGTTGGTCTGGCTCTAAGAGATTGGCAGCCGTCTCCTTGGAAAAGAAAACAGAAAAGGCCCTACATAAACAGAGGAAAATGGCTCAGGCCAAGCAGAAAAACAGGCCTGTATGATGTGACCTGGTAACTTTGGAACAACATCAGCTCAGACGTGTATTGCGCACACACATACGGAAGAAAGTGGATGGACTAAAATTTACATTCATTTCTGTGCATATTATGCGTGTGCAAGCGTACAGGATGTGTGCGTTTTCAGGCCTATTATGCCTCTCTGCCTTTTTCTGTGATCGAAGGAAACCTCCCTGTGCCCGCTCTGTTCCTGTAGCTATTGTGTCTGCTTCACTAATGGACTCCTCTCACCCTGTCTCCTTTTCCTCCCTCTGTCTTCCCCTCCTTTTTCTCTCATATCATATCCATGTATTCCCCCAAGGGCTGATTAAAAGGCTTTCTAGCTGGGGTGAGGGGAGGAGAGAAGAAGAGAGGAGGAGGGGGGCATGGCAGTGGAGAAGAGTGGTCCTTATTACCCCATATGTCTGGACAGGAGAGGGTGGAGTGGAGGTCCTCTTCCAGTTAATCAATAGAGATACCGTCCTTCTACGCTCGCTGTGTCTCTCTATCTCTCTCTTTCCCTGTCTCCTCTTCCCTCCAACCTCAGTCTCTCCCATTAGAGATAATGTGTCTGCTATTGACACTGCAAGGTCTGGGAACTATGACAGAAATACAGTTCCGCTCTGCGAGGCCGAGTTTCACGTCAAAACTCTGTGGTCAACAAAACGACCCGTCTCATCGACTTGCTGTTTAACCAGGTTGATTGTGTGTTACATCCTTTCATTGTGGGCCATTCGCTGTGAGATTTACCACTGAATCAGTGCAATTCATTTTAAAAGCAATTCCACTTCTTCTTCTTCTTCTTCTTCTTCAATATCTTTGGTAAAAATGAATGAGAAACTTAAAGAGATTTAAAGTGTATAGAAATTGCATCTATTCAATTAGTATTTAGGATAGCTCATATTCCTCTCATGAGAAAATGAATGTAAAGGCCTTACAGTTGATTATATTGGCACTTTTTCTCAGCAAGGTACTCACAATATTCCAGTATTTTTCCAGGAAACTGATGTGTGTAAACCCTTTTATCCCATTAGCCATTGATTTTCATGGTCACAAGCTCACTTTTTCCATATTCATATCATCGTTGTTCGGTTGAAACATACCAGTTGGCTTCAGTAATTTTAGGTCCTTGTGTTTTGGTAAGACAATAAAACAGATTTATGCCTCTCTATTGTGACATCCATAAGTACTCTCAGTTGTTTTTATTGTTGTTTATTTATGGATCTACAAAACACACTGAATCGAAGGGATGTTAAAGTGAGAACACATATTTTCGACATTACACAGTAAAACAAAATTACATTGGTAGAAACTAAACTAAATCACCAGTCTGGACCGCCAATGGCACTGCAATAGTGATTTACTCAAGATAATAGAGGCAAAAGTACAAGATGCTATTTTTTGGGGGGAATTACTGAGTAAGTAAAGGAAGCGATCACATTATGGAGCATGGTATGAGTGTCTTTAGTGTAGTGGTAAGATGCTTTCTTCTCTGGCAAGCACATAGATAGAAATGACAGTAGGAGTAATGGTGGACCCAAAACATAATGCAAAGTTGCATATGAAAATAATTGTTAGGAGAAACAATTAGCCTGCTATAGAGACTGACTGGAACAGACCATTGTTGACTAGAACGGGGGGATCCCTGTCTCCCCCTGGCTGGCCGAGGGTCGTGTGGGTGCAGCCCTGCAGGGCCGCAGGGCTTCAGACGCAGAGACTTCTGAGAGATGCCTGGGGTAGCAGTGGGGAGAACGACCTCTGACCTCCCTGACTCGGTAACCCCCAGGGTCATAGAGGGAGGGGCCTTCGCTACAGGGGATAGGCTGTAATTGATGTGGGGAGGGAGGGAGGCCTGCGGGGGCTGCTGGAAGCAGAGAGGACGGGAGGGATGGAGGGGAAACCTGAGGCCCCAGAGAGAGGCAGGAGTGGGAGAGCTGATGAGGGCTCTGGTCTGTGTCCACAAGTCTATGGTGCTGGTCTGGATCCCATGGGAGGTGGAGTGGCTGAGATGACGGCAGATCAGAGCCTCGACTGTCCAAACCGCAGACAAATCTTATTAGTTGAACTGACTGGTTAACTAAACAGGAATGAAAATCAAAATCTTGTATGATTCAAAAATAATATATTCTGTCTATTACATGCAGCAGCTTGAATTTATGTGTTGGCATATTCAATTAAAAGTCTTTTAACTTCTAATTGGCACAGCTGAGGTATTTCAGATCTCTTATGTTGAATATTTTGGGGCATTTTTTCAAGTATTTAAGTGTACATAGACTAAATAACCCAAGGGGTTTCCACTTTTCCACATTCTCTGGTAATCACTAACGTACAGCTGTACTCTAAAGTCCACTTTCCTGGACTGTGGACCATGAGCCAAACAAGTATTTGCTGTTATGATAACACTGCTTTATCCATATACAGACATGCAGCTCAATCTGTCTCCCCTTCTGAAGTAGTTGTCAAAGAACTGAACTCTTTGCTAGTTTTTGGCAGAAAGTCACAGTTTCTCTTTCTTCAGTCGAAGGTCAGAGGGCACGCTGAATTGCTGGGGTCTGGGGAGGAGGGGTGGACGAGGGAGGCAATGGCTGACAGATGTTTATAGAGGCCTGACTGCACTTCTGTGACCATAAGAAGGGAGAAGGATTTTACCACTACCACCAAAAGTCCCAGTCCATTCCATCTCCACTGTGAGGGACATGTGGTGAATGCTCCTCTTTGCTGTGCCAAAAACACTGGGCTCCCCTGTCAGCGTCTTTGGCCCCTACCCTGTCCAGATGGCCTGGGTGTATCTCACCAGGGGCCCAGGCCCAGTGGGTCCTGTGTTGGCCCCCTATACCATCCATCCCATCGATTTCTACCCGCGTCAGTGTGGACTGGTTCCCTGACTGCCTCTCTTTCACAGCCGCGGGATTCCTCAGCGCTCCGTGTTCGAGCAGGCTGCTCTCGAGTTACCGACAACCCGCGCAGATCGTGTCAAAGCTGTTATTTTAGAGAACTGGGTGAGGAGAGGGAAAATGTGTACGATGTTTGTGAGGGAGAGAGATTCAGAGTTTCCTGTCCACATCATAGCACTCTTGAGGATTCTAGTCCTGTCACGGCATCGAACATAAACATGTCCTCCTAAAGCTATAAACGCATGGTAAAAAAAAATAGTTTAGGAGGTGTATTGGTGAAGATCAGTGTGGCTAATCCAGTCTGTGCTTTGGGTTGCTGGTCATCCTTTAAAATTCATAATTCCCAGACAACCTCTGGGATTTGAAACTTTACAACTCCCATTTGGGCCATCTTTTACTTTTTTCATTACCACACTTCTCCACTTCTAATGACACTTTTTCCTCTTTGACTGTTTGGAAGTTCAAAGGGATAGTTTGAAATACAGTGAGTTGAATTCTAGTGTTAATAAATTCACATAACCTTAAATTAACCAGGATTTACATGGAGATTGTGGAGCGGGATTTAGCAAGCACGCATATTAATGATGATGACCCCTGATTTGCCATGCTTGACTAGGAGAAAACAGATGGTGTTATGAGGGAAAAACAATTTGGCTCGCAGAGCATGTTCCCCGCTCCAAGACCACTGGTTCGTTAGGCCACTGAGACAGTATAGTTTGCATGTTTCCAATCCCTGTATTTCAGGGTGGAAAAATAGCAAAACAAACAAGCAAACAAAACCTCATTGGAAAATATAACCACTCAGCCAACCAGATCTGCTTAATGCGGGGCTTTCATTGCTATTTTGTATCGTGCATTCAAAATTGATTTAATTTCTTCTCCCAGTGGTGGTAAAACAGGACCCCACAGTATGTGTTGTAAAATGAAATGAAGTGGAAAGAACGCTTTTCACTTCCATAGAAAGTGGTGAAACCTATGATGAAAATGAAACAAAATTCTAATATACATCTGGAGATGATTTAAATGCATAAAAATAGGGAAGGATGTTTAACAAGTAGGCAATCCAGATGATTTGTCCTGCCTGTGCTGCCACATTATTGTCCTTACAAACCAATTTGAAAGGGAAATACATGTAATAAATAGAGACAAAACTTCAAAGGTATTTATCTGCAGTTGTTACACGAGAGGCTGCAAAAGCACACCCCTCCTCTCTTGTTTAAAGCAACTGATCCCCATAGCTAATACCCATGATGAAGCACACCCTGTGTCTCTTCGGCCTCCATGAGTGACACCATTGTTGAAGGGGGAGGAGGTGTGTTTGTGTACTGGGGACACGGTGCTGGTTTCACAGGACTGTGACTGGTGGAGTGTAACGCTGATGAAGACTTCATCCAATCTGCTGTGTTCATGATGGGAGAGCAGAGAGAGTGACCCCTACTCTCCCCGGACCTCTTGACCCCGCAGCGCTATCTCTTTTCTTCCCTCTTCTTTTTCTCCCTCAGTTCTCTCTCCTTATGCTACCATCCACGTATACAGCTTGTGTTGGCCTGCACACAAATCTGCCCAGCCTGAAACAACTGCTTAAACAGTGTCATCAGGATCGGTTTCAGCACAGTTTTAGTGCCCATTGATGATCTCACTGCTGTATGAGAAGGGTTTTCTCCCTGCTAAGAATAAAATGACACTGTTGCATGCATCCACTACATGAATGCAAACATGCACACGTGCAAACACAGAGCGCCATCTATTCCCTCGCCTCACCCATGCACTAAACCATTTACGCTAGCATATACGCGCTACATGGAGTGTATTTCAGCCTGTCTTTGTTTGTGAATGGTAATGGGGGAGCTCCTAAAGGGAGATGGAGGGGGAATAAATGGAGGATTTTCAGCTTGTTAAACGGGGCATTAGAGGGCTTGTGACTGGGAGTTGTAGGCTATAAAACCCAACGGTTCGGCTGCACTCATGTTTTAGTGCATTGGCTCATGGGCTGACAGCTTTGCTGTTTGGGTGTCGTTTTGGGCCATGCCTTGGGGCATGCTTTACGCTGCTCATTTGGCACAGGGGCACTCTCAGGACCCACCGGAGGCAGATTTAGGGAGAGACTGAGCCCCACGTGGAGACTCGCTCCCCTGAACCAATCTGAGTGATATAAAACAGCGACCAGAGGAGGAATGTAAAACATATATCTCGCTCTTGCAGTTCACTTCTGCCTTGGAGACTGTGTGTCTCAGTTTGTCTTGTGTTTTCGGCTTCTAAGCCAGATGTAAAGCTAATTGGGTTAGCGCTAGATATGATTTGCTATCAAAGTTTCTGAGAAACAGGCAGACATGTGTTTGAAATCTGCACATCTGAGTTCTGTACAGATGTGGAGGCATACATGTGAGCCTTCATGCATGCACACACACATTTATTATTTTTCTCTATGAGGCCTGGAGGTAATTTTGGGGGCGCTTAAATGATCTAGGCTGCCATAATGATGTCCACATGCTGACATATTTTTATATTTTCAATGAAGTATTCCTCTTGTCTGTTCTCCATATAGCACTAAGCCATCTGGAATAACAACATCACTTTAAGCTGCAGAACCAGGGAGGAAAAACAGATGAGGGAAAGAGAAGAAGAAGTGAACATAGGAAGCTGTACAAAAGGCTCACTGCTCTCTGCTTGTATCTGCGACGAAACATTCCCACTCAGCAGTTCTTATGAGAAATCGCTGGTTTTGTCCATGCCGTATATCATTTTTATCACTCCAAAGGTCAGTGCCATAAGAGTACAGATTTACCGCCATCAGCTTGATCTCATTCAGCTGATACATCAAGGCATATAATTCAGAGATGATATCAATAATAGCATCATATGAATAGTAGGATGTTCTTTTGTGAGCAGCAACCTCATGTGATCCGAATGAGATGTAACTGTGAGCAACAGTGTCCGGGCAACCATCCTGAACCCTCCGAGCATCCACGCAAGGCATTTAAAGAATCTGTGGACTGTCATGGTGCATGAACAGCCTCCTGGCTGCTTTCGCCAATGGACAAAACTGTCAGCAGGCAACACATCACAGACAGAGGCGAGGACATTCAGCAGAGCAGCCTGTTTTCCACAAAGGATGTCTGCATGCCTGTGTTTGATTGGTGTAAACTGAAAACCAATGGGGTTATACAGAGACATTAACCATTTTCCCTCTATTACCAGTGTACATAAATAGTTGGGGAAACTATGACCTACAATCAGTAATGATTAGAAGACAAAAACCCAAACCCAAACAAACAAAAAAAAAAACAATGCTAAAAATGTAGCTGTACTAGAATTTCTGTCAAAGATCAATGTCAGCCTAATGAAACTGAGACAAAAAAAAGATCAAAAGACAAACTGAGTGCACTTCCTGTTTGCAATACCCAGGCATGTTTGACTTTTATCTTTTAATCTTTGTTGCTTAATGCACATGTGCTTAATGGTTTTATTTTTTTCTGCAACCTTTAAAATGTCACCTTTTGACCCCAATACAGAAAATCAGAGAGTAATCAGACCTCAGAAGACGCAGGCGAGGAGAGACAGGGATTTCCTCTCTAAGATGATACAGTCATCCGTCATAATAGCTGTCACAGTGATATGGTTCAACAGTTCCCATTTCCCCATCTGCTGTGTATGTTTGTGTGTGTGGAGTGTGTGCCTGCAGGAGCGCACATGTGAGCCCGTCTGTATGTACACAAGCCTGATCTCATGGCACATACAGCAAGTAAAAGTAGCAGTACAACAAGAAGTCCTGCATTCACAATCGTACTAATGTTAAAGTATCATAAGTCATAGTATTCATTATGCAGGATGGCTGTGGTCAGTGTTACATTATTCATTTATTGGACTATTATTATTAATGCATTAACATGTAAGCAGTACTTGTGTTGTAGTTGGTTGAGGTAGAGCTAATTCTAACAGATATATTTTATGAAGTGATCATATGTTTTCTATGTACAATCTAATTTTTGAATTCTGACTTGTAACTATAGCTGTGTGATAATGGAGTAAAAGTACTATATTTTTTTACACTGAAATGTAGTGAAGAAGAGTTACAAAGTAGCAAAAAATGGACCTCAATTGCAATAAAGTACAATACTTGAGTAAATGTACTTTCCACCACTGTATATAATATTGTATAAATCAAATGCTGGCAGTATGTACTCAAACAGTACGTTAGCTGTGACAATAGCGATGACATTGAGATGATCACGACCTTGACAAAAATCTTTACTGTACCTAATCATGACTGAAAAACTCTTCATATGATACCATTCATTGTACGCACATTCAGTGTGCCCGCTTCCCAATCAGACCGTGATTCCTCCCACGCAGTACAAGTACGCAACAGGAGCTCACATCTCCCTGGTTTAAATGTGCCAGCCTTTCAACCAAAACGCTGCATTGTGCTGCGTGAACCAATAGAGACGGACGGACGGAGTAAATCATACACACAAGAGCCAGAAGTGTTTTTCAGTTGACAGTCACTTCATCATTATTCACAAGACGGGCCTTTGTCTCCTTTGTTTTAGTGACCATGTTAAATTAGCTCAAAACAGATGGGTGCTGTCTCGTTGCCAAGCCTTCTCTATGAGAGCTATGTGTGTGTCCTGTGCATGTGTGTGTGTGTGTGTGTGTGTGTGTAGGTAAGCGAGACCGGGTTTATTCATGTACTGATCTCCTTCAACGTTTGTGTGTGTGGCTAATTACAGCTAAGATGTATGCACAGATCTGTCTTTCCTCTTTGGCTGTCTAACTGTCCAGCTGTCGTGTGTCCAGATGCGTGTGTGTGTGTGTGTGTGTGTGTGTGTGTGAGTGTGTTCTGGTGTGCAGATGTCCTAGGGTTGTTGTCCTGCCAGTAACAAGGGCTTTTGGGGTGCAAAGTGGAGGGGAGGACAGCCAGGGGATTGGCAAGGCCATGAGGTGTAATCCACAGGGAGTCAAGTTGTGTGTCTTAATGTACGTGTGTGTTGCTGGGCAGCAAAAGGTGTTGATGCTATGTTATATCCATAGTCTGAATTTCCAAATTTAACATGTATGCGTGTATGTTCTTTGTCACACACACAGTTTGGGTATGCATGTTCCAAACCTGATCTTGGATGATGTCATATGCAGCTGCTGTGTGGCTGACAGACAGTTTCCGCACCACAACATGGGGCCCTATGGTCCGCCTGTCAGGCTGATAGACAGGTGAATGACACCAATGAGAGCCAGCCGTCCCTCCCCCTAGGAGCCAGGCACTGAGTGACAGCCAGTAAGCAGCCAGAAACAGTGTCTCTGAACCTGAAAGTAATCTCTTTAACTCTCTCTCTTTCTCTTTTCCTGCACTGCTCTTCACTCTTTCTCCTTCTTCTTGGCCTCTCCTTCCTCTTCCTCTCTTTGGCTCTCTCTCTCCTTCTCAGCCTCTTTTAAAAAAGTCTGTCTTTCTTTCTTTCTCTGTGGGTATTTTTCTCTTCCACTGAAGGCCTCTGTCTTTTTTCACTGTCTCTCCTCCTCCCCTCTCTTTCTCCCTTTCACTCTGTCTGTCACTGCTCTGTGCTGTTTTCTATCACCGTGTCACCGACTCTTAAGGAGCAGCTTGACTGCATCTCAGTTCTGTCTCTCAAGTCAAAACTGGGATGAAAAGTGTTTGAAACCGACTCGAAATAGGCACAAGGTTGTGTGAGAAGGACTTCAGTGTGTGTGTGTGTGTTTGAGAGGAAGAGAGAGAGCCAGTTTAGCTACAGGGGTGGTATTCCTCATGTCAAACTGTTTATTCTGGGCATAAATCCCTCTGTGCCCTCTTCTCTTCTCTTCTCTTCTCTTCTCTTCTCTTCTCTTCTCTTCTCTTCTCTTCTCTTCTCTTCTCTTCTCTTCTCTACTCCCCCGTCCTCACCACCTACAATTGAGCGTTGACACACTCCTAAAACTCTTTTTGCTCAAGCTGTTCCACCCAACTGCTGAGGTTTCTTGGCAAAGGCTGCTGAAGGAGATTTTACTGGAGTATCACATTTTGGAAACATCACACGGGTGGGTTACTTTGATGCTCAGTTGGCTTTACGAAATCCTCCAGTGTGTATCTCCACTCTTACCCTCCGGACCTCCACCCTCCACTCCATGCCCCTCTCTCCCATCAGACCCACTGTGAGCCCACCCAAGTGCCTTTCAGCCTGGCACTCTGCCCGAGGCCCACACACCCATCTGACCCCGTAGCCACAGGCCCATTGCCCAGGCCTTTGCACCCGTTGACCCCTCACCTCTTGACCCACTGTCCCACGCTCCCTCTGGCTTTTTTGTCACCTCAGCCAACCACCACCACCCTAGCCCTCAACCCCTAAAATGTACAGAAAAAGCTTGGAAAAGTTAGTTTTGTGCATGTGCAGTGTATATATTTGTGTGTTTACTTGGTATTTTTGGGTATATAAGTGTGTGTGTGTGTGTGTGTGTGTGTGTGTGTGTGTCAGTGGAGTAGGGGTTTCAGCAGTGTTTAATGAGGCTTGGTAGGATGTCTGGCAATGGAACAAAATCTGCTTCCCCTCCCTGTCTATCTCTCCAGCTTCTCTCTCCTCTTTGCCAACTCTTCTTCAACTCTGCCTCCCAACCTCTTTATCTCAATATATTTCTGTCTCATTTGTCCATCACATCCTTTCAATCCATCTTCATCTGCGTGGTGCTTCACTCGCTCAGTCAGTCAATCTCGGTGCCTCGCGAGCGCTGATGTGTCTCCCGGTAAGTCTCTCGCTGTCTGTTTCTGTCTTCTTCTTTGTTGTTTTTCTCTGTGTGCCTTCCCTTTGCCTTGTGAGAAACTCTTAAGGGTCTTTGTTACGAGCTCCAGTCACTTCCA